>LZPO01097137.1:465134-506232 GCA_001675575.1 Neotoma lepida | reverse complement strand
ACACACACACACACACACACACACACACACACACTCCAAGCTCATCTTTGAGATCTTAACATGAGGTTTAGATTAAAATAGAGGGCAAGAGGCATCCATAGCTAAGCATTTCCAGTCAAGATGTGGCCCCCATCCATCATCGTCTTGGCTGTCCTGCAAAGTTTTCAGGACTGTGGAGACCGGCTCCCACTCTGGCTGGCACCAGGGCCCTGGCCCTTTCTTCTCCNGGCATGAGGTTCCTAGGGAATTCCAATTCTTTGGAGTCCAACATNGCATAGCTTAAGGGAGGGACTCTTGGGTCTCTCTTTAGAGTATCTTAGCTCTTGTCAGAACGGCTACACAGACTCAAAGCTTCCTTGGGCCCCTTGAACCTGCTGCATTCATTTCCACCACACAGTCTTTGCTCTGGCTGACAGGAACCAGGTTGCCACATAGGGCTATATATCATGAGGCTTGTAGGCTTTGTGTGTGTGTGTGTGTGTGTGTGTGTGTGTGTGTGTGTGTGTGTGTGTATACACGTGTGTTCTGCATGTGCACATATGTACACATTCACATGTGTACATATGTGCATGTGGGAAACCAGAGGTCAACGTCAGCTATCTTCCTCAATCACTCTCTGCCATGGCTTTTGAGACAGGGTCTTTCACTGAGTCCAAAGCTCATGAACTCAGCTGGACTGGCTGGGCAGCAGCCCTTAGGGAATCCTACCGTCTCTGTCTCCCCAGCACTGGATTATAGGTGCCTGGGTTGGTTTGTTTTCCAATGCAGTTGGTTTTGTTTTAACCTGTGCTCTGGAGAACTGAACTTGGGTCCTCATGCATGCACGGTAGGCACTTNACTGACTGAGCCCTCTCTCCTGTCCCTTGTGAACCTCTTGAAAACACAAAGATGCCTCATCTGACTCATCTAGTCTTCACAAGGATCCTCTAATACAAAGAGAATTGTAGCCCCATTTTCTGTAAGGACAGCAGAGCTCAAAGAGCTGAAGAAACTTGCCTGGAGCCACCCAGCTAGTGGAACCCATCTGGGACCAGTCCCCTTCCCAGTGCTGTGCCTGCCCATGGAGGAGTGCCAGATGGTTTTGTGATGCACATCTGTTCCCCAGGTGATGGGGCAGGACTATGCCTATGGTGGCACACTCTCAACCCAGGAAGACTTGGGATGAGAGCAATCACCATGGATAGTATGCGATCCTCACAGGGAGCCATGAAAAAGTGGACAGTCAAGGTCACAGGGAGCCATGTCATTTGCACGCTAATGGCAAGGCCGGTGTGGAAGGCTGGAACTGGAGCACTGGTTGGTACCTGACATCAATCATAGGCTTCATCTTCAGGGCATTTCCAGCTTCACAGATCCTGACACTGGAGCATGGCTCTTCTCTAGCTTGGAGCAGATGTTAATTTGCATGTAGAGCCATTTGTCGATGGTTCCCATTANCCCTATAATTGCCCCCACATACAGGGCTCGATAGAGTTATAAAGCTGTCCTTCGGGAGCTCCAAGTCAATAACAGGGTTATTGATCAGGTGNGGAAACGGNCTCCCGGCNCTCTTACTGCCCAGAAGGAAAGCCCCCCGTGGAATCGTGGGTACAGGCCCCAAGTCTCCCTGAACCTGTGTGCTAGAGGAGGCCATTTCTTTTTAATTGAAGGCAATCTGGGGAGGCCACTGAACATCAGGGAGCTTGTCCAGGTATCTGGAGGCTCCCTAAAAATGTACCTTGGTAATCAGGGGTAGTGGCACACGCCTATAATCCCAGCACTCTAGAGGCTGAGTCAGGAGGATTGTCATTGCAAGTTTGAGGCTATGTCCCAAGATTGTGTCAATAAATAAACAAATGAATAAATAAATAACAAAAACAAAGACCATCCCTGGGTGGCAGTCAAGTGGGTCATTCTAGTCCATGTGTGGCAAGGACAGCATTCAGGGACTTGAGTCTCATCTCTGTCATGTTCTAGGCATGTGGCCTTGAACAAGTNAATTTTTGTGAGCCTCAATTTCTCTTTAGGTGAAGAGGAGGGTATACTAATCCCTTTGCCTAACTCCTAAGGGTGTTGGAAGGATTAAAGGTCACTGTCATCTGTGTTCTTCAGGAAAGTGACCTCTTGTAGATTGTCTATGCTCCAGGGTTTGACACTCATGCACATATGGACCGCACTAACTGGGCTCGGTAGGCTACGAGAAGAGGACAGGAAGTTGGGAGGGAGTGGGAAGGTCTGTCTCTTATACACATCTAGATGTGTATAAGAGACAGGTATACAAGTATAAAATCCTCAAGAGATGAATAAAAACAGTAGATAAAGCAGTTTATTCCTGCTAAAATAAAAAGGGGGTGCTTCTGATGTGTGGAAGCCCCGTGGGAGGACCCCACCCTGTGGCCTCAGCAGCAGCCCTTGGAAGAGTTGAACCACATCAGTATCCATGACCCCATTGACACAAATCTCTGTGTGCTCCGTGTTTCAGATTTAATGGGTCACAGTGGAGTCTGACTTCCTCAGTGACAGTGACAAGACTGGCTAGGAATGACATTCGGAGAGTCTGTTCTAGGTCTGATGATTTGCTTCACCCTTGTAGCCTCATTCTGCTCAGCTATGAGCATTCCAGACCCAGCATGAGGAGAATGGGGAGAAATGACAAGGGCTGAGCCAATTTTCTTGGACCCAGTACTTTCCCCCATGAAGGCCTTTGTTTCTGAGTTCTGAAGGGTTTTCTCTCATGTGCCTATGGGTCAGAGGTCAGAGGTCAGAGGTTGTCTTTCACCATGCTCAACTTCAGTGCATGCAAAGTTACTGAAAGCTCCCAATCACCAGGATTGTCACGTTGCTGCTAAGGCTCAAGTCGTAGGAACATGCTAAGACAGCTGAGAGGCAGCTAGCAGAAAATGCCCAAAGCCTTTCCCTTCTCAGAGTCCTCCTGGGAGATGTCTGTGAAAACAGTTCTCAGCAAACATGCCCTCTCCACCATAAGAGGCCAGTGTGGGCCTAAAGCATGTCACCAGCCAAGCCCCACCCCTGCCAAGTTGTCTTTACCTCGCTCAGCCCCCCTCGTTCTCTCTCCCAGTGTGAGTTTAATAAGCCAATATCAAAATCATCTATGCCCAGAGCTTTCAAAGATTTAAGACTTTAAATGTGAAGCACCTCATTATATCTGACTATTTTCAATAAAAAAAGGGTCCCGATAAGGCTCTGATATGACACCAGTTATCAGCAGGATTTGTTTGACTTCGATTTGAAATGAGCACTGCTTGCTTTGGGGGTAATAGAATCAAACACTCGGCAACTGCACCATGCAAGTAGGATCACTTTTCAGGTGTGGACACTGAAATGGAGAGAGACCGTGTTTGGGGTTTACCAAAATAAAGCTCCCTTGTACGGTGTGGCACACAGTNCTGGCTCCATGGACAATTGACTTCCTTCCCTATCAACCAGCTACAATGTTTACCTTCTTATTCCAACCATTTCCAAACCATTAAAACTAAGAGGATTAGCGTCATGTTTCAGCCAAGGTGTACTTTTATTTCAGCAAATACTTCTTTCACTCTCGGGGGGANTAAAGGTCTAAAAGAAATGGCTCCTTTATGTGGCACACTGTGTCACACAGGTTAATATATATATTTTTTAAAGACTATATTGTCCTTGTCTGGTGAAAGTGAATTTTGGAAAGAGTTAAGTTTCAGGACAAACAACATAAATGGTGAAGAGTCATCAAACGTCAGAACGGGGTTTCCCGCCCTGTGAGTGCTGGTAAAGGTACCTATCAGTACGGATCCAGCAGAGCAGCGATTACCTCCACCCTGAGCAGGCTTGCTAAACCACATGACTGGGTTTTCAAACACATGCGAGTGCTGAGGTCCTGGCTGGAGGAGGCATGCCCTTGCGCATTTACCCACTTCTGTGGGTCCTCAGCATCTACATTTCAAGACTTACTACTTTCTCCTGTGGCTTGCTGTTTTTTGAGGCAGGGTCTTCCTGGACTTTGGAGGCTGGCCTTGAACTCAACACATCCTCCTGTTCAGACCCACCACCCTGGCCCAAGTGCTGGGATTTGAGATCATGGGCACGTGCCTTCATTCTCGGCTCACTCACTCTTTCTTTATTCCTTCCCCCTCCCTCCCTCCCTTCTTCCATTGTTTTCTTCTCTGCTCTTCTCCCTTCAACTTTTATTTTATTTTTTTATTGTGTATTGTGTGTGATATGCATGTGTGTGTGTGTGTGTGTGTGTGTGTGTGCGCGCGCGCGTGCGCGCGCGCGCGCGCTTGTGCATTCGCACACACGTTTGCTACAGCATATGTGTGGAGGTTGGAGAATAGCTTTTAAGTTAGTGCTCTCTTTCTACCTTGGGTCTTGGGGATCAAATTCAGGGCATCAGGCTAATGTGGTAGGCACCACGCTGAGCTGGCTCTCCGGCTCTGTACCTACTTACTTTTTTAAATGAGAATTTTACATAAAATCAACTCAAAAAAGTCACGACTGTGTCATGTCCCCTCAAAACTCACACTCTGAAGTCAGGTGTTGTTTTTACATTTGTCTTTGTTCACCTCACAGTTACCTTAAGGACCCACACATGTGGTTCATAAGATGTGGTCTCACAGCCTAGACACCAACTCAGAATTCATCAGAAACACAAAGTCCCAAGACCCATAATAGAGCTAAATTTTTNGAACTCTGGAGCAGGGTCTCATGACAGCCTCCCCCAACCCCAGCTGACTNGGGAGGTTGAGAACAATTGATTTAGGGCAAGTACCTGTTTTGGAGTTGTGTTCCCTAAACATTCATGTGAACCCCTAAACCCCATTATTAGCTTTGTCACAGTAATAGAAAATTAACTAATATAAGCACTTATAAATTTTAAGTACCAGTGGCTTGTGCAAAAGTGCCAAAGGGCCAAACATACATGTAACTGGAATTTCTGAAAGAAGGAGACAGTGGTGAGGGTATAAGGAGTAGTACTTCAAGTAAATACTTGAAGTAAAACACTTAATATTTTCAAAATTTTATAAAAACTATAAATCCATATTGCTGAACATATCAATAAGACACCAGCACAAGAAACATAAAGAAATCTAAACCCAGTGGTATCATATTCAAACTACTTAAAAATCATCAATAAAGAGAAAATCTTAAAAANCAGCCAGAGAGAAAAAAATCCAGCACAATAGAAGAATAAACCTAGGTGACAGCAGATTTTTCATTAGAAAAATGAATGTTAAGAGACAGTGGAAAACACATCTTAAATGACTGGGAAGACTGATATCCTAGAATTATCTACCGAACAAATATGTTTTCCAGAATTTAAGATAAAATGGAATTTTGAAAACATACAAAAATCAAAAGAAAATCTCCACTAGATTCAAACTATAGAAAATATTTATGGTGGNTAATCTTGGTTGTCAACTTGACTGGTTCTAAAATCAACTAAGACACACACTGTGAGGGACTTTCTTGATTAGGCTATTTTAAGGAGGAAGACCCATCCTCAATGTGGGCAATACCTTCTGATGGCAGCCCAGATAAAGGGACACGGAATAGGTAACACTTCACTTTTTTCTGCTTGCCTTCACTCTTGCCAAGTNCATCTATCCTGTGGCTATAGCACTCCTTTAATGATATTATAACCAGTTTCTTTGGGATTCCAGTGTAGACTGAAGACCAGTGGCTCTCTGAGAATTCTCAAAGCCCTTCAGCCTAGCTTGGGACCACTGAGAGAGATATACTACCCTGTGAACTGAACAACTATCAGATTCTTAGCCTCTCTGGTATGGGATATCCATTGTTGGACTACCAAGACCATATTATGTAGGCCAACCTAATAAATTCTTGTGTGTGTGTGTGTGTGTGTGTGTTTGTGTGTGTGTGTGTGTGTGTAGTCATGGGAATGTATACATAGGGCAAAATGGGCTACTCAGAAGATCAAAGATAAAGTTAAGTCATGATAAATTTTGACTCCCAACCTATATAACACTTTATTTAGCTTTCTACAATCACAGAAATTCTAACCAATTAATCACCCCTGTGGAAACTGTAACACAAGTATGACATCTTCTCTGAGAATTCAAGTTCATGGTCCATCTGTGCCTTCTCCCCATTGACCAAGCATCAAACTTCATGCATGTGGAGTTCTTCCTCTCCTCCCTCTCCTATTCCTTCCCCTCCATTTTCCTCCCCAAAGAAGTAAAGGTAGCAGATGAAGGAAGCAAGCATCCCAAGGAACAAAGCACCTACATATGCCCTTGTTCTCAATCAGACTGAATGGATGTGTTTTCCCTGTCTACAGACTCTTTTTATAATGAAGACTCATCTCAAAGGGAAGATGAGATGCTCCAAACTACACATCCCTGTGAGAGAGCAAGTTTACGAAGTCCTTCCAATTGGGAAAAACAAAGAAAGTTATCTATCAAGGCACTTTTGAATACATTGGTAGAAACATCAGGCAGGTAGNTTGCACAAAGCCAGGAGATCATTGTTCTGAGTCTCAAATGCTGTCTGGTGACATTCTTAGCTCTGGGGTTGATGAACCACAAATAGGTAATTTACAAGGAAAAGTTTATTTTGGTTCATAATTGTGGGTTCTGAAAGTGCAGGATCTGGTGAGGGCCTGATGTTGCTTTGCCTTGTGGGAGAAAGAAGAGAAATGGCAAATGGGAGCATGTAACAGAGACAGAACAAGGAGAGACAGTCAACGTAGTAGTCACTTTTATATTGCCACGATAAGACACCATAACTAAGGTAACATTTAAAAAAAAGGGTTTATTAGGAATTACAGATTCAGAGGGTGAGAAGCATGGCAACAGGCTGGCAGGCATGGTGCTNGAGCAGTAGCAGAGAGCTTACATCTGATCCACAAGCACAAGGCAGAGAGAGCTAAGGGAATGATGTGGGCTTTTGAAATCATGTAGGACAGTGCTTTCTGGCTCATTCTCTCAGTTATGCTTAGTTAGATTTCTTACTACACAACCCAGGTCCACCACCTAGGGATGGTGCTACCCACAGTGGGCTGGGGCTGCCTACTTCAATCATCTATCAAAACAATATCTCATATACATGACCACAGACCAATCTGATCTAGGTAATTACTCAATTGTGGTTTCCTCTTCCTGGTTGACTTTAGATTGTATGAACTTGATGAAAGCTAATGGGTACAGAAACTGAGACTCGGTATACNTTTGGTTGGACAAGAGCAGAGTGAAACCATAGCAGAAGGCAATTAAGTCATGAGAGCAGACACTTCTTTAATGGAATCAATGTCTTTATAAGAGAAGCCCCAGATGGCTGCCTTGTTCCTTCTACCATGTGACCATGCAACAGAAAGTTACTGCCAATGAACCAAGACTCTCACTAGACCTGGAGTCTGCCAGCCCTTGGATCTTGGACTTCTGAGTCTCCAGAACTGTAGGAAATACATTTCTGTTGTGTATAAGGTACTCGGGTTATAACCTTTCGCTACAGCAGATCAAACACAGGCAGGTAAGCTTCCTATCATCATCCACTGTCCTTCCTGAAGAGCTCTGTCCTCCCTTCCTTGTCCAGTTTCATCCTACTCAGCCTGAGCTTCAGCCCAGGATCTGCCCCACAGTGAAGCCTCCTCGGGTAGTAGTGTGTGTGTGTGTGTGTGTGTGTGTGTGTGTGTGTGTGTGTGTGTTTAATGCCCTTAAGTCCCATGTGGGCAGGCATCACATCCTTCCTATCTTTTTCTCATGGTTATCACAATGATTGACACATAGTAGGTGCTCAATAAATAACTACTGAGCTAAAGATGTGCCACGATATATTGTAGAGACCTCAAGGTCAGATAGCATGTTGCCTAAACATCAATTACCATCTTGTTGGTTGGGAGGCAATCTTGGTCATATTTGAATTCTCAACCCTTCCACCAAGACCTGGTGTTCAAAACTGGGTGATTTAATCCTATGTGTGCATGTGTCTGTCNCTCCATGCAGTTGGAAGTCATGTAAAGTCAGTGCCCAGGAAAGCCTGAAGTGACAGTGTTCTTTTTTTGTTGTTACAGCTACAGAATACTCTGACAAAAGACAATTTAAGGGAGAAAGGGCTTGTTTTGGCTCACAGTTCCAAGGAATACAGTCCATCATGATGGGGAAGACATGGCAGTGGGAGAAGGAAGCCAGATTGTCATATTTTACCTCACACAGGAAGCAGCAGGAGGAGAAGGAGAAGAAGAGAAAGAGGAGAGGAGAGGGAGAGAAAACAGGAAGTGGGACAAGGCTATGAAACTTCAAGGACTGACCCTAGTGACATACTTCCTTCAGCAAGATTCTATCTCCTAAAGGTTTCATAACCTTCCCCAAAAGTGCCACCAGCTGGGAACAAAGTGTTCAAACACATGAGCCTGTGGGGACATTTCATCGAGGTAGTGTGGCTCAAGGAAAGCATTGGAGTCAGCAGTTCTACCGGAAGTAACTCAGCTATGTGACCATGGGACAGGTGTTCTGCCTATCTGAACCCTGCTAGAACCCAGGCATCAACTACAGACTCATAAATAACCAGATTGTGAATGGGTCCAAGAAACCCATCCCCATGTCCCCATGTCCCCATGTCTCCAGATTTCATTTCTTTAAGNAATGACCTCCCTATGTCACATTGAAATTCTGAATATTTCCTTAAGATGCAAAGGTCATCTCACATGGAGCCTGGTCCCCAAGGTAGGAGAAGGCACTCCACTGCCACATTTCTTATACCACTCTGGCCGTGAAGCGGCTTGCCCCCATGGCTCTTCTCTGTGTGGCTGGCATTGACATTTTTCAAAGGCATCTTTCTCCANGGTACCAAGTTAGCTTCCAAACAAGGTGTTCCCTTCCCACCCCAACTGAAGAGCCCCCTGGGAGCAAGAAGTTCCAGTGTCCTTCCCCTCCACCTGCCAGGCCTAGGGACACTTTCAGGAGAGAACAATGGAAAGAGATCTGGAGAGTTCAAGATCCATAAGGGCATAGAGGAATTTTATAACGAAGGTGACCTCCAGCTGCAGCTGGCAGAGGCTGGAAGGACAGAATAGTAACAACTTTGTTCCTGGAGTGTGTCCTCATTTCATTTAATACACTGCAGTCCCAGGCTAAAGGTACTGATCACATCCACATTGGTAAGATGGAAAAAGATCTCAGAACAGTTGCGCATCTTCCCAGGGGATCACACAGCCCAGGATGAGAGTTGGTAGCACTCTTCAGGTTAAAAGCTACAGAGGGCAGCCACGTGTCAATCATGCTTGCATCCATTCAGTCATCTTGCCACCGAGAGCCTACCACATCATGTTAGGTGTTGGAGAGACAAGTAGAACAGAGCTTGCTCTTGGGCTGGTGAAATGGCTCAGAGGGAAAGATGCTTGCTACCAAACCTGATGATCTCCAAGACCCACATGATGAAAGGAGGGAACCGACTCCTGTAGGTTGTCCTCTGATCTTGCCATGTACTCCATGGCAGGCACACAAANATATGTAAATTAAAAAGTAAATTACAATTTAAATTTCATTTTTTTACAGCGTGCTTTTATACCTAGTGGAAAAATAGTGACAAATAATCACCCAGAGAAATGTACAGTTACAAACTGTGATGTGCAGTGGGCAAGTGGGTGAAGGGCCCTGGATCCACAGCACAGGTAAGATGTCTTCAGGGAAAGAGCACTGCATAGCACCAACAGCTTGCTCAGTGACCGTGGGGTGACTTTGATGTGGGTCTACCGAGGAAGAAGGCAGTCAGTGTGTCTGTATACAAATGCCAGGGCTGTGAGGCGAGGGCAAGGGGCACAGAGAAAAGAGCGTGCAGGCATAGAGAGAGGAGCCAATGGATACACACACACACACACACACACACACACACACACACACACATGGGGGGGGAGAGAGAGAGGGGGGGGGAGAGAGAGAGAGAGAGAGAGAGAGAGAGAGAGAGGAGCAGGTGGGTACACAGAAAAGCAGAGCTCAGAGCCTGACAAGCCTCTGATTCCGCCCAAATGATAACTTGCTGAGGGAAATGACCTTGCAGCTTCCAGGCTTTTCATCTAATTGCAAACCAGGCAACCTTAGCCACAGCAAGATCTGCAGATAGCCAACACTGTCATCGCCTTGCCTGGCCTTGCTGGCACCTGCCCTGCTCCATACCCTAGAGTAAAGGCACACATGTACCTTCAGGACACCCAGCTATCTGTGCTGCACTCACTGCCTAAAACCTTGTGCGTGTTTCAGTGCTGGGAATCCAGCAGGGAACATGGGTCCTAACTTAGACCCCAGGAGTGGAGGAGCAGCAGTTTAACATAGAAGCACTGCTTCAGGGCACAAAGCCACCAGGACACCCTATTGCAAGGCTCTGGGAAAGTGTNGCCAGTGCTCCTGTGGGACCCAAGAGTTTCAGAGAAGTCTAGGAATGCAGTCTGACATTCACGCTAGAAGGTAGAGACTGGTCTGTGTTATTGTGCCATGCTGCCTTTCCCACCTGCAAAGGTGAGTGTGGATCCCAGGAGACAAGGGAGGTGTTGAGGTGCAGAGAGTGTGGCTTGTGAAAAATGGCTGATGTTGAGTCAAGAGCNATCTTCAACAGACAGGAGACCACCTCTGCATGCTCTTTAAGACCCCTCCNCTCTCCATTACATATGATGGGTGTCTATATATAGATATAGATACTATATAAAAGATGGATGGCACAAAGGAATAAAGATGAGTGGCCCTCACCAGCAATCTCAAGGTGATATGCGAGCTCTCTCCAGGCCAGGTACACATTTACCCAGACACACNTACATCTACTCATGAAAATGGACCCTACTGTGGAATGCTTTGTGGTTTGGCAAAATGTAGAATATACTTCTGTACTATCATTTTCATGGAGGCATAATGTAGTGAATTTGTTAGCCACAATTCAACTAACACACTACCTATTATAAGGCATCTAATTTATTTCCAAATTTGATATCCCNCAAGGAGCATCCTTGAAGCTAAATAAGTACATTGAAGGCCTGGGGATACAGCCCCATTGGTAGAGTGTTGGCCTAACATGCACAGGGTCCTGGGTTTTATCTTCACTGCTGCATAAACGGGATGAGGTAGCATGCCTGTAATTTCAGCACTTATGGGAAATGAAGGTAGGAGAATCAGGAGTTCATCTACATAAGAAGCTCAGGGTCAGTCTGGACACACAAGCATATATACATATGTACATACACACATATATGCATATGTACATATATGCATATGTACATACACATATATATGCATAGTATGTGTGTGCATGCACNCTGAGCTCTTTTTTAGGAGCCCAGAAGTTCAGCTGCCAGTTGCATTAACCAGTGAAAGGGGCAGAGTGTCTATCCCCTCATTTAGTATCACAGTCACAGGTCTGGGTCAGAACATCTGTGAAGTTCTAATGGAGATATGTCTTTATTTTGGAGGTATCATTAACTCTCAAGAGTATTTCAGCAAAGAGCCCTTCAGTGTAGTCCCTCATGAGCAAATTCCAGCATTAGTTCAGTTAGAACTGCCCTTGGTTGACATGCCCACCTCCATCACATTGCTAAGTATCTCTCGAGTGTCTCTGGAAAAGAGAAATGGTGTACACATCCTAGTTCAGGCTGAGTGGGAGCCTAAAACCCTTTCAACTCCGGCACCCATTAAGTCATAGCTAACAATAGCCTCATTTTTGTTTCTAGAAAGTTCTCCTTGCTCCTTTGATCAATGGCGCCAAACGCGGTGGCACAACTTCAGGATGGCCGGAAACTCTGTTTAATTATTATAACAGTGCCTGGGCTTCCCTTTATGACCTGAAGGTGACATATCTGAGCTGGCTAGCCTGGAGTCTGGAAGCCCCATGAGCCAAGATGAGGGAGGAATTTAAATTTCTAAATGTCAGCTGTAGAGAGAATAACAAGAAGAAGGGTAGTTCTCAAAGGCAACGAGTGAACTGCCCAGAAGTTCCAGTAAAGGATCTTGTGGAATCAGTCTTGCTCAGGCCAGCCCCAAAACTGTCTTAAACTGCAGGCCGCTGCTTCAACCACTAGATGAAGCCAATAGTCCCCAACCCTACAAACAGGGCCTGTTTTTTGAGCTAACATCATTACTTGGGGGTTTGTAGGGGTTCTATATATAGCTCTCTTTGAGAAGTAACACTTGACCATTTGATACACCACCACTGTGCTCCAGAAATGGGACAGGACACAATAGAAAATAAAGCTAGGTAGGAGGAAGGTGACTGTGTCTCCAGGAGCTCCAGTGAGCCGGCAGGTTCTCAAGCGAAGGCAGAATAGAGGCAAAGCCAACCTCATGGGCTCTAGAAGTGAAAGCTGAGTAGGCTGGCCCAGGCCTCAAAAGAAATGCTAGNAGCACTTTTCCGTGCTAGCTCCATGTCCTAGGGTGAACACTGTAATGAGCCACCCAGATCCTCTCAGGGTCACAGTGCCTGTGATATTTGAATGAGATGTCCCCTATAGTCAGGGCATTTGAAAACTTAGTTCCCAGTGGGTGGATGTTTGGGGAGGTTTTGGAGGTGTTGCCTTTCTGGAGGAATAATATCACTGGGGTTAGACTTTGACGTTTCAAACGACTCGTGCCATTTGGTGTTCGCTTTCTCTGTTTCCTAGTTGTGGTTCGAGATGTGAGCTCTCAGCTGCTGCTCCAGCCGCTGAGATGCCTAATGCCTGATGCCTCACTTCCTCTGTCACTTCCTCGCTCACTTCCTCCCTCACTGCTCTCTCACTTTCCCCTCATTTCCACCTCACTTCCTCCCTCACTTCTACCCTCACTTTCCCCTCACTTCCTCCCTCACTTCTACCCTCACTTCCCCCTCATTTCCACCCTCCCTTCCCCCCTCCCTTCTCCACTTCCCCCTCATTTCCACCCTCACTTCCACCCTCACTTCCCCCCTACCTTCTCCCCTCACTTCTCCCTCACTTCCCTGTCACTTCCCCCTTATTTCCATCCTCACTTCCTCCCTCACTTCCCCCCTCTGATGGTGATGGACTCTTACCCGTCTGAAATTGCAAGTCCAATATAAGCCTGTCTTTTTATAAGTTGCCTTGGTCGTGTGTTTATTACAGAAATAAGAAAGTAACTAATACAGTGCTCATTCCCCCAGCTGTGGGAAGCCCCTCTTCTGGGCCTAGCCTCTGCCAAGGAGATTTGCTGATGGATAGCCCTCTCCAAGCCGTGTGACTGGATGGTGATGTGACACAAGACCCAGGCCACTTACCTCAATTCAGGAACACTCTGAANGCCACTTGTCTTCAGAGGACACCTCAGCTCAGCTTCTTCTCCCTCAGCCCACCCAACTCTACCTCCCAGAATACCTAAGAACCCCACCACCCCCACCCAGAGCACCCAAGGTAAATTCCTTCTGAGACCCTGCTTCCCGGAGGCCTCATCTAAGATGCTGGCCTAGGATATTCTTAAATGTCATTCCTTGATCCTATAGCTTGCTAAGCATGTNGACCATTCTAGCCATTGGTCCTCATGTGGCTCTAGAAGGGCANTTTTAACATATTTTTCAATGTGAGGAAAATCCCTAGAGAAGTGAAGATTTCAAAAATCTGTCCAAAGTCACAGAAGTACATCCACTCTGACCTGGAATCCAGAGTGACTGTCAAACCTGATTCCCTTATATTCCTTCTAATACACCCCACTCTCNAAAGCTAAGCCAGTTTCTTCCCTCTTCAGGATTCCATCCAGGGTCTCTGCTGTGGGAGGAAAAACTTAGAAACTTGATCCCAAGTTTATGTCCTAATCATGTGTAGAGCAGGGGCCTTTGGATGGCAACTGGGATTAGATAAGGTTGGGAAAGAAGGGCATCCATCATGGCCTTACTGTCTCACCATAATTTCCTCCACCATGCTAGCATGCAGCAAGGAAACTCTCTGAAGATGCTGGACAGAGACTAGTGCCTTGCTCTTGTATTTTCCACCACCTATAACTAACTATGAGCCAAATAAACATCTATTCTTTATAAGTTACCTAGTCTCAGGTATTTTGTGGTAGCAACAGAATATACACAAGAACCATCTCCTTATGGTATTCTCTCTCTTTCTCCCTCTCACCCTCCCTCCCTCTCTCCCTCCCTCCCTCTTTCCCTTCCTCCCCCTCTCTCTGTATAGCTTCTTGTTAAACATCTCTATGCTAGTTGCATTCTGCCATTTATATGAGTTCTAAGGCCATATCCCACACACGCAGGGAGAGCCCGTGTCCCATGCAATNCTGGGTCAGCTCTCTGCCTTGCCTGGCATGTAACAGATGAATGGGAGATACTTAGATTACTGAGCCGCTTAACTCTTCACACACATAGGATCTCTATCTTCTTAGAACTTCTGGACTACACAGTTNATAAAAATATATGTTTGTCCTGGGATGTGTGTGTAACATATTTAATCTTCAGCAGCCATATTATCAATGCNTTATCTAAGGATACGCAAACACACTGGATTCAACTTGGAGGTTTAAAGAGATTTCTAGAAACAACAAGAATCTTTGTTTTCGTTTTTGACTGTGACTGTTTTTTTAAAAAAAAAAACATGCAAATAAATCTAGGAACATTAAATTCTGAAGCAGAGAAAGGTCCGAAGGAATCATTAAATGTAAAAATGAAAAACCCGTCTCCTACCTGGCGTCAAGCTGCCAGGTCACAATTCACCTGACTGAGTAATCAGTCCCTTGCTGGTTTCTCATGACTTATGTTTTCCTTTGTATAAAATCATTATTATATTGCCACTTTGCAAGGGTGAAGAACACCAGTTTATTGAGTGCTTTGCAACTGCACTGGGCAGGGCAGTAAGAGGAGTGCAGTCTGTATCCTGGACAGAGTCCTTGTGTGCAGCCATTAAGCTAAACATTGTGGAGATATAATTTGATCCTCCCTAAAATAAGTGCCACCACTATTACCATTTTAGGAATAAAGAAATAGACTATGCAAATTGCCCCAAGAGATCACACTGGGAGTGAAAAGCCAAAAGCATGCACAGCCAGACCTGCAACTGTACATCTTCCCAGATGAAGCAGAAGCCTGGTGGTCTCTAAGTGAGAGCCTGGATTCTCACCCACCCCAGAATTTGGAAGAGGCAAANGAAGAGCAAGCAGTGACCATCACAAGTAGTCCTTACTGCCTAATTCTCTTCTGTCTCCTGTGGGAGAATCATCCTTAGTGTCCTCATGTTTCTGCATGTCTTAGGAGGANGAATCCCCAACTGTCTTTGCTCCAGACTCTTCACTATTTGTATTGTAGCTAGCCTTAGAAGGGCAAGAGCTCTGCAGGCTCCACAAGTAGGCTCGTCGACTGACTGGTATAGTGGTATATTTAAAGAGTGGTACCAATTTCAGGGCACAGTTCAGATAAGCCTGTTAAAAACTCCAGGTGCCCAAAACATCCACTCTACTTTAATAGTGTCATTCCTTATCTGCACTGGGCAACCCTGCCCACATTCCACTGTCCTGGGGGAATTATGGCNGGGAGATCCTGTGCACACACACTGACTTGNCATTCATGATACATCTGTGAGGTCTCTAACTACCTGTGCTCCCTTTCATCTGTGGTTAGCTGCACAAGACCCGTACAAGGTCAAGCCAAACGAAAGTCCAGCATGGATAGAGCAGGGCCTCAGAGGAGAAGCTATTGGGCAGTTGAAGGCGCTATTAGCCATTGATGGCTTCTGAGAGAGGGAGAGTCACTTCTNCTTTGGGAATGTGGCCATGGCAAGCTGCTCATGCCCCAGTGGATGGCCCACACTCATGTGCATATGAGCATCACTAATTAGCCTTGGAGTGATTACTAATAATTAAAAGGCAGACATGAGGCTGAAAGGGAGATGGAGTGGAGTCACCAAGAAGAGTTGCAGGGAGGTAGTTGTAACTGGATATGATCAATATAAATGTATGAAACTTTCAAAGAGTAAAACATGTTATTTTTTTTAAAAATCTTTCATCTGTTTCCAATGTGGTCTGCTCTATCCACAATGCTTACATTGCAGCATATAAGCCCCCAGGTCCCTGACTTTGCTGTACTTTCTCACTTGCATTTATCAACTTCTCCGGAGCTGTATGCTTTGCTGATGTGTTGTGTTTATTGCTTTTGTCTGCTTGCTCCAGCTGGGAAGGGAGCCCTGGAAGGGATTTGTGTGCTTTGCTCATTGGTGTGTCCCACATGGACAAAGAATGCCTGGTCCTGGTAGAGCCTCAGTAAATAGAAGTCCAATAAGTGAATGAATGGACTTGACTTTGTGCTGCACGAATTCTAAATGGTCTTCAATAAAAATCCTGGAACCAGATATTAGGGTAAATGCTGAAAGATCAGAAAGACAAAGGAACAAGCTACAGCTACTTCTCACCTCGCCAACTCCATGAATCCTCTGACTGAATATCTTTGAGTCCTCAGCTGAAAGGGGTCCAGCCAAAAAGGCTCTCCAGCCAAAAAAGGCTTANTTCCTGTATCTTGACGAATTATATACTTTTCTCTGCCCAGCCATATTACTTCCTTCCTAGTGATAGGATTAATGATGTGTGTGCTTCCCAAATACTGNTAGCAAAAGCATGAGATCTCAAGTGCTGGGATTAAAGGTGTGTGCCACTACTGCCTGGCTCTGTTTCTCTCCGAGTCTGAATCAGTCTCATGTAGTCCAGGGTGGCTTTGAGCTCACAGAGATCCAGATAGATCTCTGCCTCCCGAGTGCTAGGATTAAATGTGTGTACCACCACTGCCTGGCCTCTTGTTTAATCTAGTGGCTTATTCTATCCTCTAGTTTTCATGCAAATTTTATTAGGGTACATAATATATCACCACAACTTTGTAGATCTGGGGGAAGGCTACAACTTTTGATCTCAGAGCCATCCAAATAAGAGCTTTGGTGGCTTCCTGTGGCTTGAGCCATTTCTGAAATCCTGGGGGCTCCATAGATGTGAGAACATTAATCTTCCTCTATGATTACCTGACATAGTCATAATTTTACTTTGTCAACTGTTTCAGCTTAATTTTATTCCTTAATCACTCACTCATTTATTTAATCAATTAAGAGCTTTCAAGGTCTCCTAGGCCTAGAAACTCAGAGCTTTGGGAAGGGTTCTAGAAGATGCAAGGACCATGTGCAAACAAAGATGATACTCAGTTCAAAGAAACACTAAATTTCTGACANGAGCGGGGTTAGGANTGAGAGAGGGAGGCAAGACTCTCTGGGTGGCTTGGGCTCTTCAGCAAGTAAGAAGTCCACAGAATCTGAAAACCTTCTATGTCTGTGGGGTTGAGGTCCTTGGATACCCAAAACCTGTATCCTGGCTTGTTTTCTGTTGCCGTGATAAATGTCATGACCAAAAGCAACTTGGGGGGAAAGTTTTATTCAGCTTACACATCCTGATCACAATCTCTCCTGAGCAAAGGCAGGGACCTGGTGGCAGGAACTGATGCAGATGCCAGAAGAGATTGCTGCTTGCTGGCTTGTTCCCCATGGCTTGCTCAGCCTGCTTTCTTTTACAACCCAGAACAACCTGCCCTTCTTGGAGTTGGCACCACTCATGGTGGGCTGGGCCCTCCGACATCAGTTCCCCACTCCCTTAAAGATACTCTCAGAAGTTTGTCTCTTAGGTGATTCTAGATTTGCCAAACTGACAATCGAGATGAGTCATCATAGCATATATGTGCCCTGGAGGGATGTTGGCTCCCTGGGTTCAGAAGATGCTCATTAGGTGGAGTGTGAGCACATGGGCTTTGGGGGAGGAAGGATNGGACATACTTAGGAAAGCAGTTGAGTTAATCTGGAGCTCACTTACTGCTTCATCCTTGGGAACTAGCCCAGCATGTAATGGTACTTAGTAAATATTGACCCAATGAGTAAATGGAGAACTACAATGAGAGGCAAGCCTGTCACATAGGAAAGCTATGCAGTGTGAGGACCCTCTGCTAAACTCAAGTTCCCTAGAGACAAAGGTGGGTCTGGCCCTCTGCAGAGCCCTAGTGTCTAGTACCAACCTGGGCCCTGACATCTCTCTTTACATTTGTCTAGCTAAAGATACACAAACTAAGGTAGGCTCTGGGGAAGTGCAGCAAAGGGCGGCATCATTCAGAGAAAGCAAGGAGGAAGCAAGGCTCTTTGCTCAGCTGTGAGACCCTGAGAAGAGACACACAGTGTGATAGCCTTGGGCCACATTATTAGAGTGAGCTGGACAAGGTTAAGGACCTGTGAGAGCTTCTCTGTAGACAGTGTACATGATGGGCCTTCTGCCCATACCTCGGATTTTCTCCTTCCATCTTAAATGAAGTAGAGCCTCCACCCAGCCATGTTGGTTAGAAATTAACTTAAGAGAATCCCTAGTACAGAAAGCAGGTCTTATTGTGTTCAACTGATCAGTGGGCTCTGGTGAACACAGCCTTGAACAAGAGAGGAGTGGTCACTTAGGAGGANCAGGAAATCTCTCTGCCTTCACAAAGGGATAGATGCTGGCAGCTGTGGGTGGGATTCTNTAACCATTAGCTGGAAATTAACTAACGCTGTCCCCAAATTTCTTCCNTGAGAAAGAGGGAGAAACAGGAAGACTCAGGCTACCTTGACAAGGTTCTAAACCTGGCCAGGCCTCAATCTGTGACCCTCCAGGGGCTGGTNAGAGTTTGATGCAGGGTGGTACATGCTCTATCTCTTAGAATAGATATCTCCTCCACTAAATTAACAGTATCAAGTAGGACTGTTGCACTGATGGGGGAAGCTAGGCCAAAGGTAGGAGGTAATGGTAAGAGGTTGGTAAGACCAGAACTCAAAGGCATGGCATCCTTTAGGGGCTGAGTTGCTACTTGGGGCACCCTGTTAGGTAGGGTTCAAAACCTCTTCAGGGCACCTCTAATGGGAGGGCATAGCAAAGCAAGGTGTTTCCAATGCTTGGAAAGCATNATGGTGGGAAAGAGGGTCCCCATGAGTCTCTGGGAAACCAGATTGAGTTTGGGACATGAGCTAAGGACTTTTCCAGCCTACTTCATTCCCCTGTGGTGACTCCCCAAATGGGAAGCCACTTGTGACTTCCCATCTGTACTGCCNGTAATGTATCATAATTAAAATCTGGTTCCTGATGAGGAAGACCTAGGGCTGGGGATAATAGTCAGTCAGTGTTCTTCCTTGCTGTTCATCTTGAATCAGGATAGAAGCCAAAGGTTGGCCAAGATGAACAGGAGCTGAAGACCAAGATGGCTGCAAGGCTTTCTGGATAGGTGTTGTATAGCACTATCCTATGAGCAAAACAACTTCCATTTTCATTAGGCTAGTTGTGCCTGCTTGCAAGAGTCTATCATTATCTGGCTTATTGACTGTTGACTCTCTCTCATAGAGGGAAGAAGTGGAGAGAGTCATTGGACCCTTGCATGAGATTCTAGCTGCTCTTCCTAGCCACTAGTATGCAATTCTTCCCTAATTGCATGTGTCTTCAGGGTCTGAGAGGAGACAGACTGTATAGGCTGGGGAGGTTAATTAAAGGGGAACTCCATCTATGTGACTACAAGGAAGCCCTCATCCATACTGGGGGAAGATCTTCCAGGGCAACTGCCTTGGGGCCACCCATACNTCTCTAGGCAACCTCTTGCTCATGCTCTCTAAGTAAGCCCAAAAATCTCAATGGTGCCCTGTGTTGAGCTTTGATAGAATCACACTTTAGTTTGTTGGGATCTTATAAAAAGGGAATAGTCATTATTTATGCCTCCCCAGGGAAGGAATTCTTTCAATGGTAGGGAAAATCATGAAATCAGAGCCCTAATTTGACATTTCAATTCCCCATTTCTTGGCCTTACTTCTCACAGGGCACACAGAAGACAGTGACCTGTGCACCATCCACCACCCCAGACCCTGGCACCATGCTCATCTAGGGTGGAAGCTGCACTGGGTCTTACAGCAGGAACTCCCAACTCNCCTCCTCTTCCCCTCACTTTCTCAATTGAACACATATAATTTATGGTCTGTGATATACTGCCCTTCAGAATTGATTTTTGTACTCAACTGTTGTAGAACATTTTTGATGGACTAATGCCTCTGGGTGAGATATTTTTTTGTTATTGATGTATGGGGGCGGGCTTTTGTCCCCACATTGCAAAGCCTCCTGGCCAGGGGTCACTCCCTGGTCCCCTATAGCAAGAGCACTCAGCCAAGGGCAAGGCAGCCTTTTGAACTAAAGAAAAATATTAATTTAAGGCATTGTTTCCACATGAAATTACAGGAGCTTTCAGAAGCCCTCGTTAGTTTGATTCAGGACCGGGCAGCATGGTATGTCTTAAAGCTGAGACTGGCCACGGCACAGAAAGTTGGCTGACAGGGAACTAACAGAAAGAATTTGGTCAAGGACTCTAGAGCTTCTACTCCTCAATGGTCATTTCCAGTTGATTTGCCTGCGAAATCTCATGAAGACAGGAAAGCAAAAATACCCTTTGTCTTATCTTTGATATCAGAACCAGAGAGGCAGTTATCAGGTCCATAATTCCTGGAGTTGCAATTGGGCCANGTGGTTGGCCACACTCGAATGCACTTATGAAGCTCTTGGAAGTGATGAATAGTGACCCTTCCTGGAAAAATAGGAGTCCTGTTGTCATCGTATATGTGACATTCCAGCATAGCTCCCATTTATCAAGTGCCTCAAGAGACCTAGACTCATTTTACAGATTGACAAGGGGTGGCCAAGCCAACAAGGTCATTCAATTAGGAAGGGGGTTAAGATGAGAGCCTAGAAGTTTCTAACCTCAAAGCTCACACTGTCCTGTTGTACCAGGCTGCACAGGGCTGGGACCCTGAGGTTAGGACAGCCTCCATTTACTTTCTCAGACAAGTTCATGAGACAGCAAAGTTGCAGTTCTCTTTGGCTCCTCTGGCTAGTACTGGGTAGAGATTGGTCATTGAGATGCAATTCCAANGGTTGACTGGCAGGCTCTGATGGCTGGTGACTTCCTTTTGAATCAGTGAGCAAAATATACATATTTATGACCACAGGGCTCCAGGTATGTGTGTGTGTGTGTGTGTGTGTGTGTGTTGTATATATGTACTTGTGAGCATGCTGTGTGGTACATGCACACTCGTACATACACATGCAGCCGCACATGTGGAGGCCAGAAGCTGACATTAGATATTTTCCTTTATTGCTTTCCACCTTCTCTCTTGAAACAGGGTCCCTGACCGAACCTGAAACTTACCAATTCCACAAGGCTGCTGACTGGCCAGCAAGCCCCAGGGTTCCTTGTGTCTTCTATGCCTGGTTTTTTGCATGGGTACTGGGGAGCTGAACTTTAGTCTTCATGCTGATGTGGCAATCACTTTACCAAGTGAGCTCTCTCGCCAGCCCCTAACCACTTCTTAATGATTTGTGATAATATTTTCTTTTTCATTTATATTCCTCTTAAAGTTAGAAAGAAAAAAATGAACCAATGAATCATGGATGAATAATAAGAAATCTAGCCAGTATGTGTATATATATATATATATATATATATGGAGGAAAAGTCTGTGAAGGCAAAGGTCTACTGAGGCAGACTGGAGACGTAGGGTTTTCAGACATTTCTGTGATGCTCTATCTACCTACCCCTACCACCTTGACCCTTACCAATCACACCAAGAGGAGAGGTTGACCTCAAGGGCACAAGCTGGGACAGGCCTCCAAAGGGCCTCATCTCCAACAGAAGGGATATTATGGTCAGCTCATAACCATCCCCAAGTAATAGCATCTCAGAGACCTCCCATCCCAACCCCTCATTTACAACTGGCAATACAGAGGCTCCATAGGGAAGACAGCCCAGCCACGTGGAGTTATCCATTCATCCCTAGAGTACTTTTTCCTTTTATATCCCTGCCTGCAGATTAGCCCCATGTACCATGAATCCTTTGGTCACCGCTGCCTGGGCTCACCTGCATATTCCCTGGCAGACAGCACACAACAAAGCCAGTCCCTGCCTTTCATCCCCTGCCCGCCTTCGGTTCCCTGCCAGGAGGAGCTCTGAGCCCAAATGCCCTTGAGTCTGCGTGGGGCAACACAGGCTCCGGTGACATAATCAGGGACAAGGGACTTTCTCCACAGGTGCCATTTATTTTCAAGCATCTGCTCGATCCCTGTGGAGGGATGAAAACCACAGTGTCAACTGCCTTCTACTCAGCCCCATTGGAGGCCTGTGGGGTCTTAACATCAAAGCATTCTACATATTTATCATTCCTCCCTCTGCATTAAGCAAAGACATCTGACAGGCACACAAAAGCACCATAGTCTCCACTTGGACTCTAAAAAAGGCATCAGCAAGTTCAAACCCAAGTTGAAAATTCCCTCAAATAGGTATATTTTCTTTCCTGGGAAACTGGGGGGATTATCACTTAGCATCCTCTCCAGAATCAATTTGCGTCCACTTAGCAGTCACTTCTGTTATGAAATAAAGGCGTTTACGGTTTGCCATGCAGGATTAAGTAAGTGACACCCAGGGAGCACTGATGAGAACATTTCTGAGGCGGAGGGTGGGATAACAGACAATAGGCTCGTCTTTGGTCTTCCTCAGCACCCCCTNAGGAGCGATCATGTTTATGCTTTGAAATATAACAGGAACACGTTAAAGTGTAGACTCAAGAATGATCTGACAAAGGGAAATATTCAACCCTGGCCATGCTCAGCATCCTTAAGCTCACTCTGAAAGGAAGACAGAAATCCAGAACTTTAGGGGGAAAGGCATGCATTTGTTCCTGGAAAAAGATCTGANCTAGAGACCTGCTGCTGTCCTGAGTGAGCCCATTCTTTCTTCNCTTTCAAACGTTATCTTGCTTACTTGGGTCTGCTTGGTGACATGCATCAGCTTTGCCTCCAGCGAAAGGCGAAAACTCCTGAGTACTATGGAAGGAGGGTTGATTTTGCTTTTGTTTTCCCGTGCCGGGGAACTTCAGTGGACAGAATCCAGTCNGTGGAAACCCTTCCAAGGGCCTCACCAACTCCAGCATCCAAGCACAGTGCTTCAGTGCTGTGGCCCATTCTNTGCTCATACCAGGGACCAAGTTTTCCAGGTGATGGACACAAGCTAANGGTTTTACACAGGCATCAGGGTACTTCAAGAAAGCTTACTTTAAAAACCTTCCAGCCTGGGGGCTGGAGAGATGGCTCAGCAGTTAAGAGCACTGGCTGCTTTTCCAGAGGTCCTGAGTTCAATGCCCAGCAACCATGTGGTGGCTCACAANCACTTGTAATGGGNTCTGATTCCCTTTTCTGGATGAAAACAAAACATTCATATACATAAAATAAAATAAGCAACAACAACAACAACAAAAACCTTCCAGCCAAGAGCATAGCCACAGTGGCTCCTCCAGGGTTGTGTGGATGGCCAAGTCCAAGTGCAGCCTTTTCCCATTACAGAGTGGAAGTAGAGTTGGGGACAGAGAATGACCTGTCTTCCTTAGCTCAGCAGACTCTGAACCCAGCCCTATTCTATAACCAACAACTAGAGACCACTACTAACCCTGGGTAGGCACCTTATAACCATCTCTTTGAGACAAGGCACATGTGTACCAGGCCCTAGAAGAAGGCTTTCCTCAAAGACTCAGCTTAAGGTGGTTGGAGAACAGGGCTAAAGGCTGTTTGTTTGTGTCTTTGGAGGGAGTCAATTCACTGGGTCTTGTTCCCCAAGGAGATCCAGCCAGATGCTTGGCCCTAAATGGACTGGGATATAGCAATATGCAGATCATAGAGCAGAGTAAGTTGTCACTCTCCTGCTAGTTGTCACCCATCCATGTAAGCATGTGATGAGTGCTAACTAGGCACTTGTGCAAAGTAGGACAGGAAGTGGTCAACCTCACAGATAACCAATCAGAGCAGACTAGTACATAGCAGAGAGGGATACTGAGGACTAGGAAGAGCTGAAGGTGGGAGAGTTCTCCTGGAGTGACCCAGAGAAGAATCTGAGAAATTCTGCACAGGTCTTCAGGGAAAGGCTGAGGAACATGGGGTGGGGTGGGGTGGCTAAGGATGAAGGAAGTAGTGGGATGAGGAACAGACATCCCAGAAATGGTGGGTGCAAAGGACCAACAGCAAGGATGACTCTAGCTTCCTGGAGAATAGGCAAAGAAGATATAAGAGTCACAAAAGCTCCAGCATGTGGTAATAGAAAAATCCCCAAACCACAGCAGCATGGTTAGAGACATTTTACCCCTTGGTCTTGGTTCACACAGGTGGATCGACTATCCCTCTTCTATCTGAAGCATGCTATGACCTCCAAGGTTTCTGGAGAGGGAGTTAGCTGTGAGGACACACCAGCTCTAAACTGCTTCAGCCTGGAAGTGTCATGTGTCACTCTCTCTAGTATCTCATTGGTCAGAGGATCTGATATAATCCCATTCTAGCTGCAAGGGATGCTTGGAAATATAGGGAGAATCAGTCAGTGCAGGTGTATTTTGTAAGCCTTACCAGGTTTCTGTGTATGTGTCTGTTTATGCGTGGGTGTGGGTGGAGGTGTACATGTGGGTATACATGTTTGTGTGAGAGATTTGCACATGCATATGGAGACCAGAGGACAACCTTAGTTGTCAGTCCTAGGTACCACCCACTTTAGTTTTTGAGACAGAGTCTCTCATTGGCTTGGGGCTCACCAGTTAGGCTAGGCTGGCTGATCAGTGAGTCCCAGGAGTCCTCCTATCTCCCACTCCCCAGCACCAGGGCTCCAAAGCATTCCTCCACACACACTAACCTTTTATTTGTGGGTCCTGGAAACCTAATTTGGGTCCTCAGAATCACAAATCAAGCACTTATCTGAGCCTCAAAGAAAGAACACCTGACCAAGGTCACCTAGGGTATGTGTCCCCAGGCTGTGCTGCTCTTTCTATCCTGTAACTCCCCAGAGATTCCCAGGTGCTCTGGTTAGCACGTGCAAGGACATCACTCATTCCTCCAGATACAGCAAAGAAAGCACAGGCGTGTCCCGCCAAGAACAAACCCAGACACAGCAGGTGAGTGTACCCTGTCTCCCCNCAAAGGAAATGGACCACAGGTCCTGTGCTGTTCTCACCTCTTCCCACAGGGGAAACCCAGTTCCTGTAGTCCAGCTGTTCATGTTCAAACCCCAGCTCTGCCACTAACTCTCTGGGCAGCCTTGGGAAAGTTACTGAACTTCTCTGTGCTTCAGCTCTTCATCCACAAAATACAGCATCTTGTCACCTACCTTCTGAGAGATAGTAACCCACGTAGTAGCAATAGCTCCTAACCACACAGCTTTCAGTGTGCAGGCTGCTCTGGCAGGGACCTTGCCTGCATTATTAAGTTTGACCTTCACCTCATACCTGGGGTAGGGACTTTACTAGCCCACTTTATAGACAAAGAATTGAGGCCTATCAGGAAAGGGGCAGCCAAATTTGGAACTTGGGCCTCTGTGGTACAAAAAGCTGCTGTTCTTCCCATGGTATTCCGAGACCTTCGCCCTGTCCTGAAAGGTCAGGCTTATCTGAGGACNTGCATCTCAGCTGTGGGGCTGTGGGACAGAATGACAAATCCTAGATGTTCTCTGATGCAGAGGCTGATGACTCTTTCTCTGAGGACTGTTCTGTGTCCAGCCCCAGGTGTCTGGGCCTTTCTCCCCAGGTTCTTACCAAACAAACCCTTTGGTGACCTTCCTTATTTTTTCCCATTGTTCCCCTACTTTGCTGGGCTTCACTATACCTCTTTAAAATGTGCAATTACCAATAATTCCCTTTGTTGCACCCAAATGCGAACCACCATCTTAAATTATTAAATAGAAGTGTTTCTGAAATATTTTATCTTGACATGTATCTCCGGAGTCAAATGACCTCAGGCAGTGTTCATAATTAATTTCATCAAAAGGGGGGAAAAAGTGCTAGCAAGGGACTCCCTGAATGACCTGTCCTGGAGAAATACAGCTGGCACTTGCCTCTCCTCTTTCCCTCACCTTCCATCCCATTTCCAGGGCTCTGGAACGGGTGCTGGCAGAGCNGGTCAGTCCTTGGGATCCCAGAATTGCAGGCTTTGGGGGGAGCCTCTGTGATGGTTTTAACCAACCCTTTCTTCCTATGATGTAGGAAACAGGACCTGGGAGGAATGGTGACCTGCCCAAGGTGTCAGAGGCAGAAGGAGGCCACACAGAGTCTGNTGGAAGCNGAGTCTCCCATCACAGCCTCCTGGCACCTGCAGAGCCTGAAGCTGCTGGTTCAGCCTCCTTCTGCTNGGCGCCCTTCAGGCCCACATGAGTTCATTTAAAGGAGTAGGAAAGACAAGCCTGCTCCTTAACATAGAAAACGCCCCGAAACAAAGGGCTTTTTGTGCCCCTCCCCCACATGCCAGAGAGAAAGAGAGATTAAGTTTGAGGAGTCACTCCCAATCAGAAAGCCACCATTTAATTACAATGCTCAGGAAATTACAGAGTGAATGGGCAGACGGGTGATAAGGGACTGCCTTAGGATGACAGGCCTGAAATCCAAGCACTTCATCACAGAGCTACGTATCACAAGAGGCTGTCTGGAAGGCTGACAATCTGATTGTACTGTCAACTCAATTCATAATTAATATATTTATCAAATTAATTACTGAAAATATCTCCCTGGCGCTCGCCACAAAAAAACAGTGGCTAGCTTCATGGAGGGCTGGCTTCGTTTTCTGCTAATAACCCTTGCTGTCAGTTTAATGAGGGTAGAGCGGCCTCTGTTTTGCCTGCCTGACAGACAAATTGCCCTCTTACGGGGAATGATCCCTAGAATTTAAGAGAAGAAAAGAAATATGGCATTGTTTGGTGACAGCCGCAATCGCAGGCTTGTCTNGGAAACTTTGCNTCAATTCTAACATACAAGAAAGGGAGGGTGGGGCTGCTTTNGGCAGCTAGATAAATTCTTTATGAATTCCTGACTGATTCCTTCATCAGAGGCTGCACTGCAGGGCGGCTTCTATGAGCCACCACCGGAATCTGCCGGTTGAGGGTTAGATTTAGGGACTTCACAAGAGAGAGATTCTTGTGGGCATTTTGTNAGGAAGAGAAATCCACACTCCAAGGATTGCAATGTGAAATGAGATGCTTTTGATCAGCTCCCCTGACCGTTTGATCTCTGGGTGGAACGGTCGGGTTTTTTTTCCTCTTCTCGGGGCGAAGATCCAGGCCATGGAATGATTCTGGGAGAACATCCCATAAGGCTTCTGAGGGCAATCTGGTGAACCCCAGATGCCCTACCACCATTTCGGCTGTGTGCTGGGTATCAACCATGCTGCTCTGTACATCTAGGTCTGCACCAGCCACTGGGCAAANCTAGCTATGAGACTCANCAGCCCTTACAGAAGCACACCTGCCAGGGGGAGGCAGGACAGGTGGGAAGCCTGAACCTTGGCTGCAGTGGTAAACCCTGTGGGACTGAAACTGAGAGTGGAACCAGGATGGAGGACCACTGTGGAGACCCGTGGGAAGAGCATCCTGGTCCAGCCGGTGGCTTCCTGGAAAAGTCAGCTCTTCAGGAGCAAGCTGGGAGGTGACACTTGGAAGGATGTATCCCCAAATCATGCTTCCTATTGTTCATCTTTCCTCTGGGTTCTAAGTGGGCACTGGAGAACTGTTAAGACACAAGTCCTGGCCCCAGCTACCCTCTGACAATGTTTCAGAGGAGTGTCCACTGAGGCCGGGGGAAGATGGGGAGGTCTGCTTTCATTCTAGTTCTTTCTGTATGTTCTAGAAAGCCACTGTGACGCTGGCACTGCTGCTGGAATCAAGGGAGCACCAACAGCAGGGGTTTAGGATGCTCTGATACAAAACCAAGTGTGAGTGGAGGACAAGGATACAAGAGACAAATACATGAATTAAACAATCATGTGAACACGCTAATTCCCTTAACAGGTTAATCATTTTGTAAAAATCAGTAATCGTATATGTGTGCATGCCTCTGTGTGTGTGTGTATGTGTGTGTGTGTGTGTGTGTGTGTGTGTGCTCTGTCAGGGTAGGTGTTTGAAAGGCTCCAAGAGTATCTTACTAAATTTGAAATTGCAAAACTGTAGAAGGAACGTCATTAATGCCCAAATGCAGGAATGTTTCCTGTTCACAGAGTCCTTTATTGAACATGTAACTCAGAAGTTTAACAGGAAAATGTATCTAGTTGTTACGGTTTGGTTTGGTTTTCTTTTTTTGCGGTAAGTCCTTACTCTGTAGCGCAGACTGACCTAGAACTCCCTTTGTAGCTGAGGCTGGCCTCAAACTTGTGGACTGCAAACTTACCATGCCACCATGCCCGACTGAAATTATTGCTAACTAGCTTGTTAAAGCTGAGGTGATGCAGGGCCTACCTGGTCCAACCCTGTCATCAGCACAAGCCAGTGAACACAGGAGGGGTCGGCAGGGAACGTTCGGTGGCACGTCCTTAGAAGGCCTTTGGTAGCAAAAGCGGAAGATAATTTACACAAGGTTTAAGTAGCATTTAAACAGCCAGTTTTTCTTGTACAGTGACTGAGTTTCCATAAAACGGAGANGAGGCTTGCCTGTTCGCTCAGTTTTAGAGAGGACGGTGCTGTAAAGTTAATGCACTGAGCAATCTATGGCACTCTGGCATTAAACCCAACACAGGACATAAAGAACTGGACCTGCTTCTCTAAGCCCCAGCAGTTAGCAGGGAGACTGAGCAATCTCTGCAGATGAAAATCACCCCAGTGAGTGGGAAAGAGTTGGGAGGGGGGAAGTNAGAGGGATAAGGGTCAGGAGCAAGAGGAGAGAGATGGGGTGGGTGGAAGCTACTTTGTTGAAGGATTTGTGTTATAAGCACCAGTGTACTGGGGCTTTGGAAAGCCAACCCAAGAGAAAGAAAGAAGAAAAGGAAAGAGAGAAGTGAAAAGAAATCTGAGGCAGTGACAAAGACTGCTTCAAAGGGCCAAGAGGGAGGAGGCAAGTAGATCATCTCAGAGGGCAAGATGGTCCTTTCAGATACAAGCACTCACAAGCAAGAGAGAAGGCATGGGAAGGGGGGCAGTCATCTGCACAGATGAAGACACTTTGAGCTGCTGGCCAGGGGCTTTCCTTGGACGTTGAGTGGTACAGACAAGGGTTTCCAGAGAAAAATGATTAAGTCAACTGAGTCATCAGATAGATAGCCAGCTCCTTCAGGTCTCCCACCTCCACCTCGTGAGCCTGAAGATGGGCAGTGAATGGGAGCCAAGAGTANCAACATTTTCGAGGAGATGAAGACTTGGAGGAACCAAACTTAGGGACAAGTGACAGAGAGACAGTTTATGAGCAAGAGGAAGATGTCACCTGCTTTGTCTACTCTTAAGTGTGTGAGTAGCAGTTGTGTTGCCTGGAGGATGGAGGGGGTGATCCCAGAAGGACAAAAGCACTGTTGTAGGTGCTCTTGAGAAACTTGAGGAGTGGCTAACACTACTCCGTGGATTCCTGTGAAGATGGCCTCTTCCTTATCAAGACTCAAAGGCAACACCAGGAATAACGAAGTGGATTTAAAGATGTGTGAGACAGCAGANGTCAGTCCCAGCTCGTCACAGCTATGGGAAATTCATTAATGGAAATAACATTGATTCATTGTCACCTCCCAGCATCACTGTTGCTGCTTGTGACCTTCAGGAATCCTGTCTCCCATCATTCCAATTTTAGCATAGGTGCTGCTGAAGACAGCACCTGTCTCCCCATCAAAGACAGGACCCAGGAACAATGGAAATGTAGAAGTGCCTTTAACATACCCCTAGCCCCTGTGCTGTGACTGAACCCAGGGCCTCATGCATGCTAGAGCTCTACCATTGGGCTCCATTCCAACTACTCCCTACTTGCAACCCAGATACTTTTAAGAATGATCCATTCACTAGAGCAACCTGTTCTCGGAGTGGGACACAGCTCTTGTCTATTNTGTGNGACAAAGGCAGGGGTGGCTGGAAGGAAAATTGGGGACCAGAATCTTCTAGAAACTCACTTTTTATTAACCACTGTCTGTTGCACAGGCTAGGAGACTCCATAGCNCAGGGTAGATTAGCCTTCCTGGTCCCTGCCATGTGCTTGTCATTGTTCTGATCACTGGCATTTGTACTATAATCTTTTCATGCTTGAGAAGTCAATGTCAACATTCCCATTTCACAGACATGTAGAGAGGATAAGCAGATTGTCTGTCTCCCCAGACAGAGCAGGTGGATGCCCTGCACTTGGCGTTCTCTCAGGAGAAAGGCCTCAGAATCTCCCCCAACTTGTGAATAACATTTCTGGTACTTTTTGTGGTCTTCTCCCGAGATAACTTCCTCAGGTACTTAAGAAAAAAATATTTATTCAGTGTTTTATTGGAATGGCAATGATGGCTGCTCTTTTACATCGGATACTGTCCAAATACCTAGAGACCTCAAGAAGGTCCTTTCCCAAGGCTTCCATCATGCCTTCTCTGCCCCTAGCACTGATTTCAACTTTTCTTCAAAACACTCAAAATGAGAAGAAATCTAAGCAATTCATGGGTAAACGTGTAAAGATGAACACAGAGTGGTGGGGCTCAGTCATGGAGTCCTTATCCATATGCTCTGTCCTTGAGTTCCAGAAAAATAAAAAAAAAACCACCAGTAGGAACAACAAGTAGCTGCATTGCAAAACCTTAGCCAGAGAACTACAGCCAGTAGGCTAAATATAGTTTCTGCCTAGGATGTAAATAAAGTTTTATTAGAACTGTTATCTGATTATCTATCAGCTTTGGCTGCTTTTGTACTTCATTGGTGAATGCTTTGGCTGCTTTTGTACTTCATTGGTGAGTTTTAGTAGCTGGGACAAGAGACTTTCTGGCCCCCATGCCTAGAACACATGCTTCACATGCTTTCTGTCTCTAACAGGAGTTGGTGATCCTGACTTCAGCTGTCAAAAGTGAAACACTGATACAAGGGTCTCTAGTCAGAAAGGCCCTCATGGGCAGAGGGTATGCCACCACATCCCTTCATCTTTAATCACTGATGTTCATGGGCACTTAACTGCATAGCAGGCTCCCAGCTCTACCTTGAGAACAAAAGCTGAGCACAGTATCCCTTTCCATAAGAGACAGCATGGTACAAAAGAGGGCTATACAGTCATGGTGCTGGAGGGCAGAACTGTGTGAACCAGTATGGAGGCACAGGGCTTGGAAGTTGGGTGTCCTAGAATGAGGCAGCCAATCCCCACCAAGGAGGAGGAGGCAGGGAAGCCTTCTGAGAAATGATGAACTCTGGTCCTTGGAGGGTTCCGGGTACAGGAGCAGCCATGATGGGCTGTTGATGAGTAGTGAGGGTCAGCCTTGTGTTACACATGGGGACCTCTAGCTTTGCATGTCAATGTCCTTCCCACTTTAGCAAGTTTTATCCTGGATCACCTTTCAGGTGGGGACAGAAAGAGTTGAGAGATAGAATGCCTGAATGACAGGGCATCNGCACCTGCCTTGTCCTTCTTAGGTGAGCTGCAGGTGATGGATGCCCTGGAAGCCCCTCTGTGAAAATCATCAGGGCACAAAGTCCAGTGAACAAGCGGGCCTTTGTCCATGGGCCTGGCACCTGGGTGCAGGAGGGGGAGCAACCATGTCAGCTATGGCTGGACATGGCAGTTTTGAACTTGAGGGCATCCAACACCCTTGCCTCTGTAGCATGCATACAGCAGTTGTTGAAATTGCATACAACCCTCCCTCTGCCCCCAGTTTCCTAAAACAGAAGTGTAGAATTTTAATTGCTGTTTTCATATTNTTGCTAAATACAGAAATATTTCATGAAAACAGCCTAAACCCTAAGTTCTTCTCCTTCCACAGCCCTGCTTATATAATTAGCCAGTCATTATCATTATCATTTTTATGCCTGAAGGACTGGTTTGGGTCTCTATTGTGAAAAAGAAATAAAGAAAAAGAAAGAAAGAAAGAAAGAAAGAAAGAAAGAAAGAAAGAAAGAAAGAAAGAAAGAAAGAAAGAAAGAAAGAGAGAGAGAGAAGAATGGAAATTTTGAAGGGAAATGGATTAAAGGATGGTAGGGCCCTGAGCTCTGGGCATCAACCTTGAGCCAGATTCAATTTCTTGCTTTTGGACACCTCTGCATCCCTCTGCTGAGAGCCTTGTTTTTCTGTATCAGGTGATGGATGGGGCTGGAGTGCAGCTCAGTGGTAGATATGTGCATTGAATGTAGAAGGTTTGGATTCCGTAGGTAGTACGCACACGAAAGGCCAACATACCTAAAGGTAGCACAGCCATTCAGCACCTGAGAGTGCCCCAGCGCCACACTGAGGCCCTGAGTGATACCTTGCTTGCAGCAAGGGCTCTGACATAGGAGGGTCCCAGTTTCTTCGTCTGTAAAGGCGGAAGCTGGATCTTCCCCCAAGGACTAGGGAAGACCATTAAAGAGGATCCTTTGGTCTTTCTGTTTGTTTGTTTGTTTGTTTGTTTGTTTGTTTGTTTGTTTGTTTGATTGTTTGTTTTCTCTGTGTGGTCCTGGCTGTCCTGGGACTCACTCTGAGCAGGCTGGCCTCCTTGCCTCCCATGGTCTTTCTTACAGTAAACCCTTTCAACCCCTCTGCAAAACAAGCCAAATGACATCAACGAAAGGAGCAGAGGNTACTGCAAAACCTAACAGCAAAACCCTGGGAGGTGAATGCAGAGACTTCTGAGAAACTCAGACCCCCTGCAATTTTACTCCTGAAGCAGTATGTTACCGGGTCCAGGGTCTATAGATGGCAGTCTCCTGCTAACTTCCAGNCAAAGAAACCCATGTCAGTGACCATACTCCATGCAAAGGGAGCAAGGCAAGGAAAGTGTCAGAAGTCCGACAATTCCTAACTTACCTAAGTCTCCCAGGGACCCACACGGTCACTCAGAATGTTTGGTTTTGAAAATCAAAAGTATTTTTCTAAAGTATTTATTCACAAATCATATTTTACCAAAGGAAAGCTATTCCACAAACATACAAAGGTAACTTGGGAAAGCAAAATNTGTTGCTTGAATGTTTAAGCCACATAACTAAGTCATTTTTGAGATTTTCTTCCAACAAACCCCCACCCCCATCTACTTCCTGTCTTCAGAGGAGTTTTCCATGCTGCTCAACTGTGGAACTCACAGCAAGGGAATGGGGGCCTTTTCCCTATGGTACTGTGTTTCAATTGTAATGTATTGCTGTTGGTCTTTGATGCCCATTCTGGAGATCCACATCCATCTGGTTAGCCTTGACATTCAAAGGTCTATGCCAGACTTTGCCTTTGCTGGTCATCAAAGACGCTCTAACTAAAACCAAGAAAGAAGATTGTGTTAATCTTCATTTGACCATGATGAGTTTGAGCCATTGAAATGGTCATTGTAGGGTAAAAATGTTTGGTCAAAAATCAGCAATTTCCAAAGATTTGACTCACATGCCGGGGCCAGTGGTAAGTGCTGGAGGCAGAAATGAGTGCCTGACTGGCATTATAGGGACAACCAGAGAGGAACAGTCAGCTGATCAGGCCATTCTCACACAGCTATTATATTAAAGGCCAAAAGGGTGCTTGAGGACATGAAATAGAGCTACTGAGATGTGTGTGAGGTAGGGGAAGGGAGGAGTGCCATGCAGGGACCGAGCCCCTGGGGCTGCTAAGCAGAGAAGTATGGGCACACTCGGGTATTCTGAGGTACAAGGAGGAGCCTAAAGTGCCCGGATTGGGAAAGGAGGAAAAGCAAGTGTGGACGAAGCATGGTGTGGGAAGAGAGTGGAGGGGCAGCCTATGGAGAGGGAGCAAGACCCTAGACATGATGGAGAGGAGCTGCTCTGCCCCGAGCACACCAGCAGCCACTCAGCACTCTTAATCTGACAAATGGCAAGATTGGACTGACCATTTAGAAAAAGAATTCCTGTTGCTAGTGTAGACAATTGATTAAGCCCAGTAAGAACTGGGGCAGGAAGACTGAGGTGAGAGAAGACATGGCCTGTGGTGCTGGGGCCAGAGCTGAACAGACCCACTGGTTCTANTCTGGGTTCATTTTCAGTGGGATCTCAGGATTCAATAGAGAGCGAAGGAGAGAGAGAAGAAAGCACCTGTCACTAGTGCTGCNNACTCGGATAGAGGACCCTGGGAAAGGAGACACAGCAAGAAGGCAAGAGCTCACACTTGGNCTGCTGGTGTGGTGTGTCTGTCATCCATGAGGCTTGTTCAGGCAGCAGCCCCATGGGGGTCTGCACCAACCTTGGATGATGCCACATCACCTCACTTGGCTTTTAGACATGAGTGCTTGGGATCTGAACTCAGGTCCCCGTGCTTGCTCGGTAAGCACTTGACTAACTGAACTAGCTCCCTGGCCCCAATGTCAAGCTTCAGTGTAAACAGAGATGTTCATGAATAACAAATCAGGACATAAAGCTTAGAGCAGGAAGAGCGACACTGTTGGGGGTGTGATGCAGAGCCTGGCGCCCCAAATATAACATGCTGAGGGGTTATAAGCTCAGAATTCTCAGGCTTATCTCAACACCACTAAGGAGAGCTTCAGGGATGTGGCTGAGATTCTCAACCTCTGACCACCTCCCTGCATCAGAGGGACACATCTGGAGAAGATAACGACATCTAGGTCTCGGTACACAAAAACTTAGAAATTGTGTGGTGAGAACCACAAAGAATTCACTCCTTTTTCTTTTAGCCCAAATGCCCTGAATGACCAAAGCAATAATTTTGCAAACAATGGACATTCTTATATTTAATAAAACTTTTCCCACAGGAAGCATCTATGATGGAAACCTTGGGCAGGGAAGTTAAATGTACAAAATTTGCCCATGAAAGTGGAATTGATTCTANGAGGGAGAAACAAACTCAGTGGGTGGGTTAGTTCAATATTAAAAGCAACCATAAAGATACTTGCATCAAAGACCATGGCCCGCAGCAGTTAGATGTGGGAATGTCTGCTCATTGCCTGGGCTGTAGCCAAAAGATGTAGGCTAGGACAGACATTGTCCCCATATCCTCATTATGTGCCCTCAGTACCTCTATTAGGGACACTGCAGTGACCAAATAACTGGCAAGAGCAACTTGGGAGAGGAAGAAGAATTGACTTTGGCTGATGCTTGGGGTACTGTCCNTGGTGGGAAGGGAGCAGTGAGAGGAGCAGCTCACGGCTTTGACTATCGGACTGAGAGGTTGCTTGCTCACCTCTCTACCAATCAGGAAACACAGGGGATAGGAAGTGAAGCAAGCTATAAAACTTTCAGGCCTGCTTCCTGGTCACCCACTTCCTCCATTTAGACCCTACTTCTTTTTGTTCTGGTCTCCCCAGGCAATATGGAACAAGGACCAATAATTCAAACACAGTTCACATTCAAACCAAGGCAATGTTTCTACGGGAGCACTCAGCCCAGCCCAGTGTATCTGGCCTTAAGTAGCTACTCTGTCCTTCTGGTACACAGGGTTGTCCCTAAGGACAGAGCCATAGTTATCACCTATTGGTGGATCCTTTCCTCTGCACTGAGCCCCTGCCCTGAGCATCATTGTTTAAGCCAAAGCTTGATCTTGAGATCAAGGATTACTAATGGCTCAGTTAGTAAAGGGCCTGNTGCACAGGCTTGAAGACCTGAGTTCAAATCCCCCCACACACACATGTAAAAAAGCCAAGTGAAGTGGCATACATTTGTAATTTCAATGCTGGGGAATCAGAGACAGGTGGATCTCTGAGATCCCAGCCAGCCTAGTGTAATTGGAGAGTTCCAGGCTAGTGAGAGACCCTTTCTCAAAAATTAGGTGGACGGCACCTGAGGAATGACACCTGAGATTGACTTCTGGCTTCTATATACAAGCACACACACACACACACACACACACACACACACACAATCTTGCTCTCAGGTTCTCTCATGGTCAGTCTTTCAACGTGGTAATGACTTCAGGACACTAACCCTAAAATAATTTTAGGAAAACAAAGATGGCTCAAGACGGCTCAAGCAGGGCAGAGGAAGGAGAAAGAANGCCATTACTCTCAGAGCCGGGCTGTAGGACAGAGCAGTACNGAAGGGAAAGAGCATCAGGAGCAAGCCCCTGATTTGGGATTCACTGGCTCACATGCATCTCTCTGATAAGCTGCAAAATCTAAAACTCCTTATTAAATGTCAGATAAATCGGCTGGCCTGGGGCGAAGCCTCTGAACGGATGGCGAGTGCCGCAGTCCGGTTCTCTGTAATTGATGGGCTCTGAAAAAGCAGAACCAATCCAGGCTGATTGCAGATGAAATGACTCCAGCCAGCAAAGTTCAAACAAGAAATATGTGAACTTTAAAGTACTTGAACACAAATCAAGACTGTGAGTTTTTATAAAAATCTTTACTAGNTCAAACTGCTGAAGCTCAGCATGACCTTTATTCTTTGGGGTGAGAAGCTGGTGGGGCAGAGAATGCACTCACCGTATATCAGGTCGAGCCATGGGAGAAGAGCAGGGAGGGGAACCTGCCACCATTCCCACTCCTGGCCTTCCCGCACAGTACCTACAGGGACCTGGGAAGCGACAGTTTGGTGGAAACAGAACCCCCTCCTTCCATTGTTCCATTGGACTGGACTTTGAGCTCTTTGCAGGACGTTGGATGGGGCTTCCCATATGCTCTTTGGACAATGGACTCAGGACACTGGGCTACAGACCCAGCTTCTTGTCTATGCTCAGACAATAGTGGTCACCAAGCCAATACCAGTTGAACTCAGTAAACAGACATCCATGGGCCTGGTAAACACAGGACTCAGCAGGTGTAGAACTATGCCCTGTACCATCCTCTATCATTCCTGAGAGGAAGTATCCTTACATCCTTTTGGCATATAAGGAAATGGAAGGTCCTAGAGAACTGTGACTATGGAAGGATAACGCTGGGTTTTTTGGTGTCATCTGTTGGATTCTGATCCCCTGCACATTCTTCCACCCCAAGTGTGTCCCTTCGTGACACCAAGTGGGCATCATGTGCAGTCTTATGCTACATAGGGCTCTTCCTTACTAGATTCCATTGTCACCACCAGGCAACAGAGCTAAAGGAGACAGTCCAAGACAACCCCAGGCCATCTGGCTCCAATGCTCAAGCATCTGCCCACTGTACAGGGCTACTTCTGCCTACAGGATGTAGGCATCTGAGGGGAAGCAGGGATACTGAACTAAGGCAGAGTGTTCTGAAATCAATGGGGTTTGTGTTGGGAAGAACTGGTAGTGCTGTAAGCTGGAGCCTGTAGTACAAAAAAGTTCAAATGTAGGATGTAAAGGAGCTATGCACACTGAGCCAGAGATCCCTTAATCAGTCATTCACCTAATCTTCATCAAGCATTGACGCAGCTCTGGAGAGTCCACTAGGCACTAGGGACAGACATTGCAGTGAAGCAATGTTTCAAGTTTAGGGGTTTGGGCATAAACGTTAAATCAAGCAGGGTAACTTTGTAGCATTGTCTAGATGCTCCATTCTGACCTGTTTGTGGTGGCCAACAGCCATTGACATCAAAGCCCAAAGTACATACCTCAAAGCATGGATTCCAGGCAGGCTTGGCATAGAGCATGTCTGTAATCCTAGCTTGGTAGACTGAGGCAAGAGGATCTGGAGATTGGGGCCAGCCTGGGCTACCCATTGGGACCTCATTTCAAAAAATAAAAAGTGGAAAGACTTAAGCAGGAATTGGGGCATAGAAGAGAGGAGGAGGAATAGAGAAAGGTCAACCNAAGTTAAATGTGTATAAAAATGCAAGAAGGAATCCTGCTACTTTGTAAGCTAATTAAAATAATAGAAATCAAATGATAAAATAAGAAGAATGCCATCAAAACCTAGATCTAGATAGCACTTGGCTTTCAAATAAGAAACATAATTTCTTCAATACAAATGTATTCCAAATGATAAAATGAACATACTTATACTAAAATTTTTTATTTGCACATCTGGGAGTCAGGTCTAACTAGGCATCCTATATTTTTATTTGCAAAACAAATCCCACTTTAAACCTGAGTGATCTTTAACCTTTAACTGTTTTCTAGAGGAGCCTGCCGAAGGGGCCAGGAGAAGGTCACCCGCAGAGCAAGAGAGACACTCTGAGGCCAACAGTCAAGGCTCAGGGACTCTGTCCAAGGACTTTTCTGCTCCACAAGGTTGCCTTCTGTGAACCCAGTGGAAGGAGCCTGGATCTAGGGACAAGCTCACAGATGCATCAAACCATTTGGTTTCCCTTTCGTCACAGATGCACTAAAACGAGGTGACCCTACAGGCAATGTACCATCCTTAATCCTGGTGGGAAAAGGAAGAATCCTGATGTGAAATTTCCCAGTATTCAAAGCTACTCTGGCCCTAGAATCAAAGGCCATAGCTACAATAGGAAACAGGTAAGCCCCAGTACTTTCCTGGCCCCACCCCCAGCCCATCATTGTAGCAGGTGTGCGGCAGACCCCATATGGGCAGCATTTGGTGAAATGCTTCAGGGAAAATCTAAAAGTAATATCGCCACAGCTTAGGGGAAATCCCATTTCCTTTGCAGAGCGGCCTCTCCAGAGATGGCGGCCCGTGTCAAGGTGCCTTTATCTGAATACATTCCATTTGGGAAGGAGCAGGAAGAAGGCCCAGCCTCCGCAGGTAACTCAATCAGATTCTTTGGCATTCACAGGGATATCTGTTACCATGAGCCTCTCGGGGCAGCGAGGGGATTAGCAGAAGGATCACCTGCCGCTTACTGAGTGTCAACCCAGAAAGAAATGGCCTCACGACCAGCCCTGCTTAATCGGGTCCTGGAGGGCTGTTCTCAAAAGGAAGAGTGACAGCAGCATTTCTAGGCATGTTTTAAACTGTCCCTCAGATCAGGGACAGGGACTTAGCACAGAGAGACAGCAATGTCAACAGTGGCCACTGGAGGAATTTCTGACAAGTGGCTCTTTGTTAACTGACCAGTGTGTGCTGGGCATTGATATGGAGGCTCCAGACCCTCTTAAACAGCCCCAAAGCTTGTATCTGAGGGCTAGGGATGGAGCTCAGTGACAGAGCTCTTGTCTAGTGTGAGATGCTCTTAATTGCCAGCACTGTAATATATATATACATATATATGTATATATATATGTATGTATATATATATATATATATTTTTTTTTTAATTACGAAGTCCAGCTTCCATGGGCATTCATTTGAGGCCAAGATCTGCTCATCAAAACTGCACATTCCAGCTTTACAACACATTTGACAATAGGAGAAACCAAGATCAGGCCAGGCCAACTTCTGAACCTGGGCAGCCACACCAGGTCTGTACTTTCCTCACATATGGCACAGCCTTCATGAGAGCTAAGAGGGAGCGTGGCCTGAAGAAAGGACTGATCCCAAGTCATGCGCAGCCTGCACAAATAGCAAAATATGGCAAATGCCCAAACCCATGCCACTGGCTATTTTATAATAAAGTCTTATTTGGTAGCAATCATGTGAATTATTTACATGTTGTTTGCGACTGTTTCCAACTATGACGGTGTCATTGAATGTAAAGATGGAGACCGCATGGCCAACAAATATTTGATATATTCCTTTATAGAAAGAAATGACTTGTCCTTGGCCTACACTCTTCTTTAGAGGACATATCACAATGCTCTTTAGACTCAGATCAGCATTGTGGTGGCTGGGGGTAGAGCAAGGTGTCATGTCTTCGTGCATTGAAAATCCCAAAGTGTCGGAGGAGGAGGTGCAGAAAAGGAAGCCTTCAAACACCAACAGAATTCCAGGTAGAGCTGTCTCAACCAGGTTTCTCTTCCACAAACAATCCCAGGTTAATCAAAAGGAACACTGCACCTGCTTTTATGTTTAGTTTCCTTAAGAGTAGACTGCCTAGGGCTAGTGAAGTCAAGGATCTTGGAGGAAAACCCACAACTCCCTTAGCTAAACCAGCACACTCCATAACTACATCCTAAACATTTCTTTATAACACAGAAATGTGTAGTTCTCACTCCTCATCAAGGAAACTTCTCTTTGCAAAAAATGGTAACCATTACAAAAAAACCCACAACCTATCAAAATGGAGAGTTGTGGAGCTCAGTCCCAATAAATCCATCTACAACACAACTCCTGCACCTAAGGTTCAAGGATCAGTTTGGAAGAGAGGGCAGAAAAATTGTCAGAGCCAGAGGAGCAAGAAGTTTGCTGTGAGATTGTGTCTCCTAGCAATGTCCTACAACCTACATCCATGATGTCTCATCAGCACGGCTACCTAAACATGACCTGAATAGGACAGCACCAACAGACATGCCAACATGGAAGGGGGAAGCCCTCAATTCTGGACAAAGAACTACAGACAACTAAGGAATGTGGAGAGCAGGACAAATAGTCTTCGCCAGGGAAGAGCACACTGATTGGTTATCCAATGCCAAATGACCAACCCTGGAAACATACACATACAAGTAACATTATATAGACTTAGCAGATTGTATTTGTGTATTTAGGAACATACACAGACACACACACACACACACACACACACACACACACACACACATACACACACACCAATTAAAGTAAAAAGAGGCCATGAATTTGAAAGAGAACAGGAGAGGTGAGGTGCACGAGAGGGTTTGGAGGGGAGAAAAGGAAGGAAGAAACTGATGTAGTTATATCATAATCAAAACAGTTTTTTGAAAACTTAGGTAGAATACTGATTAGCCTCAACTCTCAGATGGCACTCTTGCTGTCAAGGAAAGGAAGGGAGGCAATTTCGAGCTTTGAATCTGAAACCAGCCACCACTGCACTAGGCTGCCTGGGATCCTCGCTCCCACAATTCCCACAGGACTCTTTCTGTGCTGCTGTCTTAGAACCTCAGCACGAAGACTGCCACCTGGACTTCTCCCCACATCCATAGTCCTCATTCAGGTGGAACAGCAGAGGTTCCATGAGCGCACCTCCCGCCATGATGCACCCCACCTTCCTGTACACAGACCCTCCCCCCCCACCTGTCATTTAAGTATCTTCTCCAGCACATCCATGTCTCCCAATTCCTCCATGGAGATGTCTTCCCCTCAATCAGACCTGGATCTCTAGAGCAAGGCTTCCAAACCTCCATGATAGGGCTAGTCAAATTCTACTTCACACCAACGTTACCTGTGGCCAGGGAAGCTTTGGATGTCATAGAGTCACGGCTTCCACTCTTCTCCAGTGGGTGTAGGGTAGGTGTGGAAATGGTGAAGACACTGAATTATGGAGACTCTGTCCACAAGATCCTAGGACCACTTCCAACCAACTGTCTATTGACAGGTCAGTGGGCACCCTGTCCCTGTGGCTTGGATAGTAC
>LZPO01097137.1:436532-453336 GCA_001675575.1 Neotoma lepida | reverse complement strand
AGAGAGAGAGAGAGAGAGAGAGAGAGAGAGAGAGAGAGAGAGAAGAGAGAGATTGACAGCAGGGCTGACTGGACCATCAAAATATTTGTTTAACATCTGCTTCAGGCAGGACGTCTGGAGCCAGCCACAATTGGTGGCATTGTTCCCAAGCTAATCTCACGGACTTGCCCCTTTCTGTACTTTTAATTGACTTGCCCTACAGGTAAATACATGGGGCCTTTCCAGTGCAGACACCCTGTGCACGGGTATTCCTCCACGCCCTGGATTCTTTGTGTGTCAAACGAAAGCTACTCCAGACCCCTGGAGTCCAAAGTAGTTAATTAACGGAAATCAAAGGCGCCTTTGTTGCCTCCCCAAGCCTCCTCTCTTCTCCAGATGGGGACAGATTCACTGACGATTTAGTTCCATTTCTGAGAATGGTTTCTCAGGTTTCTCTTGTCGGTGACTAGAAAGGGCCAGGTGCCATCAAGGACCCTGCTCCTGGGACTCTGCCAAAGGCCAAATCAAAGGAGACAGACAGACCTCACTTCAGCAGCCTGGGACCTGGCCAGCAGAATGAGCCTTTTGGTTGGGGACCAATGTCACAGGGGCATAACCAGAAGAAAACAGTGCTGGGGTGCAGAGCTGGGGCTTGATAGATGACCCATAGGGTGCTGTCCACAGGAGAAACAGGGAACACAGGCTCTGTCACCCATCCATCAGAGACCTCAAGCCAGTACAGTCTTCAAGCACTGCAGTGAAGTCTTTTCTTCTGACGTCACCAGCAGCAGCTTGGGCTGGGGGGTGAGGGAAGTGGAATGTGGTGAGGGTGCTTTAAGAACCCTAAAAAGGAAGGAAGGAAGCTACTCAAAGGTCCAACCTTATGAGATCAGCCAAGTCCAAAAGAAGCAGAAGCCATTCGATCNATCTTGAGTAAAGCTCAATCAGCAAGAGAAAAGTTAGGGCTGGGATGTGGCTCAATTGGTACAGTGCTTGCCCAGTATACACGAAGCTGAACATGGGTTCAGGTCCCAGTACCACATAAAACAAGGCATGCTGGTGCATGCCTATGATCCTAACACTTGGGAGTTAGGGGCAGGAGAACCAGAAGTTCAAGGTCGTGTTTGGCTACATAGGGAGTTCAAAAGAGGTGCCACAGTACCACTTGGATTCCCAGAACTAGAAACAGGAGGCTCCTAATTGGCTATGGCTATATAGCCTCTCTCTCTCTCTCTCTCTCTCTCTCTCTCTCTCTCTCTCTCACACACACACACACACACACACACACACACACACACACACCACACACTCTCACACAGGACTAGTACTGAGGTACAGAAGGCAGGCCACAGCTTCTAAGCAACACAAAAAATGTCAGAAAACACTGGTCGACTCTACCGTCAGAACCCCAGGAGAAGAACCTCACACATAATGTCTAAATGGATGACCCCAAGTCCCTGCCTGGTGGATATTTACCAGGAGAAGAACTGATTCCAGGGAACGAAGAGGGAAGAGAAGGATAGTCATTACTTGGCTCAGCACCACCCAGATGGGATTAAACCCAAGCTTCTAGAACATGCAATTTTCCCAAGGAATCANNTGGCTCCTTGCAAAAAGCTGCAGAGTAGTCTTTGGAGCTTGAAGGAGACAGTTTTAAAAAGGAAAGGTGGTTCTGCTTCATACAGTGTGTAATGAGGTGCCAGGGTTTATTTTAATGCCAAGAACTGAGCATAAGCTGAAATAGAGATTCAAGAATATTTCCCAAAGCAGTGGGTTTTTCAAGGGTGCTCACAGACTAGGGTCTGAGGTGATGTATGGAGAAAGGCAAAGGGCAAGGGGAAACTGAGAGTGGAAGTAGTAATAGGCCCTCCTCTCTTGTCTCCTGTTGCCAGTCCATAAAATATTTTACAGCTAGAGTATTTGTAGGTCTATCAATTGATATAGATATGCCTTTAAGGGTTTTAAAATTCCACTGCTTTAAAGTAGCAGTTTCGGTGAATCATTTGCATCTGGCAACTTGGTGCAGGTTTTATACTGAGTGTGTGAGAATAAAGAGCTCAGAGGCCACTAGAAGGCTCAGTGGGCATAATACGTGCTTTTCACTGGCACCCTGGCCCAAGCACGTCCACAACCACATACACTCACAGTAACAGTAATTAAAAAGAAAGACTAGAAAGAGCTCATGGCTGACTGTACCTTCCTGCTTCTAATCTGGCAGGAGCCAGTGGGTATTTTCAAGCCCCATAGTACCAGGAATGAGGGTGGCTCACTTCTTGCCAGGGGCTCAGGTGTCAGCCGGGACTCCTGAGCACAGACCATTGCTGCTGGACTTGCCTGCTGGACTGCTCCCTACTGCAGGTACCACCGCTGGCAGGGGGACACCATTTTGCTCTCAGTCTTGTTCCTTGTGCTCCTATGGGTGGTCTGAGATCCCTTAAACCGCCCCCCCAGCTCAATATGATGGGAATCTTGATCCTCTTTTTAGGATTCAGAGTAAATGAGGTGTTGTTGTCCCTCCAGGGCCTCTGGGCTGCCTATTGGACTGCCTATGGGTATTTAGAGGGAGCTCAAGGCCTAGGTGTGTCCACCACCATGAGGGCATGTGGACTCTGTCCATAGGGTCCCCCTAGAGACCAGGAGACAGGAGATCTGTAGTTTTATCAGTGCTTGTGGTATAGACATGAGCTTTCCTTTGTTAGTTCTAAATCAAGCCACTTGCTGTGTGCAAACAGTACTTTCTGCAATACAATTCTCAGAGAGCTGGGAATATCAACCAAGAATAAATAAGCAAGAAATGAATTTAAAATGAATGGAAAACAGAAGCCAACCAAAGAGGACAGAGAAGCTTCACATAACATCCTTTCAAACTGAATTGGTGAAGAATTTTCAAAACACAGCAAAGGACACCCCCTGTCCACTAGAACTGCTACACTGCCCTGAGCCACTTGGTCCCACCTGTCTTCTTGACTCACAGAGGTGACATCTTCCACTTTGTTGAAGACTCAGTGCCAGGCACAGGTCTCTACTTGCTAAGCCCTGCCTTTGACTTGTCCTCCTCCAACCTGGGTCCCATTGAGGATCTTCCAGTCCTTTTGTATCTGTACTACATTGTCCACGCTCCCCTCTTCCCTTCTTCCAAGCCCACCTTCCACCCATCTCTGCCCATCTGTTGTCCCAGCATCCGTTCAGAGTACCATCTCTGGAGACTTTTATCCAGCATCCAGAGGAGCAGTGCCCAGGAATGCTTCCAGTAATAGTTATCCTGAGGGCACCTTATCCTGCCTGCTCTCTGCATGTCAGCAGCCCTTTTAGGCTGCTAACCATCTGAGGACTGCAGCCAGCCTGCTTGTCCTCACGACATCCCTGGTGCACTTCACAGGTCCTCAGTAAAGACTTATTTGCAAAGCCAGTTCAGCAGTCCAGCTTCTGGCAGAAGAAGAGATACACTCACTGGCCAACACTTGTATCTTCTCCCTTTCAGAGGAACAAGTGGAACTCCCCCTAACATGGAATATTCCCCCCAAATCCATAGATACAGGAAAGGTATTATATGAACTTTTGAGTAAGTCCTGGCCTTGTCATATGTTTTTATCTTTGCCTCTGCCTCACATGAGTTCCTCAGCTTACAACACGATAGTCCAGTGGTCATGTCCCCTTCAGTCTGGCTTCCCTGCCACCTCTAGGGCATAACCACAGTGAGCCTATAGCTGGGAGACATCTATCACAGACTTATGGCCCCAGGAACCCCATCTCCATAGCTGTGACGTGATGACTGTATATTTCACGCCTCTCAGTTTCCCAGCTGGGATTCGGAGATTTAAAGACATGGGGGATGTGTCTTTAAATTTATGAGAGCCATTGACTTAATTAATTGTGCCCAGAGAGCACAACCAATTGCAATAAGAATTCTTAAAGGCGAAGGGGACCAGGGGAGGGAGGCCTCGCATGGCTTGTGGCTGTCAGAGCTGTTTCTTTATAAGGACAGCGGTGCTGAGAGTCTGGCTGGAAGAGATCATTTCACAGGGTGGGTGCCCATGAAAAGATGCACCCAAGAGCACCCACAACAGTGCTGTCCTAAGGCTCTCCAAGGAACATGATCCTTCACAAAAGACAAAAACAAGAACTCATCTACCAGAAACTCTCCTGTCACGTCACCCCCTGCTCCCCACTGGCTGGCCAATGCTGGCCGGTCCCTGATCCTCCCACCCTTTAAAGCTAATAAACAGTCATGGGTTGAGGACATCTACAACCTGCAGAGTCTGACCTTATAATTTCACAGACGGGGAAACTGAGTCCCAGAAGATTTTCCAGGGGACGCACAATACAGAGTGACTCCCAGTCTCCCAATCCTACTCAAGACTCTTTCCCCTGAGGTGCTGTCTTGTAGCTAGAATGGCCTCTGCTATTCTTGCATTGACCTATTTCTTATTTTTAAACTTTCACTTTGCATAGGAAAAAGGTTAAAAAATGTGTACTTTTCCTTCAGAATTACAAATGAGTTTTCTTACATACTTAGGATGACATCAAAATGGCATTGTTGATATCTTAAAGCCTTCTGCTGAGCCTGAGTGGAGACTTTGAGCCAGGTGTGGTGGCCTGTACTTATAAACCCAGCACTCAGGAAGCAGAGGCAGGAGAATTATCTCAAAATCAAGACCAGCCTTGACCACACAGTGAGACCCTGATTCCCAAGGACACATAGCAACATACAACAGTAGTAATCTGGCTATGGTGGCATACACCTGTAGTATCAGCACTTGAGAGGGAGAAGCAGGAAGATGAGGGGCTTAAAATTGGCTACAGAGCAAGTTTAAGGTAGCCTGGGACATATGAGACCTGTCTCAAAAAAACAGAAACAACAAACAACAAACAAACAAACAAATAAGGAAGAGGAAGTGGGAGGAAGGAGGAAAGGAAGAAGGTTGAAGGGAGAAGGGAAGAAAGGGGGAAAGAGGAAAGGAGTCGGGGAGAGAAGTCATTTATGCTATTAAAGCTTAATCCACTAGGAAAGTGTTTGGCACAAAACAAGTTCCATGCACACAGTGGCTGGAAAGAATGAGCAACCTGAATGCCTGGACCCATCACTTATTCTTCAAAAGTTTTTTTAATTTTCATTTTATTTCCATTATTATTATTATTATTATTAATCTTCNTTTGTTATCAGAATATAAGTTCCATGAGGATAAAGATGTGGCTCTGTTTTAAAATCACAGTATTTCTCCACTCCTGGCAATAAGCAGGGACCCAAGAAATCGCATTTGATTGAATAGATGACATGTGCCTGTGTGGAATGATTTTCTAGAAGGTTCTAGGACTGGACATGCTGGGCAATAAGGTTTGCCCATTTAGTAAGTTATCGTTTTGTCCAAACTGTTCGTCAGAGCAGCCATGAGGCTTGACATATTGATGCTATCTGAGGGAACCCACCTTCCTAATGTCATTCCACAGAAGTGATCACATTGTCCTTTTCCAGGGCAAACTGATGAGTGAATGCTTGGTGTACTGGACCTGCAACCAGCTGGGCTCCAGCAAAAATGACTCTTTTCTATTCATCCAAGTTCAAAACTACCTACTGAAGCAAGCAGCTGCTCTTGCAAGGCCTAGAGCAGTGGGCAGGGCTGCCTGGGGTACCTGTGCCAGGCACCTGGAGTACAATCCCTCACCTGAGAGCCCCAGGGAGTCCAGATACACTGGCCCTTCTCTGACTGATCCTTATAGCCAATAAACTGGTCTTATATGCTGCTGATCTCCAACTCCAAGGCTCCCTGGCTCCATACTTGATATCTACCACCACACCTACCAGCAAGAAGCAGACTATAGCCATAGACTTCAGTTATGTCAATGATACCTTACATTGGGTGTGTGATAGGGACAGCACTATCCAGAAGCTCAAATGTGCCCACGTATTGGCCCTAAAGAGCATCGAACCCCATATCTGTACTGTGATTGTCCATTCTAAGATTAGAGGGCAGGAGAGATGGGCAAGAAGGATTCTACCTGGAACAGAGACCAAGGGTTAGACCAGCTGACCTCTATCTGGGGCAGAAACCCAATCAAGATGCTGCTGACTGAGGCTGAGGCAGAGACCTGTGCATATGGAGGCCTGTTTGGAGCAGGGACAGAACCATGCATCCCTCTCCTCCTTTTCCTTCACCCACCCTCCTCTTTTTCCTTGCCCTCTTACTCTTCTCCAAGCTGTCTTTACATGTTTTGCATTTCTGACTCAGGGCTGAAAAGTCAACAAATGGTCCATTTCTAGAGACTGGAGACTATTCTCTTCTGAGACAGGACAGAGAGACTTCCTCGTGCAACCAGAGCCAGGATTAGGGACAGAGGAATGGCGGAGCCAGGGACTAGTTGGATCAGCCTCTACATTCCATCCTTTCTCTCTGGGGTATGGCCAGAAAGAACTTCCCATTACTAGGTGGGTTTCAATGTCCTGAGATTATTTCAGTGACAGTTAATGAGAATATGGGAAAAAAGCATGAAAATCTTGAGTGTTTGGGGCTTCCTCTCAAGGCAATACTTTGAAGCCTTAAGAATAGAGGAAGGATATGGAGATGGAGCCTAACACAAATGCTTGGTGCACTGTGCCCCGCTCAGGTGCTGCAACTTCAGGCTCCTCCCTGGAGGATGAAACTGAAGGCTTCCTGGTTTCTCTTGCCTTCTCTCTTCCTGGAATCAACCTGTCCTTCACTGTGTCTCACATATTTTATAGAGGAGAAAACTGAGGTCCAAAGAGGTCAAGTGAGAAATCAGGAGAAGACCAGAATGTGGCCCAGAGTCCCACCCCTCCTCCCCTGCACTCTTTGCAAATTATAAGAAAGCAATAAGGGTTAACCCGAACCACTTAGTTCTGCTTTCCTAGAGACATGCAAACTTCCCATTCCTTGTCTCATGTCTATACCCCCTCCCCAAGAAATCCTGCAGGGTTTTAGGCAAATGGCCTTTAGAAACTAAAAGAGGTGAGTGTTTGTTGTGCATTCAAAGGTTCCAGATGGGTTTTATCTGCTGGGCCTGGCTGAGAGCTGCTATCAGATGGCCATGCAAATGACTCCACCCGAAATGTCTGGCAGAGAATGGCCCTGTTTCTAAACACACAGACATTTGCCTGGGCATTTCCCTAGATTATTTCCCTTTTCCCTCCAAAGCAGCCAGGGTATGACAACTTCTCAGCTTAGTGGAGCTCTAACAATGGGCAGAGAATGGCCTGGACCTAGAAGTTTAATTACCTTGTAGCCAGGCTATAAGATGGGGACCAGCTCAGGCCCCAGAAGTCCACACTGCAACAGGAGCCCTACCTCATGCAAGAAAGAAGCAGACAGGATATGTGCCACCATCAGGGACCCCAGGGTGCTGGAGGAAAAAAACTCTTGCAGGAAGTCTTTGCCTGCAAAATGCTTGATCAATGTGTCCATAACAAATAGCTCAAAATGTTGACATGGGAGCTGTTAGTTTAAGATTTCTCCCAAGTTCCAAGATGCCTGAGGGTTACCTTCTGAGCTCCCAAATATCCCAGGTGGACAGTTGAGGCTATATGGAAGCATGANCCAGCCCCAGAAAGCCACCTCTGCAAGCAAAAATAAGATAAAACAATTGTTATGTGACCCANTTGCCCTGCTTTGGGACCAGAAGAAAAGCCTTGCACATAGGTATNCACAACAGCTTTAGTCACCACAGCTCCAAATGGGAAGAGACACAAGTGTCCATGAGTGTGGCAATGGATAAGTTGGCCGTATTCAATCAGGGAGCCCTACTCAGCTAAAGAGAATGATCTGATAGCTAAATTCCAGATGTACTTCCAAGTGTCAGGCTGCTGAGAGTGGCCAGGGTACAAGTAGGGGGTGCACTACAGAGATGATGATGGGAGACAGCTAGCCAGATGGTGGATATAGTTCACACGATTGTGCAGGTGGTCAAGCAAATGCATGTATGTGACAGGTTTGATCACATTGAACCTTGAGACCAGCAAGTTGTGTGGCAGGTAACTTAGAACTTAGCAATGGTGACTCCTGAAAGATAAATGACAGGGCAGTTGAGGTCGTTTGTGTTGAATTAGAAAACAGCCTCCCTAGAAGGTCTCACTTTCTACATAAAAAGAGGCATTCAAAACACAGATGAGCAAAGACACTTCTGCGCAAGGAAGCCTCCCTCTGCNTGGACTGTGATCAGCTCTCATTTCTATCTGGAGGGGAGAGCAGAGATTTCAAAGTTCGCTTCTCATGCTCAGTTCTGCCGCTAACCAGCTGGGTGACCTTGGAAAAGAGGCTAAATTTCCTTATCTTTATCTAGGATAAAATAACAGTAAAAAAACAGTATTTCCAAGGCTGGCAGGCGAGCGTGATGGATGGCTCAGCTTGGTGGGTAAAACCCTTGCGTGCAAGCCTGACAGTGAGAGTTCGATGCCCAGAATCCAAATAGAAGTAGAGGAGAGAATCAGCTCTACGAAGTTGTCCTTGAGTAACACACACACACACACACACACACACACACACACACGTGGCATGTACATGCCTTCTCCAAACATACAAAATAATAATAATAATAATAATAACAACTGGTACTTCCCAGGGTAGAAGCCATCTAGTTTTCTTCAACAGGTGAATGGATGAACAAAATGTGGCTATTTGGCCATAAAAAGGACTCAAGTTCTGACACATGCTACAGCCTGGATGGACCTTGATGACATTGTTCCATCAAGGAAAGAAATCATATATAAACCTGAGGACTATCTGTATCTAGAATAAAGGAATCCAGGAAAAGAGAAAGCAGACTGGTGGCTATGAGGGGCTTGGGAAAGACAGGGAAATGTGTAATGAGGACAGTTTACTGGAGTGTGATGGACATGTTTTGGAACCGGGTAGAAATGATGGTTGCAGAATATTCTGNTGCACTAAATGCCACCAAATTGTTCATTTTAAATTGGCTAATTTGGGCTGGGGGGATGGATCAGTCAATAAGATGCCAACTGCCCAAGTATGAGGACACACATCTGGATCCCTAGCACCCACGTCAGTAAGGTGAATGTGGTGGCTAGCTCAGTGTTATGGTAGGGACCAGACACAGGAGGATCCACAGAGCTCACTGCCAGCCAGTCTAGCTAANGGATGGGAGTCNAGTTCAGTGACAGATGCTATCTCAAAAGATAAAGTGGAATGTGACAGTGGAAGACACCCAGCATCAAGCCCTGGCCTCTACTTGTACACATGCACGTACACACTAATTAGGAACAAAATTAATTTCAAACCAATTTTAAAAATACACACAGTCTCTCCTCTCTCATGCAAGAATCAAGGCTGAAGGGTAGGTTGGACCTTGTAGGAACTGTCCACCACACATTGTGGAGGAACCAGAATCACCCATGGAACTTTTCTTCCAGAGTCTCTGGACTCTTGTGTCCTGGGGGCTGCANCTTCTGGACAAGGTGACAGCAGGTCTTGGAGCAAAAGAGACAACAGGCTATCCTGCCAACTAGGGTTGGCCTCCTGACCTGCCTTGACTGCCCCTGGACAGCATCTCTCCCTTGATTCAGCTCAGACTGGAAGATGAGCCACTTAGGGAAGTGACATCCCTTGTGTCATGGGCCCAGCTCTGGCTCCAAGTGCTGACATTTGATCTTTGTCCCGTGACCCTGGCTATGACCCATGCCTAATCCTGTGGCCATGCAGCTCAGACTTGTTGGAAAGCAGCTTTCCCAAGGAGGCCCAAACAAGCCTTCACTCCCAGCAGCTTTTGCCTTTTGAGGTGGCCTGCGGGGCCTGGGAGACAGAGCACAGGCTTGACCCTCAGTGTTTGTTAATGGGCTCAAGTGGTGATAGGTAGAGCCTGGTCAGGGTCTTAGTGTGTTAAAGAGGTGGATGCCCCAGTCCTGTTAGATCTTTGAGAAAGGTGCCCAGAGCCTACATCTATATTTCCCTTAAGTCTTATGCTTGGACCCTATTTGCAAGGGGTCCTCCTACCTGCTGTGTCCCTCTGGATTAGAAGCTGTGTCCCCAGCTTCTCTCTGGATCACTTAACCCTCCTAAGGCCCAGGACTCTCTCTTTTAAAGGAATTTGCCCACTGGCCTATCTCAGTGGCCGAGCAGGCTTCTCTGTGAGCCACCCTCGTCATTCTGAGACAACACACAGCTTCTCCAGGATCTCTGGCACTAGGGATCTGGGTCCAGGCCAAAGAGATATGGGGGTATCACCCGCTTATGGAAGATTAGAAAAGCTACGCCTCCCCAGATCAGTACAGAGCAGCTCCTCTCAGAGGTCTCACAGAGAGTGCTGCCCAGCTTGAGTCTCCTGAATTGGTGTGATTTGGAAAGCACCCCAAATCTGCAGTTTCAACAAGTATTCGGGTGATGCTGATACTAGGGACCAGATTTTGAGAGCCAGTGTGGTCAAAGAGTGAGGGGCCTGGGGCAGAAACAGCCACCAGATCCAGGAACATCCTTGAAGGCAAAAGAAATGGTCTCTGAGGGAGTGCACAGGAAAAAAAAAAGATGAGAGCCAGAAAGGGATGGATGTGTCCAACATGAGCAGATGGAGTGTCAAAGCAGAGAAGAGCTCAATGTCACAGACAGGCCCAAGGGGACCAGTGTGAGAGAGTAGCCAGTGAGACTTGGAATAGAGGGCAGCTAACAGGGAGAAGGAGGAAGATGAAGGGAACAGAGGCAGGGTGCCCACTCTGAGAAAGAAAGACATCTGCAGCCAGGCGTTGTGGCTTCCTTGAAGTCTCAACATTTGAAAGAAACAGGAGAATCTTGAGTTCAAGGGTTAGCTCATGCTACAAAGCAAAACTCTGTGTCAACTTTTCTAAAAGAAAGGGAAGGGGAGGTGAATGGAAGGAGGGGAGAGGGGAGAGGAGAGAGAGGAAGGGAGGTGTGGTTGTTAGGGTTTCTATTGCTGCAATGAAACACTATGGCCAAAAAGCAAGTTGGGGAGGAAAGGGTTTATTTGGCTTGTACCCTGTCACTGTTCATCATCAAAGGAAGTCAGGACAGGAACTCAAGATAGGGACCTAGAGGCAGAAGATGNTGCAGAAACCACGGAGGGGTGCTGCTTACTAACTTGCTCCCCATGGTTTTCTCAGCCTGCTTTCTTATAGAACTCAAGACCACCAGCCAAGGGATGGCACCATCCACAATGGGCTGGACCCTCCCCATCAATCACTAATTAATAAAATGTCCTACAGGGTTGCCTGCAGCCTGATCTTTAGCGGCATTTTCTCAACCGAGGCTCCCTCCTCTCTGATGACTCTAGTTCATATCAAGTTGACATAAAACTAGCCAGTACAGAAAGGGATGGAAGGGGATAGGAGGAGATGGGGAGANAGGAAGGGAGGGGAGGGAGACCCTGCTCCATCTTAGTCATGTTTCTGATCTATGTGGCCTCTGCATGATGTGAGTGCTCTGGCTTGACCTCCAGAAGATCCAGACAATGGTGTAGTTCACAGAAGAGGGTTCTTAGGCTGAACAAAGAAGGGTGCAATCTTTTCAGGGTACACAGGAGTCAGAGGCAGTCCATCCCTAACCCGGTAATCCCAATCTCACACCAAGGCCTCTCAGTGATGTCCCCACCTCCTGGTCATATCCTTGAGAAGGGAACCTAACCTCAGGCTCATTTCCTCCTCTATCAAATGAGGCTATTTCTGTTCACAGAGTATGAAATCAGCTCCTACAGCTAAACTGCTCCACATATAGGGCCACAGCACACCCCACTTTCAGCATTTACTAACAGGCTTTGATTAAGGATAAACATGGGGGCTGAAAATTAACATGGAGGTTTTCTAGGTTAGTGCTTTCAGGGTTGAGGGGTGTAGAGTGGAGATGCTACGTGGGACTTTCCTTCAGAGTTAATCTAGGCAGAGCCCCAGGGCAGGATACTACAGGAGGCTTGGGTGAAGAAGACGGTAGACTGAGAGGGGCAGAAAGCTGGGCTAAGTCCCCATCACTGAGAATCAGCCTAGGATGCTGATCAGCTCAGGANACACAACTTTCCCTGCAGACTCCCAGGCACCAGAGAGCCTAAGAGGTCACTGGCCTGGGATCCAGGAGCCAGATGTTATCTGGGCTGGCCAGTGAAACCCGAGCCTGGACACCCGCTGGCCCCTCTCACTATAGATGACATCCTGCACCAGACACCANGGAGNTGTCCCTGGGCTGGGATGCTAAAGCTGCAGGCTGTGGAGGGTGGTGATCATCAATTCCCTTACCCTCTCCTACTTTCTGCCTCCTGGACACAGAAATGAAGTGGGCTAGTATAACAATCCAGGTTATCGTGGACTCTTGGCAGGGATGTATGTTAAAGACCCAAGAACAAGACAGTGAAGTTCAATCCCAGCAAAGCTGCCCACCTNATTTGTCACAGCCAGGGTGCTCCCCTCCAGCCTTCTACACGCCATCTCTAGTTCATAGCTAGTGGTCTTGAGACATCTGCTCAGACACTGCCTCCTCTAGGAAGCCTCCCTTGACCTCCTTGAAGAAGCCAAGTGCCCTACTAGTTTGTGGTTNGTCCTATATACTTACCTCTGCAATGGCCTTATTAACACCCAACTCTCCACCTCTGTATAAGTACTGACACAGGGGCATAGCTGCCTTGGCATGGCTCTACAGCAGACATAGTGATGCCAGATGTCCCAGAGAGAAAACAAAATCAATNCACTCCACACTCAGCATGGACAATGAGAACCAAAACCACACACACCACATTTACAGAACCTGTNCCTCCCACAGTCTTCATCAAGCTGATTTGGTCTTGCCTTGGCTGATCATTAAAAGAATGCCCCGGAGTCAAACTGTTCAGAGAGTTTGTACCCTAAGGCACTCCGAACCCCTCATCTCAAAAATCCTCACCTCACCGCTTCCACCAAGTCCAGATGGCTGTAGCCCAATTCTTGTCTGATCCTCGCCCACCTTTCCATTTCTCCCACATTGAAGGACCCCCTCCTCAAAGCAAACTGCAGTGCTCAATGAATCTAGCTTTGTCCCCACTTCAAGGCATCTGAGACACTCTGCTGAGGTGGAACTCTCCCTTCCAGGGAGCCAGGGAGCAACAGGGGCTCTCAATAAGTATCTGTGGGTGGTGAGCGAATGGACGGACAGATGAATGGATAGATGGTTATATGGATGGGCATAGTGGGGCTAATAGTTATCTATACAGATAGATAAATGGGTGGGAGGGAAATGGATGGATGGATGGATGGATGGGTGGATGGATGGATGGATGGATGGATGGATGGATGGATGGATGGATGAATGGGTGGATGGTAGATGGATGCATGAAGATATGGGTGGGTAATGCGGCTGGTAGTACTGAAGAGAATACAGGAGAACCCATCCTGGTATCACTAAAAACAGGATGTCTATCTGATCAGAGAGAGTGGGTATCCTGTCTGCCAGGAAAGCCCATTGAAACAATAAAAGGGAAATCCTTAAATAGTAAATCAAGAGTAATTTTTGTTTGAAATTTGCAACTCAAAAGCATAGTTTGAAAACAGCCTTGGAGGGCAGAGCTGCCCACNCAGCCCGGGTAGGACGCATGTAGATCAGTATCAAATTAAATCTCCCTATTGAGCCTTCTCTGTGGTGGCACAATGTGATGCCGGGGGTGGTACTGTCCCATCTTCCTCTTGGTGACATCCTTTTCAGCCTAAATTATACAGAAGCAAATAATTATCAGGGCCTTCTGTTTACCCTCCTTAGAAGATTTAATTTATCCCAATAAACATGGTGAGGCAGTCCTTTTTAAATTTGAAATGACATATAATTTACTCCTCACAAATGCATTGGATCCAGGAGAAAGGCCATTCATCAGGCGATCTGAATCCCAGGCCGCTTACCAAAAGGGCCTTTTGTCTCATTGTTTTCCATTGCAGACAGCACGTGGAGAGGAGATTTAGGCAATATTTCCAAACACTGTGAGCTCCATAATGATTGTCCTCNGCAAACCTGGCCATAATGTGGAAATCACAATAGTCATTTATCTGCTCATGCCCCTCCCCCATAGCCCAGCCCAAGTATCATGTGGTCAAGGAGGCATTTAATAAGACTCAATTCAAAATCCTGGATTTAAATAATATTAACACAGTGATCCGGGCCCAGCAAAACCCAGGATATCCAAGGAAGCCTGGGTGCTGTCCTTGATGTCTGGTGCTCAACTGAGGGGTTTCAGATGGCTGGAAGGCTACTATATCTACTCTGGCCCTAGCATAAAAACATCACCACCTGTCTCAGTGTGACCAACCTGCTGCTGGGCTGTGGTACCTTGTCAGCCTGGCTTGTAATTCTCTCTCTTTTTTCTCACCCTCTTTCCATCCTCCTCCCTTTCTCCTCGTCCTCTCATCCTTCCCACTTTTCCTCTTTCCTTCCCTCCCATCTTCCTTTCTTTGTTGTCCTTTCTCCCCGTCCACCTTTCTTTCTTTTTCAGCTGCAGAGGACCCCAGTGCTCTCTGCAGTGGACCTAGCTCCATTCTGACCTCTATACCTTCATCCTTACCCGTACTTTGATGTTACATGGACATATCCAAACTTCAGCTGCATATCTCACCCCTTTCAGCTTTGCTCACGGTGCATGAGTGGCTGGGTCACAGCATTCCTAGCCACTCTGACGCCCCAGCCCTAAGGTGCANCCCCAGTCCTCCATCCCCACAAATTGTATATCTACTAGTTTGCAGACCCAGATGTTTCTCACATCTCAGTATTTCCTAGGTCTGTCCTCTCTCATGTCCACTGGGGGCCACTCCCTAGGGCAGGCATCCTCTCCCTCTGTGTCACTACAAAGCCTCCTGGCTGGTTGTCATTCTTTTCAAGACAGGAGATATAAATGGTAATTTCAACTTGCGTGCCTGGGATTATCTGGATTTCAGCCTTGGCAAGTAGAAAGTGGCACCTGTTAATGGCTTACAACTTCCTGTTACCATCAGGGCCAAGTTCAAGTAGGCCATGGCTTTCCTTGCCATCTCCTTCAAGGGCATCCAGACACAACAGCTCTNCAGGTATGTCATTCTCAGAGACTCAAAGTCAAGAACATCAAAGCCAGAGTCCGTGAGCTCCCNGACAGCTAGGGAGCCTGCATGGGATCGACCTAGGCCCTCTNCATGTGTGTGACAGTTGTGTAGCTTGGTCTATTTGTGGGGCCCCTAGCAGTGGGATCAGGACCTGTCTCCAGCTTATGAGCTGGCTTTTTGGAACCTATTCCCCATGGTGGGATGCCTCACTCAGCCCTGATGCAGGGGGAGGAGCTTGGTCCTGCCTCAACTTGATATGCCATGCTTTGTTGACTCCTATGGGTGTCTTTTATACACATCTAGATGTGTATAAGAGACAGGGAGTGGATGGGTCAGTAGATGGGAGGTAAGGGGAGAGAACAGGAAGAGAGAAGGGAAGGGAAACTGTGGTTGGTATGAAAAATAAATGAAAAATATATATATAAATAAATAAATAGAATATCAAAGCCATGGTCCTGGGATTCTGAGGCTGCCATCAGTGCTCACAGGTCAGGCTGTGCCTAGAGAAGGCTAGGGCCTTCTCATCTCACATGGCCTCTCCCANTCAGGGCTTGAATTTGCACATGAAAGAACAAGTTGAAAGCTGTGACTCCAGATGAGAAAAGAAACATGGGAAGGANTTCATGGGGCCTGGGTTCCCATAGATGGCTTTCTTATGTCTCAGCTTGGTTCACTTTAAAATAGTAGTGGAGATGTCACCTAAGATTCCCGTGAGAGTTAAATTGTACCCTCCCCTGCCCACCTTGTCATGCCCACCTCATCTCGATTCTACCTTCCCTAGAGAATCTTATCTTCACATCCTGGCTTCTAGAACCNCTGCCTGCCTCCTCTCCCCTAGGAAAGATCCAGAAAGCCCCACAATGGCCCCTNTNGGAACATTTTTTCTATCCCTTCCTTTTACTCGTTCTTTCAATTTTTTCTTCTGTTTCTTTTTGTTTGTTTTAAGATTTATTTAAATTTTAAATATGTGTGTATACTTTTGTCTATGTGTGGATATGTGCATGAGAATGTAGTATCCATTAAGTCCAGAGAGGGTGCTGGATCTCATGACGCTGGAGTTGCAGGCAGTTGTGAGCCATCTGACATGGTGCTAGGAATAGAACTTGGGGTCTTTGCAAGAGCAGCAAGCACTTTTAACTGCTGAGTCACTTATCCAGTGCACCTCCCTTCCCCCCATTTTGTTTACTGAGACATGGTCTCACTATGTAGCCCAGGCTGGCCTTGAATTTTTAAATCCTCCTATTTCAACCTTTGAGTACTGGAATTACAGGTGTATACCACCATGACTAGAGACATTTTTTAAAATNCAGATCTTGGTTGCCTATATGTTCCTCAGCCTATTCCATGAGTTTAACAAGTACAGGGACTGGAGCTTGCTTATCAGTGTATCCTGGGCCTCTGGGACATGTGACACTTGGGAAGATTTGTCTGACCAGCTGACTGAATACCAACCTCTTTCTTTCTGGAGCAAGAAACTTTATCTTATGCTGTGGGATGTCTTTCTGTATGCTGTGAATATGTGTGGTTCCCATTAAATAATAAGTAAAGCTGCATTGGCCTATGGCAGGACAGGACAAAGTTAGCTGGTACATTCAAACTGAAGANGAGACAAAGAAGAATGGATTTGGGATAGATGCGAGTCCACCACCTAAGGAGCAACAAGATTGTCAGCAGACCAGTAACGCCACCGCCACGTGGCAACATATAGATTAATAGAAATGGGTTGAGTTAAGTTTTAAGAGCTAGCTAGGAAGAAGCTTGAGCCATAGGCCATACAGTTTGTAATTAATATAAGCCTCTGAGTAATTATTTTATAAGCAGCTGCAGGACCGC
>LZPO01097137.1:400338-413016 GCA_001675575.1 Neotoma lepida | reverse complement strand
CCCTCTCCTTACCCAGAGGGTTAGTGGTGTATCCATTTGTGTGAGAGTATGACCATGGGATAAGGAGAGCTGGACACTCAGGAGTCACCGGGGCACTTGGGGACTCAGGAGTCACCGGGGCACTTGGGGGTCTATGCACCCACAGACCAATGCAAGACAGGAGTCTGGAATGTTTCCACTCATTCTGTTCATCTGCAAAGGCTACTGCATGACTCACGGTCAACCACCCACAGAGAAACCCCAAGGACCATCCAAACCATCAGCAGGAAGTCACTGAGGTAAACTGGGTATCACACTTAGCACTGTCCTGGTCATCAGATGCCTGATCTGGGGTTGGGCCCACCAAGACTACCAGAGTTGCCTGTCCAGTGTCCCAGCTCCACCTCTGGAACAGAGCCTGGCTCCTGGGACTGGGCCAGTGTGACTTGACCCAAAANCANGCCCTNCCCAGAGATATGAGGTTCCCCTCTGTAGTCCACTCCTTCCTGNTCCAGTGTAGAGGGGAGGCAGAGCCAGCAACTCTCAGGAGCAATCTGTATCCGTTATTTTTCTCATTATTGTAACAAAATACTTGAAAAAGGTAACTTATGGATGGAAAGGTTTGTCCTGGCTCACAGTGGGAGGGTGCAGTCCATCACAGCAGAGAAGGCATGGCAGCAGGAGCGTGAGGTGGCTGGTCACACTACGTCCACAGTCAGGAAGAAGAGAACGATGAATGTGTTCGGCACTCCTTCTCCTTTCCCGTCCTCCAGGACTCTAGCCAACGGGGTTCTGCTGCCCAGGAGCTGAAGCAGAGGCCAGGAAAGATGCTGCTCCCTGGCTTGCTCCCCAGGGCTTGCTCAGCCTGCTTTCTTGTAACACCCAGGAAGGCCTTCCCAGGGACAGCACTGCTGGGCTCTCACACATCAATAATTCATCAAGAAAATGCCCTCCAGCCTTGCTTGTGGGCAATCTAACGGAGNCATTTTCTCAATTGAGGCTCCCACTTCCAGGATGACTTTAGCTTAGATCAAGTTGACAAAAATAAAATAGCCAGGACACTGATCAACAGCTTTCAGTTTCTTCAACCGTCACCCTCCCCCCATCCCCGAGTTGTAAGGCAATCTTGCTCCTCTGAACTCACACAGCACATTTTAGAAAACAAGAGCACTGTGAAGTGCTTGCCTGGGGTGCNGAAGAGCTGAGTTACTGTGGGTTGTTGTTGTTTTTCTTTTCTTTAGTACCTCTACTCAATCTGCATTCATCTCATTAGTGGGAACCATGAGCCTACTANGTGANACGTAATAACGCTCCAGTCTGAAGACCTTTGTGCCTCCTGTACCACAGTGCACGCTGGGCACACGGTGAGCACTCAGGAATTACCCAGTGGGTGTGGGAATCAACAGCTATAGTTGACTTCTCATCCAATCTTACACATGAAATGTGCTTGACTTTATAACCCCAAAAAAGGCCAGGGATGCAGTANCCCAATGGCAGNACTGTCCCATTTGAAGAGGCTCNGTCCAGCAGCTGTGGTAACATAATCTTCATCTGCCGGTCTCATACAACTGTTGCCCGAGGTAATGTCTCCTAATGTACCTGCCTCTTTGCCAGACTCTGCAGGCTCTGCAAGAACCCCAAGGTGTCTCATGCTTGCCCTTTTTGCCCCCAGTTCCCACCTGATAGAGCTTTTCCCTTCTCAGTGGCCTTTGGTTTGATTTTCCCCTTCATTCTGTCAAGCGGGTGGCATGAAACTTTTCCCTCAACATGAGGCAGCTTATGGCCTGAGGATCCATAGAGCCAGAGATTTCTGTGTGTCCTGTCACCGTAGCACACCAGACCCACAGGCCCTGGCACATGTGTGCATGGGCTCCAAAGTAGGCAAACAAATAAGACTTTGAAAACTCCCAAACCCAAAACAACCCAAAAGAGTTGACTTTCATCCAACCACCACATTCTAATGAATAAGAAGGCAAAAAAAAAAAGATAAGAAAGGTTTCTAAAATTAGATTCATAAAAATTGAGCTATTTTTAATCCAAAGCCACAAAGCCATCAAAATAAGAATGAAAAAGGAGCTGGGCAGTGGTGGTGCATGCCTTTAGTTCCAGCCCTTGGGAGGCAGAAGCAGGTAGATCTCTGTGAGNTCAAGGCCAGCCTGGTCTACAAAGCAAAGTCCAGGACAGAGAAACCCTGTCTTGACAAAAGAAAATAAATAAAAATAAATAAATAAATAAATAAATAAATAAATAAATAAATTGAACTGAAAAAGGAAAGGCTGAATAATTTTAAAATTATACCATTCAGCATGTAATGTCAAACATTGTTTGTCCTAAGTACTACGTGTTCTAAGTGCACACACACACACACACACACACACACACACACACACACACGGTGAGATCTCCATCACTGACCTTCCTCAGCAGCCCCCATATAGTAACTTAGTCAATCCTCCTAGCAAAGCTGCATCCTATCTGTTATTTCCTCCTCATTCTGGTGATGAAGAAGAAAGCATAGCACAAGGGAGCCTCGTCCTCAATCAAGGTCAAAAAAGCAGGAAAGGGGGGCTGGTTTTAAAGTCCTCTGGAGTCCTCTGCAAGACCTGGGTCCAAGCCCCTGTACACCATGCCGCCCAGACTGCCCTGGCTCAGAGCTGCGTGATGACAGAGAGGTCTTCCTGGAGCCAGAGCAGGTGCTCAGTCTGTATTCAGAGAATATTATAGAGGCGATTCAGGCATTCCCCGTGAAGGGGAAGGTTTGAATGACTTGACTTTTATGGTCTCTTTCAACCCAGAGATTCCAGGATTCTAAGAAGGATGGTGTCTGATTTCTCTGACATATTGTATCTAAATTCACTTTTTCCTTCAGTGCATCCAATATGCTTGGGTTTACATNAGTGAGTTCATATAACTGGCTAATACATTCAGGAGAGAAAAAAATAAAAAAGGAAATTGATTCTCCCAGACAAATACCTACAGATACCAAAATGGACCAGATAGCTTCTAAATTCCAAATGAACCAAGACCCCAGAGGTCAAGCCAGGACACCCCAAGAGGAGGTCATCAACCCAAACACCAGGGTAACTTCTGATAGCTCACAATACAAGCCAGAAACCCTCGGAGGGGCTTTGGAAATCAACTTTCCTGAACAGAACAAATCTACCCTGGCCACGTATTAGTTCCAGGTGTTCCTGGATATGTTTCCCCAGGTTCCTTGGCCCAACCCATAAAACTTTGCAAGCTGCATTTGCGTTAAACCGTTCCTGATATGCTCTGTAAGTGTACTTTCGACACATTGTTAACATAGGGCCAGATCTGTAATACAGCACGGACAATTAAGTGCACGATTTTTGTATAAATGCAAAATCCCTCACTGTGAATTATTTAATTAATGCTCTCCAGTTCATTTAATAGAGCTCTTTCAGAGGCCATTTCACTCACAGAAAACTAATTTCATTCTCCGGGTTGATTTAATTAGATCATATGATATATGGTATTGCTAATTCAGCGGCTCCGGACGCAGTCTGGGCCCGTTGCTCCTATTGTCGGCAATCTGTCAGCCCCATTTTTAACAGTATTGAAAAATTCAAGCTTTATTATTGCTCGCTCACTCTTTCTCTCCCATCAGGAGGAAAGTAATGAGCTTTTCTTCTTACGAGAGCCAGCAGAGAGCGCGGTACCCTCAGCGCTTCAGGCATGAGGCAGTATTAACAGGGCTGATTCATGAGTTAAGTTTCCAACTGCTCATGGCTATTAGCACCGAGTCCTTCGGCTGTCATTTAGTTAAAAAGACTCTTCGGTTAATTCACTCTTTTAATGAGACTGTGCTATTCAACTAATGTATTTTACTGTATGAAAGGTCACACCAGGAACCAAAACAGATTGGAGGGAATGTAGCAAGAAGCCTGGCTGTCAAGAAACAATTCAAGCCTCCAAGGCATTTAGCAGCCCCTGCGTCTGTAATAAGCTACGGAGCTGATGGGCCGGCATTCACCTCCAGAGTTGAGCGCCATAAATCAAGGCTAAAGAGAAGGCAGATTAATCAGAAGCTCAGACAAAAAGAGCACGTGTTTCATTACCCATATAATCACTAACATGATTGCCAGACAAGCTAAGGAACTGGATGCAGGACTGGAAAAATATAGTTCAAGAGAGCGCTGGAACTCAGCTCTGTTTAGCTGCAAGCGCCGAATCTTTTCATTAAGGCCCGTTGCCTCTATTTTCTGAGTGAGCACTGGGGGAGAGGGGAAAAGGAGATCGTCCGAGGGTAGAGGTCTGAGCAGGCTCCTAGGTACGTAGGCTAGAGGAGCTGAGCCAGGCATGCTCAGTGGGTGATGGGGAGGGGAACTGCACAGCCTCTGCATAGAACTTGGATCCAAACTAGAAAGAGGGTCCAAACTAGAAAGAGGCTCCAGGCTCATCCTCCTCCTCCAAGCTTGTGAAGGAGAACAGGAACACATTCGTGGCTGCCATTCTGCCTTCCTTTCACATGTATATTTGTGTATACATGTGTACACACACACACACACACACACACACACACACATACGTACAGTTACACACACATACATAGGCACAAATGTTTGAGGTGCTGCATATAAAGGAGCTTCCTCAGAGTCTTGCTTTCTTATAGCAACTGCTTGCCAGCCTCTGTTAGCAAAAAGACTATATAGATGCCGTTCTTGTCAGGAATTCTAAAAGCCTACTTCCTTTAAAGGTTTCCAGAAGGCCCTACCTTCTGAGAACCCTATCTTCTGGGTACAGAATTTCCAGGGGCCCTATCTTCTGGGTACAGAATTTCCAGGGGCCCTATCTTCTGGGTACAGAATTTACAGGGGCCCTATCTTCTGGAAACCATACCTTCTGAAGATCCTGTCTTCTGAGAGCCCTGTCCTTCAGGGATCCTACCTCCTGATAGCCCTATTTCTAGGGGCTCTACCTTCTGGAGGCTCCACCTTCTGTGGGCTCTATTACCTAAAGGCCTTCTACCTTCTGAAGACCTGACCTCCTGGAGGTCTGTAGCATCATTAGCTGGTACCCAGCAAGGATGTTCTGATTTCCACGATGCTGCTATCACAAGAAGCTGCCTTTCTTTACCTGACACCAATCATCTCCCTCCTTCCCAGCTCCCTCTGGGTGNTCCCTTCTCCCAGCTTCTGCTAGAAAGCTAAGCCACCCACACCTGAGCGCTAAGTAAGAGTACTTTAAGAGCTCTAGTTTCTTCAACTGAACACATCCTGNCAGGTTGAAATTCCTCCAGCCCTCCCAAACAGGGAAACCGTATGCTTAATTACTAAACATCTGTTGCCGAGAACACCCCCTCGCTTTTGCGGCTCCAATCTCGCGGTATGAATTTTAAAATCTGTCAGCAAGGGATCACAAAAGCTCTGGGAGCAAAGAGCTGTTCACGTTAACCTCTGAACCAGATAATCTAACAGTAATCCATTCAGAACTAATCAAACATTTACAGAACCGCACCGGCACCCGGCAAACAATTCGTCATCTTCATACGCTCATTACACTTCCAACATCTCAATCTACGTATGCAAATGAAGCAAGGGAGCTGACATCCGGACCATGTACAGAAATTATAAACAAATATTCATCCATTATACTGCTGGAATTTAGCAGCTGAAGGACTAACAGTAGCTGAACTTCAAGCCCTGAGTATCAATTATTTATGAACCTAAAACTGACAGGACTGTGTAGGTGAATTAGCTGCGTATGTCAAGCTTTGTTATAAATTCCAACCTACTGTAAAACTCATTTTCATAGCATGTATGCACTAGGCTGACAATATATCAACAGCAAGGCATTAATAATTTAGAGGAATAAGACCATACGGGAACACCTTGGAAACTGTGCTCTGCTCCGTAGTTGATATTACAAATAAAAAAGTCAAATAAAATGAATTTCCCATAAACAGAGAATCAAATAAAGCATTTTCTCTGTAATTTTATTTTCAATTTTCAAAAAACATACCGGTTGATACTTTCNTGTTTAGGTAAGTTAAGCAACGCCCTACACTGTCTTAATTTCCTCCTTTTTCTTTTCCTTCCTGAGCAAATGGGCAAGGAAGCTTTGGACCTGATGATGAACGGAAGGTTTCTCTGTTTCCTGTATTTTTATGACTGAAGGAGCGAGATGGAAAAGGAGCCGGAGCATGTGTAATGTTGTTTGCTGAGCTGCAACTGTTTGCTATGGCTTGGCAGTGGGGCTATATAATAAAACGTTGCATTATGTGATAATATAGGCAGCTAATTGCGATAATATTTCTCAAGAAAACGTTGTGGTTCCCGATCAGTCTGTTTTGAGATGCAGGACTCAACCAGTCCCACAACTGGCATGCTTTGCNGCNCTTGGATGTTCTCCCTCCAGGATCCAAAGCGAATATATGCTGGCGGGAGAAGGGCTGCTTCCCCAGGGTGGAGAGGGTGGGTGTAGGGAGGAGAAAGGGCTACNTCCACCTCTGCCTCCTCCGATGGATCCCTGCTGAGCTCAGGAGGTTATCCTCCCCCACCCCCATCCTGTGCTGCCCCTTCCCCCACCTCTGGGCACCACACTCTCCCCAGTACTCTTGCTCACTGTCAACCTTAACCCTAGTGATCATTTTAAGACAAGTGATGCTCATCTGCTACGGGGACTCTTTGTCATTGCTAATGACTTCTCCCTGCCCATCTTCTCCCTACTTGGGATATTTATGTCTCTGTAGCCACATTTGTCTTCTGGGGCATGTGNGGAGGCGTCTGTCCGTGAGAGCTGGGATTTAGCTTGTGCTCTGGGTGCCAATCCCACTCCAGGTCCCTTTGTGAATGAAAAGCTTCTCCACATTGGGGCAAAGTCACTTTGTCTCCTGCCTGCTTCTGTTCTTCATTCACAGAGTGTCCCCAATTCTGGTCCCTTTCCAAATTTGCTCATCTCTGCTGTTGGGGACAGTCCTCGGATCTTCCCAAGCTGAAGTCCCCACAAGGCCCAGNACCCATGAGTGAGCCACAGCAGCTCAATTCAGCAAATAAATCTCCATCTAACAACAGGTCCTCATAGGTAGTCTANTCCAGTCCCTTGCCTCACTCTCCCCCAGGGACCCAACAAATAACAAAGAGCAGCCAGATGCCCCGTAGCTCCTCATCCCTCTCATTTGCAAGGGGATGAGTAAAAAATTAAATGACCAACTTGCAAGCGGTGCTTTCAAATCCTGCAGCAGAAGCTGGGGAGATGACTCGGTGTGGAAAGCTCTTGCCATGTGTGTGTGAGGCCCTGGATTTGAAGGCACAGCACCCACCACTGATGCATGCCTCTAACCCCAGCAGTGGATGGACAGGCAGACACAAGCAGATCCCAGGAGCTTGCTGGCCAATCTGCCTAGCAGAAAACTGAGTTTTCCATTCAGAGGGAGCCTCTGTTTCTAGGTGATAAAGCAGAGAGTGAGAGAAAANAGCCAACATCTTCCTCTGGCTCCCTTATGGTGCATACAACCTCACATTCGTGAGCATGTCCCACACACCAGGAAAAGGGAGGGCATGAGGTAGAGAGCAATTGAGGAAGACANCTCACCACCTCTGTGCTCCACAGGCGTGCACACACACACAATCTGGCAGAAGGTTTGCTGTCAGAGTGTACAGGGGAAGCTGGACACGTGTCACCACTACAGAGGTTTCTGGGAGAGGGGTTAGAGTCTAGAGACTTCAGACATTAGAATCCCCACAAAGCCCCATCCTTCCCACACTTGCTGATGCTGGTATGTTTTCTAAAACCTTTCAGGGCATCATTATGCTTTTTGGACTCTTCCAAATGGCCTTCAGTAGAGGGAGCCTGGTAAGATTTCATTCNTCTCCTCTTTCTTTCTTCCTCTTCTTTTTTTTTTAAAATTCTATGTGAAATTACACTCCGTAAAATACCTACTTAGACAACCTGCCTTGGGCCATGGAAATTCTCATTTTCTAATGTACTTTGCTCTGCCTGGGAAAACAGCAACCTAGTCTTTCCCTTCCACCTTGATGCCAATGATTCAGGGACTGCTCTGTTTCCCTCCCTGTACCCAACAGGGCATAAACACAGTCAGCGTCCTAGGCCATTGCTTTAATCTCATGCACAAACATTCTCAATGTATTGTGTCCCAGATAAATGAAGCCTCCTGTTCCCTTTACAAGTCAATTTCCTGTGGCCAAAGTGGCAGAAAGGACAGCAGGTGAGGTCTGTCTGGAGTTGGATCCTTCTGCTCCCTGGAAAAACTGTCCTGAGAAGTTAACTGATTGGAATGTGTAGGAAATGCTCGCTATTATTCTAATAGCTGAGAGAGTAGCCCTGGGACTTCCAATTTAATGAAATGCTAATATATATATATATATGTATATATATATATATGTACTTCAATGGGGGATATCATTTGGATCTGTTTGAAGGGGGGAAGAATTGAGAGAGCTGGCACTTCTGAGAAAAGCAAGTCTCACACAGGCCACAGGAATGCAAAGGGGCCTGGCTCTGTGCAGAATGCTCAGGAGTTTGGCCCCATGTGTACACGGCTGCAGAAAGGAACCACCATCCAGATTCAGGCACAGATAGCGCCCTGGTCCTCAGGACCAGGGAGGCACTTTGGGGAGGTTAAATGACTATCACTTTTTCTTCTAAGACCATTTCTCTCTTTTCTATTTGTGATTCCCAGTGGACAGTGCCTCTCCCCTGCTCGNGCTTTGTACAGCAGAAAGGAAGGAGAGTTACTTGCTTATTCCCAAGCACAGCTAAAAGCAGCACAGGACTTATAGGCACTGTGCTCAATGGAGGAGGAAAATAGATATTTTGGTCTTGAAAGTTACCAGTTCAATTACCAAGTAATTCCTTAAGCAACCTCAGGATGGGCTTTTAAGAGGTGGGTTTGAGAGAGGCCAACCTTGCATGTTGCCATTTCAACATGTCACAGTGGGGGTGTCTCTTTGTATGTGAGCCCTGCACAGGAGGCTGCTGGGTCAAACTGGCATGTTCCTCAGTGACTGGCACTGAGCTTGTCTTGGGGGTTCTAAACAACATAAAGGGATGTACACAGCAGCTATTCATAAGAGACAAGAGGTAGAAAGAACCCGAATATCCATCACCTCATAAGTAGGTATAGAAAATGTGGTAAATCCATGTAAGGGATTTACACTCATTAAAAATAACAGGCTTGACACNTGTGGGTAAATCTTGAAAACACTATGTTAAACAAAAGAAGCCAGACATGAAGGTCAGATGTTGTATAATTCCACTTATGGCGTATCTAAGATTGCCAAATTCATAGAGATTGAAACCAGATTGGAGCTGGGGTGGATTCTTTGGGGAAAGGGAAAACAGAAAGTTCTGGTTTCATGCATGTGATGATTCATCTTCACTGTCAGTTTGACTGGACTCAGGGTCATCACGGAAACACCCCTGTTGGAGTATCTTGGAGGATGTTTCCAGAGGGTTTAACTGAAGACAGAAAGCCCATGTGAGGGGCACTATTCCATGTGCTTGGGTACCACATTCCTCTCTCTGCTTCCTGACTACAGATGTGGTGTGACTAGTGTGGTGTGACTAGTGTGGTGTGACTAGTGTGGTGTGACTAGTGTGGTATGACTAGTGTGATGTGACTAGCTGCCTCAAGTCCCTGGTGCTAAGACTTTCCCCGGACTGTACCCCTCTTCCTTCCTTGAGCTGCTTTAGTTACAGAGAAAAGAAATATAATTAGTACAATGGGTGTGATGTTGTATTTAGAGGTGAAGAAAATGTTTTGGACCTAGGTGGAGGGGTGGTTGTGGGGCATTACAGAGGAACTGTTCGGATTCACTTTATGTTATTTGAGTTTTATTTCAAAATCTGTGTGAATTATTGTCAGTTGTGGTTAATTAAGTGAAGAGATTAGGCGTATGGCCAAGTTTTCCTGGTGACCATTAAAAGGCTGTACTCTCCGCATGTAAATTTGCACTAGAGTATGTTGANAGCCACCAATCTGGCAAGATTACTAAGGCATCAAGAGACTTTTCTTCCCCAGAAGCCTCTGCCAATGGCACTGTGGCACCAAGACTTCCTGTGTGCCTTTGCTGGTGTAGCACTTTAAAGGTTTACTTTTTTACTATAAACAGTTTGAGATAGGATCCACACTCTCAGAATTTTTCTTTTTAAATATATGTATGTGTCTGTATGTAGGTATGTGCATGTGAATGCAGGTTCCCGTGAAAGCCAGAAGAAGAAATTGAATCCCCAGGAGCTGGAGTTACAGGCAGGTGTGAGTTGCCTGACGTGGCTGCTGGGAACTGAAATCCAGGTCCTCTGCAAGAGCAGCACATGCTCTTAACCACAGAGCCATCTCTCCAACCCCAGCTCAGGTTTCTAAGTGAAGAGTGTAGGGCTGTTAGCTATTGGCACACTGTTGGATGGCTGATTTCATACTTCGTAACTGGAACGTCAGGCCCACTGATTAGCAGTTCTCCACGCTCTACAGCCTCCCATCCCTGGTCACCACCGATCCACCATATGGTTCAATGATTCCTCTTGGCTTGACTGAGAAGCACCTCATAGATTAATAAAGCATACTTCTGGGTACATCTGTGAGATGCCTCCAGAGATGATTATCTGAGTGATAAAGACACACCCTAAATGTGAATCTCACCATGCCCTAACAGAATAAAAAGGAAAGAAAAAGTAAACTAATTCGGGCACACAGGCTGCTCTGTTCTACCCCTTGCTGCCTGCCGTGATGAATTGAGACCTCCCAAACCATGGGCAAAATAAATCACCCTTCCCTGATATATGCTTGTCCTGGGGTAAGAAAGCTAACAGGTTTTACGTAAGCACCGGATCCCTACTACAGTGTTTGACCTCTATGATTGCCTTACTTGGCTTAGCGTAGCTCCCAAAGGTCATTCATGTGGTCATGTGTTGCAAAGCTTCTTTACTCTTCAAGGCTGAATAGCATTCCATTAGGTTATATGCTACATGTTCTTTATTCATACATAGTTGTGGATGTTTGCATTGTTTCTACATCTGGCTACAGCCAACNTTGGGGTATTCATATCTCTTCAAGACCTTGCTTTCAGTTCTTTTTGGATAAACACCCAGAAGTGGATTCCTGGATCATATGACAATTCTATTTTTAATTTTTTAGAGAACCTCCATACTGTTTTATCAGCCACTGCACTATTTTGCTTTCCCACCAGCAGTGCACAGGGGCCCCAATTTCTCCACTGCCTTGNCAACCCTGGTATTTTATGTTGGCTTGGCTCTTTAGATGTCAAGGAACAGAAACTGTTTGGTGGCCTTAAGAGATGTGGACAAAGGCATGCCTGGCTGAAAACAGCCATGGAACAGCTAACATCATGTGAGTGCACACAGCACTGGAACAGAAACTCACTCAGGGTATCTCAGGTTTGATGTAGTCACTCAGAACCGACACCACCNGTCCTGACTCTCAGGCTCTGTCATCCAAGCAGCCCTGAGACTCTCCTCCTGTGCACTTCTCCTCCTACAGAACTTTATCTCCTCACTCAGGTCTCTTCCTGCTCCCTGCACCTCCCTCCATGGCTCCAGCTCTCTGCCTCCTTGTGCCTCTGTTCTGTCCTTTAGAATAANCTGTGACCATTATTCTCTGTCCAAGTCAGAACTCAGCAACTTGTCCTCAGGGGTCTCACAGAGAATGTTCTAGTCCTTGAAGGCCACAAGANNGGATCATGTACTTATCTGTCCATTAAAAATGTAAAACATGACTCCTGGGCTCACAGCAGACAGATTTAACCCGTTATCTATCATGTAGAGACCTGTCCTTGAGGTCTCTGTTGCCCATAAAAGTTGCCACTATAAAAGGCAATTACAACAATGACCACAACAATATAACAGAATGCCACAGACTGGGAAATTTATAAAGAACAAAGCTTGTTTCTTACTATTCTGGAGACTGAGAAGTACAGGGTTAGGAGGCTGGCATCTTCTTACTACATCATGTAACAGAGAAAAGTNGGAGACAGGGGTCATGCTCATAAAAGAGAGCAAGAGTCAGACTAATTTATAACAAACCCACTCATGATATTCAAGCCCTCCTCACAGGAATACCCTCCATCCATTCTTGAGGGTGATGTCCCACTTCTCTACACCATTAGAAATCAAGTTGCCAGCATGANTTTGGGAATATGCATTCAAACTATAGCAGCTAGTTAACACCACAGAACNGTAAACTGGATCTATTAGCCTGAACTAAAAGGTAATGTGACGGATCACTCCTCTTTTCCTGATCCTTCCTGTGGCTGAGTNTATCTGGGCTCAGTGTCTTCNGGCTGATAACCCTTGATCCCCGGACTAAAGATTCCCTGGTTCATTAGAGGGTGGGTTACCTTNATTCCCTAATGTCTGAGAAAATCAGTCACTTAGCAACCTGGTCACAATCCTGGGCCAGAGATCTGGGACACCCATCATCCTCACTGTGTGGCTCCTACTGGGCCCTATGTTCCTTAGGGTGCCTTTTGTGTCTGTGAAAAGTCATTAAAATTATTTGATATTAAAGGGCGCTCCCACCTTACCTACCTTCGTGATTTACCTACTTGTCCTGACTATCACTTGCAANCCATCAAATTTATGAACCATTTAAGGTCTTGTTCAGCCAATAGTCCAGACAGGGTGTGTAATACCTGATGCTTGATAAAATCCCTTCCTCTCTAACCTCCTAACATAGCATCAGAGAGGAAGGCAGGCTTGCCA
>LZPO01097137.1:376619-398060 GCA_001675575.1 Neotoma lepida | reverse complement strand
AATCCTCCAGCCTCTACCTCTCAAGTGTTGAGATCCCAGGTATGAACAACATGGTTTTAGCTTTTTTACTATATATAATCTAAAAACCCACTTAGACACTAAATTTTAAAATCAGTCAGTACCCAAGCCACTTGTATCCCATACAATTTGGAATCCATACCATTTTCCCACAAATCTGCCTTTCAAATTCAAGAGAAGTGAGCCTCAGACCAGAAACCTCTGGCGTGTCACTAGGAAGCTAAGAAAAGGATGACATGGAAATACCTACTTTTAGAAAGGCAACAAAAGATAACGGAACTACAGAAGCCGGCCACTGTCCTGTTGCCATGGTGAACACGAGGCTGCCATGATTCTAGGTGATTTGATGGCAGGGACGGTGGTGGCTAGTGACACATCAGCCTGTTGTCAACTCTGACTTGGTCTGACCTATATGACTTGGAAAGTCAGAAGCTTGGCAAAGATAGGGAATTTTTGTAAGAATGTGGGTGCTAGAGCAGTAACCATGAGTTACCAGAAAAGGAAGGTGGAGAGAGGATGCTTCTCTGAGTCACAGGCTAGCTCACCAACCCTGAGCAGGACCCACATCAACGCCTCTGCATCATTAGTCATTAGTGAGATGGGTTCAGCTTAGGCACATGGCTAGACACCTGAGCATAATCCTGTCCACTGGTCTTGAGACTCCTAGTTCAGAGCCAGCCAGAGAAGCAGAGAGNGTCCCAGAGGGTAGGAAAGAATGGACAAGATGAAGTCAGCCAANGTTGGTGGAATCTTATCTTTCTGACAAGTTTGCCTCTGAATGTATCTGTATACCAGCTACCTAAACGTATTCAGTTCCATTAACATCACTATTACATAATAAGAACTCTACTGGTTATAAGGAGAGAAAACACAAGACAAACATTGATCCTGCCTGTAGAAGACTTAGTCTTCTTACACTGCTGTATGCCTAGCCTCATCTACTAAAGCAGAGCGGACTTAAATAACAACTACAATTCTTTTGAGTCACAAAAGACAGAATCCATGAGACCATTAGGAAGCACCTAAGAAGCTTTAAATCGGGGCATGAGAACTCATGTTGATGGTCTCCACTCCTGGGGAGAAGCAATGATAATGAGAAGCCACTATCATGTCTGACCCCCACTGCCATCTTTCTTGAGGCTCCAGGTCTTCTACTCTAATCTGGACACTCACTGGCTGTCTCCATCTTAGAGTCATCTCCGCCCTCGAAAGTTCCTCTCCCTCTTAGAGGTCACCTTCATTTTAGAGTTTGTCTCCATCTTAGAGTTTGCCCCTGACATTTTATCTTTAAGCCCAATTTGAACTTGCTGCCTTTTGAAAAATGCTGTATTTTTAGGGCCTTTTGCCTGCATTCCAAGCTAAGAGAATCTGATTTTTTTCCCCCACTCAATCCACTTCAGATCTCACTTAGCAGACAAAGGTGGCAGCAGAGTCCTATTCGTCCCTAATCTAACTGCCTTTTGGTTTTGTTGCTTGATTCCACCTGAAGGAAATGGTCCATAAGCACATGGCTGAATTTGTATTAAGAGCCTGGGAAAAGCTCAGACCTTTTGATCTAGGAACTTCTCTTGTAAGCCTATTCCAGAAAAAAATGATCCTAAACTCGGTTACAAATGCTTTGGCATGGAGATGCTGAAGGCAGTATCTCTTAATAGGGAACACTTTGAACTTACCTATGCAGCTGTAAGACTTAAATACATTACAGGTGGTCCATACACTGAGATATTGCTCATCCATTATCATTATGTTTGCAAAGAACATGTTTTAATAACTGATGAAATACTTTTGCAATAATTGGCTGAGGGAACAAAAAGATCAGGATCCACGGTGATAGATGGAATTTGAGCTCAATTATGAATTGTTCGCACATAAAGGAGGATGTAAGCTAAAATGTCAATAGTTATATCTAAAAGTAGGACAGTGGTAGAGTCTTATCGTCTCTGCTATTCCTTTCTGTATTGATGACTTTTCCACAAAGGGGAGGAGTTAGCTTTATAATCAGAAGAATGACATCTGAAAATGAAATGATAAACCCAGCAAGGCTGGGCTGGTCCTTAGAATCTGTGAGTGGGGTCTGGTGAGCCAGGCACGGAGGTTCAGATGTGGGCAAGAGACTAAGCTTCTGCAAAGCATTCTTTAGACCATTAACTACATTTTATAAGCACAGTTGTTTGCTCTAAATTGGCTATTTATTCTGTTAATGACTTTTTTTGTGAGCCACTGTTTACAAATAAGGCAGATCCTGGAATCCACTAGCAATTAGGGAATTGTTCCGGCTTCCTAATGAAAAATAAACACCATTAATAACTCCTGTCCTGGCTTATGCTCATGTTGGTTTTGTGTCATTTACTTTGAGAACAGATAATAATAATATTTAAAGGATGCACCTAGCCTATAGAGCAACCCTCTGCATCCCTTGCTAATCTGATGGCAGCCAGTGAAGACGAGAGAAAGGACAGGACGAAGGGAACTCTTTCTCCTTTTTCACATAGGCTTTCATAAGTGGCCTCCTGGAAATCCTCGCCTCTCGCTTTGTCCTCTAATTTTCTGGGTAACCAGAGTTACTCNTGGGGCCTGGGAGGTCTTCCTTGTTGGACTGTATCCATCCATTACAGCCTGTTGCACTTAGGAGCCTCACAAGCTCAGGAGTGCTCAGGAATTGATCAACAGCACATTCAAGAAAATATTGAGCTTAGGTGAAATGCCCATCTTCAAACTTGCTTCTGTCTGGTCTCAGACATAGCGTTTGTTTTAGTGGGTCAATNTGTCTTCCACCCAGTTTGGACCCTCTCCCCCNGTCTGGTGTCACTGAACCTGAAGTCGAGGTCAGATCCAGTGTGATTGAGATGCAGGAAGACCTTACAGGCCCCATGATAACTCTGGATACCCAGAAAATCAGAGAACAAAAGGAGAGACAAGGTGACATGCAGGAAAAGTATGTTTGTTCTCCTTCTGGTAACATCAGAGAGGAAGTACATGGGAGTGCAGGTTCTCACAGAGGCCAGAAGAGGGCATCAGATCTCCCAGAGCTGGAGTTACAGGCTATTGTGAGCGACCCAATGTGGGTACTGGGAACCAATATCAGGTCCTCTGGAAGAGCAGCAAGTGCTCTTAACTACTAAGTCATCTCTCTAGCCTCTGCCCCGCCACCCTTTTTACAGGACTGGGACTAGAACCCAGGCTTCAGGGGTGTTGGGAACTTTCTCTACCACTGAGATACACCACCAACCCTCTATGGGATTTCTTTAAAAAAAAAAAAAAAACAACAACTAATGTTTGTATAGCACAATTTGTCACCTTAAAAAATTGATTTTCGTGTTAAGAATACACCCAAGACAAAAAAGCAAAATGTATTTGCAGAGAACAAAGACCACTTCCCTTCAACTTTGCCTTATGCAATCCTTCAAATTATGAAGTAGGGTTTCTCAACCCTTTACCTCTCTCTCCCAGGGACGTCCAGTCTAGCTGTTCATCAAAACCACCTGGTAGACTTAGTGAGAAGCATGGGATCGTAGACCCTCAAGCAGGGCCTGCTGGACTCAGAATCTGCAAGAATGGAGTCCAGGAATCCACATCTCAGAACTGTACCAGATGCAGCAACATGACACTGGTTCAACGACCACTAATTGAGAGGCATTGTCTACACCACAGAAAACACCATGTGAATCAAAAACTGCCTGAGAGCGGCTGCCCCAGAAGGGGGCTCCTGCCCCACTGATCCACTGGTCCAGCCAAGCAGGCAAGAACAACGCATTCAGATGCTTGAGAGGGAGGAAATGCCATCTCCTGCCCAAATGGCCAATTTCATTTCCCCTCCTATTTGGGAAAAGTTAAACATCATTTACACATCCCATTTGCCTTAGAAACTGCCCAAAGAACTCAGGGTAGAGACAGCATCTGCTCCTAAATCATCTGCCCTCAATAATTGCAGGGGGACATTGTCCCCTCTCCTATTTTGCCCCAGCTCTACCCAAGCACACAGAGATGGCCCTCCCAAAGCTGCCAAGGCTTGTTGAGGTTAGGTGGGGAGCAGTGAGCTTTATTTGAGATCTCTTCTATTCTCCCTCTTGCCTCAAAATAAAAATTGATCTCTAAGGAGCTTAACTCGTTCTGAATTACTCTAATCTCCAGTGACTTTTTGTCACTCATCATTTCACAGGAAGCAAGTAACACACCTATTATCCTGTTATCTCCTCCCGGAAAAGAACATTCTAATGGGAACACGCTGTTCTGATTTGCCAGCACCCACAGCACCTGGCCTCAGCGCTCCTGTGAGAAGCTTTACAGGAACTGGATCTTAAGTGGGGAGTAGGGGGGACAGAGGCCAGGCTTCTCACCAGCATGGAAGTAGCCAAGTCCATCTTGCTGAATAGAGGAAGCCTCGGTTTTAGAGTCAGGGAGACCTGAGTTCAAATCTCAGTCTTGCTGCTAAGTCACACGGGCAGGTCATTCATTTCATCTGCCCAAGGATGCCCATGGAGAGATGATGGTTTTGAAAACAACATAGCTATAAATTCAAAAGCCATATGTGTTGAATTTTAATTAAGGCAACTAAACAAAGTCAAGGTGCCCAGCTACATTTAAATTTTAAATACATATCACAAGACGGCTCACTAGGGAAGGGCGCTTGCTTTTAAGCCTACCTGAGTTCTAACTCTGGAGCCCTCATGATGGAAGAGAGAACTGACTACTGCAAGTGGTCCTCAGACCTCCACACACATGCCGTGGCTAAGCACAATGATGGTTGATCTTGTCAAACCAACGACATTAAGAATCACCTAGGAGACACTCCTCTGGGCATGTCATGAGGATGTTTCCAGGGAGGTTAAACTGAGGAATGAATGCCTGCCATAAAGGTCAGCAAAACAGGTTGAAGTCTGAGACTGAAAGAAAAAAAAAAGGAAGAAGCCAGTTGAGTACCTGCATTCTCCCTTCTCTGCCGCCTGGTAAAACGGAACTTTATTTTTCATTTTAAGTTGGGCTTTCGCAACATTTGACACAAATGTATAACTGACAAGCTGCCCCTTGTTTATTGGAAATTAATGTTTAACTGGGCTTTTGGAGCTGTGACTCAGCAGACACATGAGAAAGGGTTAGTCAACCGTCTTGGAGAAGAAGAGCCAATGAATTTCCAATTGTGTGGGGTCTTGGTTGCCACTGTTGTGGAAGCCGAAATTCTTTCAGATAAGAGACTTTCTATTCTTGGCAGCCTCATGAAGGAGCCACTGTGGTCCTGACCATTTTACAGCTGTGGAGACTTTATTCCTGAAAAAATGGATGAGAGCTAGATTGACACATTTGTTTTGTTGCTCCATTGTTTACCTATAAAAGAACTGGGGACACTCTTCCAAGGACTCCTTCCCACACTCTGCTGCCAGAGGAAACANGTCTCGGCTAAACCTGGTCTGCAGCAGCAAGTAAGAAGGAGGTTCGACACTGAGTACTGGAACCAGTGTCAGAACTATAAGAGAGATGCTGGTCACCAGGAAGGTGGAGGAGCTAAGTTGGTCTTGTCAAGTTGATACTTGGACTCGCTCAGGGGATAGATACACCTGTAGGTGTATCTTCAAGGATGTTTCCGGGGAGACTTAACTGAGAAAGGAATGCCTACTGTAAAGAAACATAGACCATCATGAGTTAAGGTCCCAGGCTGAATAAAAAGGGGAAAAATGGAGTCAGTTGAGTGCCAGGATTCTCACTTCTCTGCTTTCTGGTTGGTACCACAAACCAAGCCACTCTCGCCACCATTGCTTCCCCACCATGTTGGACTATATTCCTCTGGATAAAATATACCTTCCCTTTATGGTAGATCTAGGGGATCTTCATTTCTTTGGTGAACCCTACATTTAAAAAGAAATTATTATATTTGTTTCTTGTGTGCACATGTGTGTATATGAATGTGCACGCCACAGTGCACCTGTGAAAGTCAGAGAACAACCTGGTGGGCGTCAGTTCTCTCCTTCCACTCACTCTGTGGGTCCCAGATGCTGAACTCACGGCTTCAGGCTTGGTGGCAATCCCCTTTACCTGATTAGCCATCTTGCCAGCCCACTTCTTCCTTTAAGTTACTTTCTTGTCGGGTATGTGGTCACAGGGACAAGAAAAGAAATTAATGCAGCCTTGTTACGAATGGAGCTTCAGCAGAGTCCAAAAATGCCAACATCCCGAAGGAAGGATCACACAAAGCCTTTCTGGAAAAAAAAACCCACTAGGATCTATTAAAGCCCTACCAATGAAGCACACACATGGAGGACCCTAAGATAAAAGNCCATCAAAACACAAAGAAACAAGGAACTATAGTTTTGTTCTGTTTTGTTTTTTAACTCTTTGGGGGGCCCCTGCCTTCCAGCTCCTAAATAATCACACAGAGACTTATTCTTACTGATGAATCTTGGGCTTAGCTTGGCTTGTTTCTAGGCAGCTTTTATTAACTGAAATTATCCTGGTCTACCTTCTGCCTCTGGGCTTTTATCTTTCTCTATTCTATACACCTTTCTTTCCTTCTTACTCTGTGTCTGGCCGTGTAGCTGGATGGCTGGCCCCTGATGTCCTCCTCTCCTTCTCCTTTTCTAGCTCCTCAATCTTTTCTTTTCTTCCTTCTATTTTTTCTCTCAGCCCTGCCTGTCCCTCTCCTGCCTTGCTATTAGCCGTTTAGCTCATTATTAGATCAATCATGTGTTTTAGACAGGCACAGTAGCACAGCTTCACAGAGTTAAACAAATACAACATGAAAGAATGCAATACATCTTTGCATCATTAAACAAATGTTCCACAGCATAAACAAATGTAACACAACAAGTAACCATGATATAAAGTTAGCAGCCACACCAGACAATAAAGCTAGGCTTCCAATAACTTGGAAATTAGAATTATCATATAGACAATATAAAGTATAAGCCACCTGTGATGTGTGCCTATAAATCCAGCACTCAGGAGATGGAGTCAGGATAATCAGACGTTCAAAGGTCATCCTTGGTTGCATAGTTCAAGACCAGCCTCAGATGAGATCCAGTCAAAACAAAATTAGTACTAAACATTTTTATTAACTGTATTGACTGTTCAAGGACATTGTGATTGCAATGCAAACATAAATAAGCAAAAAAAAGAAAACATTAAAATAACCAAGGTTATTGGAAAACCCAGGAGGACCCTTAGGGAAGAAATTGTTATACAAAGCAGAAATAAAATGTGTAGATTAAATAACAGATGTGACACAATTAAAGAACCATTAATGAATTGAAAGGTGGGGGTGAAAAATACCCACTAATTAGCACTATATAGCCAAGATGATACAATAAAATTATAAATTAAAAATTCTAAATCGTATCTAACCAGAATTCCAGAGAAAATAACCAAGAAATATCCCAAACTGATAAAAGACATGAAATAATAAATTGTGAATGCATATACCAAAAATAATAGAAACTCCATGTCTAGGTATTTTATATTAAAAACATCCAGAAAGGTGCTGGAGAGATGGCTCAGATTAAGAGCACTGGCTGCTCTTCCAGAGGACCTGGGTTCTGTTCCCAACACCCACAGGGCAACCAACAATGGTCTGTTACTCCAATTCCAGAGGATCTGACTCTTTCTTCTGGTCTCTGCTGGCACTACATACATGTTGTGTACCTACATGCACACAGGCAAAACACTCAAACGTATAAATAAGAATGAAATTTTTAAAAATTTAAGATCCAGAAAGCAAAGGCACAAAAGACAATCCACAAAAAAAGGCTGAACTGATTCCAGCAGACTTCTCAATATTGCCAATGGAAATCAGAGACAATGGGACAGTACTGAGAAAATAACTGTGCGTCTAAAATTTGTACACAAGAACCCTGCATTTTGGGGGTTTTTAAAAATCAATTTTATAAACACAACATAAAAAGCATGGCACCACAGATCTGAGGTCATGTAGATAAGTCAGGGAGCTAGCAGAGCAACTGACCAACACCCAAATATAAATAAACATTAAATCCTGTACCCAGGACCTCTGGCCACTCCCACACCCCCGGTATAGGCTTTCCTGGGACACTGGGGCACACCTAAGTTTCCACCCAGCCATTCAGGGATCACTCATTGCCTGACAATGGCTATGGTGGGTTTTTCACACCTGTGAGATCAACAGCGAAGCAGCAAGAGATGAGGCTCCCCTAGATCTACCATAAAAGGTGACACAGCTGCCCATATGTCACTCAGCAGATTCTCCAGTGCTACCAGGGTGGAACACTGTCCCCTCCAGACAGTTGCTTGTGACCATCCACATCCAACTGTGCTTGAGAATACCTTACAGAAAACTCTTAAAAACCTGGCCCAAGATTACAAACCCAGGCCTGTTTCACAGAAAGGCCTGTGAGCTGAGAGAGAAAGAGACTTCCTGGGCTGCTGTTTCTATGACTGACTGCTCAGCTGGAGGCCAGAGGTGAAAAGGAGAAAGGAGTTACTCCTACTGCTTTGGTCAGAACAAAAGAATGTCGGAGGTGTCCTAAATTCCTCCCGGTGACATCCTCCTGTGAATGGGCCTTATTTCTAGTTCCTTCTATCATCCAGCAGTTAAAGGGATGGGCGAAGAATGGATTCCTCCTGAAGTGAAAGTGGAGCCTAAGGATGGCAAAATGGGGCTGTCCAGGAAGTGAGGGACTTTGCTCTATCCAAAAGGGAGCCAGACTTCAGAGAGGTCTGTGAGCACAGGAGAAGACTCCTTGTCACATAATACCAGGGTAGATGAGAATGAGAGGTTTGCCTTCCTGTCTCCTTCCTNTTCCCCTCTCTCCTTCTTCTTCCTTCTTTCCTTCTGTCTTCTGAAGATTTGAGGAAGGTATTTGGGGCATCTAGGCAAGCTCTGGGATCCTGGAGGTGAGTAAAGCAGCTCATTTAGGGAACCCATGATCCTCTCTCCCGCAAACCACCCCAGAACCCACCAGAAACAGAGCCACCGTTGCAGCCTTTGGTGAACCCTACAGCAAAGGCAGATGTCCCCACATCAGGTCCTGAGCCAAGCTGATGCCTGCCCCAGCCTCCTAGGCTTGCTGTGTCCAGCCCTAGAGTTATCACTACTGAGGGTTGAGCCATAGGCCTGTGTGCAGGGGTGTCACGCACCATTCCTTCTACCCCCAGGGTACTGGTAGGCATATGTGCAGGGGTGCCATGCACCATTCCTCCTGCCCCAGGGTACTGGTAGTCTCTGTGTCTGCTAGGTATGGCCAGATCTCCAGCTCCAACTCGTAGTTTTCTTGCTTTTGGAACTGGTTCTAATTTCCCCAGAAACAAAGCTATTTACCAGAAGCTCAGTGAAAATGATCTCTCCAATTTGCAGCCACAACACCTAGTTTTCTGGTGTTAAAAGGCCTTATTTGTTAAAGCCACAAACAAACCTGTCACCTACCTGGCTTTGGTTTCAAGCAGAATAGATGAAAAGGAGACAGAGGAGCCCCATATACCCTGCATGCTGCCTGTGTGGCTTTGCCTCCAACCCTTCCCCATTCTCCTGTCTGCTCCATCTGCCTAGCTTCCTGCATATACCATGATGTATGTGGACCTGTCTCCATCAGTCCCTGTGGCCACCATACACCAAGCATGTGCCAGGAACAAAACACCCCCTTACTGACAAATTGGAAATATCCCTTGGCCTCCCCCCACTTCCATCCAGGGAGAAGCCATGATACCATAATCCTAACAAAAAATATTCCTCCTATTGACACAGAGAAAGGAAAAATATGGAGTCACGGGAGGAGGTGCCGGAGGGGATTTGATGGGTTCAGGGAAGGCAGGCAGGTTCCTTGGATCTTGGGCTGAGATAAAAGAATGGAGAAGAAGACAGCATTGTTGGGGGTGGAGTTTGGGGCAAGAAGAATGTTCCACAAGAGGGTACTATGTGCTGAGGTCCTGATGCAGGAGGAAGCAGAGCTACACAGGGAGCAGGCTGCCCAAGGGACTTGTAATAACCATGATGACCAAGCTGTCTCTGTCTGGCACAGGTGAGGTCCATCACACTACAGACCATCCCTTCCTGTTCTATCTGTGTCCCTTCCTGCCCAAAAAAACACCTGCTCTAAGAAAGCACCCCACCCTTCTCATTTACAAATGTCCCCTTCCTGCTCCGAGTCCTCTCCAGGGGTAACTTCTACCCCAGCCACATGCACGCACACAACAAAATCAGTCCCTATGCCATGACTGGCAGATATCAACTCCAAGCAGCTTCGAGATATGCGCCAGCATTGGAGTCCACAGAAGAGACCTTCCTGGTTCCCCACAGCACTTCAGGCCCAATAGGAGACACTGAGGAAGCAGCAGGTAGAGCAGCAAACCAGCCTTCCCATGGCTTATGCTCAAGAAAGAACAGAAATAAACAGTTACGTATCACCGGGGTATCCAGGAGACAGGAAAGCAAACCAGGCTGAACTAGAGAGGGCAGGTGGGTGTGATGCTTTTGGAGCACTGAGGGGAGATGCTTTTGTGGTGTCAGTGTGGCAGCAATCAGATTACAGTGAGAGACAGGCCTCAACCCTATCTGGGACAGTCTAGGGAGGAAGAAAGGCAGGTGAAAATGTGCTGAGGCAGGAGATTGCTCCACATGACTGGGAAGTGGGGGGCAGTGCAGCTGGTGATAGAGGTGGGAGGAGATGGCTAGAGAGACATTCACAGAGTGACTGAGTGACAACACAGAGACTGTCACCACTGATGTGTTTAGTACTAAGGAAGTGCAGGCCACACCAACGACCTCCAGGGGACTCAGAAAATCACAAGGGTATCCTCCCCAGAACCAGGCTAGATACTGTGTGCTTTTCCATCTCCTCGTCTGCCAGTCCCCTGGGGCCTGGGAATTTACCTTCACACAGGGAAATTAAAGCCAGGGAACTAAATACTGTGCCTGAGACCACCTAGCCAGTGCAATGTGCATCCAGGCACCACAGCACCCAGTGGTTGCTAAGACATTGATTCTTCCTCTGGTATGATTCCTCCCAGGGTGGCAGATTTGAAGCTTCTAAACCAGGGTCACAGACAATGGCCTGGGGAAGAGATGAGCAGGANAACTTTCTTGCATAGTACTTCATCAGGCTGATTCAGACAGAAAGAACCTCAGGGAAGCAGCTCAGGAGCGAGCAGATACCCCGCTGTCTGATTTGTAAATAGAGTTTTAGTGGAACCCCACGGTGCCCAGCTGTTGACACAATGGCTGCTGTTACCTTTGGTAAGCATGACCTAAATAGTACAAGAAACCCAGTGGCCCACAGAGCGTCAAACACACCTGTGCCTTCACGTGGAGGTTCTGTGACCTCTGACACCACTGATAATAAAATGATTTTTTTAAGGAAAAAGTAGCAAATGATGACCTTGAGTATTTTCCGCCTTCTGGCTTTGATACAATTTATTTAATTGCCTGGTCTCTATGATTTAATTTTTAATAATGTCTATGTTTTTAAAAAGCAGCTGGCAAAATGCCTGAAACTTTAACAGTTAGCTTCTGCAAACTGCCAAGTACCCACTCTGGGCTCCACTGAATTCCATCTGCTTCCACATCGTGCTCTCTTTCCTTGATGGGGCTGCCTCTGGGAGGGGAGAGGGTGAGAGGGAAGGAAGGGCCTTCTGCCTGAATGTTGGGAAAATGTCTCCTGTTTGTGCAAGGCCCCAAGTTCGGTAAGAGCATCTTAGCCTTCGCCTTTACAAAAGGCCTGGGGTGAGAAGAATGAAAGGAAGCTAACCTATCTGAAGTGCTTGAAGGAAGAATGGAGAGTGATTGGCCAGAAGGGAACCTCAGGAAGGGCCCTTCACACTGCAATCAGACCTAATTCACACAGCAAGCCCTGAGATGGACACGCCACAAAAGGTCTGTGTCCACTTCAGAGGAAGGGCCTGTGGGTCCCATTATCAATAGAAATGAAAATTTAATTAATAGACACTGTTTTGCTCCCAGCTGAATGCAGAAAACTTGAATTCAGTTCCTTGGAAGTGGAAGGTGTGGAGGTGGCTGGAGGCTTGTGTGAGGCACTTAGCAAGTTTTCCTCAGTGGGACTCTTCAAGCCTAATGGAAATCATTTGGAGTGAAAGACCACATGGGTAGGAAATAGGAGGTGATCAGAACCTGGATGTCCACACTAGTGCAGCAGATAGCACACACACACACACACACACACACACACACACACACACACACTACATGTTTGTGTTAATACTGAGCCAATCTCACTCCATCCCCACAGTCACAGTGACTCCTGGTACCTCTCAAAATTTTATGTCCCCCTACATCTAACCTACCACAGTGTAAGACACACAAGCCAGAAGTTCAGATACGCAGTCAAATCATGAACAGAACCATAATCTTAAANGAGAAGGCTGGAAGCCCGTACAGAGTTCTGAACATACTCAAGGTGATGGTGTTTGTCCTTCTCTATGATAGCACAATGAGGCTTTGNTGGCCTGCCCCAGACAAACAAGTCCAAATGAGATTAAAGAAAGAATTTCTGAACATTTCCTCCTACAAAGACAGGGTAAAAGAGAGAGACAGAGACACAAAGACACACAGAGAGAACCTATTTCTCCATTAGCTGGCATAGTTTTCTGCTGTNGGATGGTCTTTCTGAATGCTGTGAATGCGTGTAGCTACCATTGGTTAATAAAGAAGCTGCTATGGCCTATGACAAGGCAGAAGAGAGCCAGGCAAGGAATTCAAGCAGAGAGACAAGGAGAAGAAAGGCAGAGTGAGAGGAGACACCAGCCCGCTGCCCAAGGAGTAACAAGACAACAGACCAGTAACGCCACGGCCATGTAGCAACACATAGATTAATAGAAATGGATTAATTTAAGATGAAAGAGCTAGCTAGCAAGAAGCCTGAGGCATAGACCAAACAGTTTGTAGTTAATATAAGCTGCTGTGTGTTAACTTGGGACCAAGGGCTGCGGGACACAGGAAAACTTCTGACTGCAGTTTTCCTTGCAGTGCCCTCTCCTGTCAGACCAATTCATGACTTCAGGTTCTGCCTCTTCTCTGNGGCCTTGTACTGCCTCTTGAGTAGGACCCCCAAGATTGCTGTTTCCTACACAAAATGTAGATTGCCTTCCCTCAGAAGCTGCCCTCATCCAAGTAGGCCTGGTGCTCGAGGTCCACTCAGCTGCCACTCTGGCACCCCACTGCTTCCCCAGGTACAACGGGGTAAACACAGGCAGAGAGTGACTTCTATCCCAGGTCCCAGACCACAGCTTCACCATCAGAACCCTGTGTCTATGGCAGNTATGGAGGCTGTGAACTGAAGCTCTCTGAAAAAGCCATGTCTGTATTGAAGATCCTGGCCAGAACTTGGTAGTTGTAGAGAGATGAAATGTTGCAGATAGCTGAAATTCTTTCTAGCTACCTTTAATCTCCTTACTAGACATTTACTATCCACATGTGTATCTAACCTAACATACTTTTTGCAAGTATTAAGTAAAACTTGTGGGACACATCATCAAATTTCGGAGACCACTAGCTTTACAAGACAGTATCTGAGACCCATGCAGAGATTTCCTGCTCTGTTGTAAGCCACCTACCTAATACCTCCACTAATGTATTTGGTTTACGATGTATGACTTTCTGCTGTTGTATGACGTTAAGAGTTTGTGCAACCTCTTCAGGACAGCCTGGATCTACATCTCTAGCCTGGGTCACTCATATTTGCTCAGAACAAACTATTGCAGTTGAGAGTAGTGCCACATGCCTTTGATCCTGGCACTTGGGAAGGGAAGTAGAGGNAAGTGGATCTCTGTGAGTTTGAGGCCAGCCTGGTCTACATAGTGAGTTCCAAGCCATCCAGGGCTACAGTGAGACTTGGTCTCAAACAACCAAACAATCTCTTACACCCTTTAAAGCAAGAACAGTGCGCTGCANTAACAGTGTGTCTCTACAAACTCACAAAGAAAGAACTGACCCAATGTCACTCTGTTGGGTAGAGTAAAGCTATATCACTGATCACTTGGGTCCCTGTGTGCCCAGCCTCCTAGATACTAAGCAAAACTGGGTGCTAGAATAAATCAGCTGCCCCCCCCTCCATTTTCATCTGATTCACTAATGACAGAGGTTCTGACCAACTTTCAAAACAGGGCACTGTCCTTAAGGAAGGGAGAGAAGGAAAGAGAAACTTGGTACATGACAATTTTTGATATCAAGTGAGAAATGCTGGGGACGAGCAGAGGCCAGAGTGTGACACGTTTAATTTAAGCCATGGCAGCAAAGGGCAGCTTCCACTGCAGCCATAATAAATTACACACAAGTGCCACCAAACAATAACAAAAAAACTGTGAGCCATCTATTTCAGTCCCATTTACAAGAAATCAATATCAATACTTAATGCAACTCTGGTGAGAAATGAGCAGAGATACCGAAAGCATAATAAACCAGGGGTGGAAGCTTGCTGTGATTCACTCGGGAAGAAAAAACAGTCTATATTCTCTTGTTGAAGGATATTGCACCGAACCATGTGCTGGAGGCATGAGGGTTAGATACAAGCTTAGAATAACCTCTTTGTTAACGAAGGAAGTTCCTGAAACTGTGGGCTCCTGGCTGGCAAAAGTGCATGCATACGACAGTGGTGTTTTGTTCCGCCCAGTACACTGGGCATCCTTCACTGGATTCTCTGTCATGTCATAGCCTTTGTCTCACTGTGTACATTTTGCAGAGTTTACAATTAACAGCCTTGCTCTGTGTCTGGGGACAGAGAGGACAGTTATTTCTACTCTCTTTGGTATCAAAGCAGATAAATTGGACAGGGAAGCCACACAACAATCCTAACAACACCTGAATGCAAAAATACCACGGCCCAGGGACACGTTTTCATCTTAGGCAGGATGCCTTCCCTGGAAAATGTGATGGCAACAATCACCATCTCTCTGAATTGTTGGCAGCTGTTCAGCTTGACCATCAGAGTCCAGGCTGCTCACTACAGCCTGTTCGTTTCATTAATAATCTTTCATGTTATTTTTAAAGATTTATTTTATTTTTAATTATGTATGTGTTGGGGTGGAGTATGTGTATGTGGGTGNAGGTGCCTGAGGAGGCCAGAAGAGGACATCAGATTCCCTGGAGCTGGAGTNATAGGCAATTGTATGCTCATAGTCACTGAGCCATCTCTACAGACACCACCATTTTTCTTTATTTGAGACAAGGTCTCTCATTGGGACCAAGGCCTCACTGACAAGGCTTCCCATGCTTGTTTTAGTAGGCTAATAGGTTTGAATTTTAATCTCTAAAACAGAACAAAGCTCATCATGTGTTTAGGAGCTCCTAAACACACCTAATTTTAACTAGTCTGAGGGTACTTCTCCAGGATGCCNCTCCCCCAAGACAGGGAATGGTGCTGGAGAAGTAGCTGAGAGTTCTATATCCAGATAAAGGCATCAGGAAGAGAGAGTGACACTGGGCCTGGCTTGAGCATCTGACACCTCAAAGCCCACCCCAGTGACACACTTCCTCCAACAAGGCCACACCCACTCCAAAAAGGCCACACCTCCTGAAAGTGCCACCTCTTGTGGGCCTATGGGGGCCATTTTCCTTCAGACCACCATGCCTTCCTTTGTTAATTTGTTTTTGTCAGGTGTTTGGTCACACCAAAAAGAAAAATAGCCGTCCCCATGTGGTTTTATGGTCATTTGTTGTAGCAGCCCCAAGAAATGCAAACAGTGCTGCACATCCCCCAGAAAAGCTCCCACGGATGTTCTGAGGGGATTACATGGAAAACTGGCAACTGTTGCAGCATGCTGTGGAGGGACGGAGTTGGGAAACTGAAAGCTCCCAGCCATGAGTTTCAAATCTCTGGTAACTACCCTAACTTTTATTCTCTCTTTTCAAACATCCCCANGAGGACCGGGCCAAGGGCAGAGAGGATAACTCGGTGGAAGAGTACCTACACCTGTGCAGTGTCTGTAGCGTCCAAAAGACTCTGGGCTTGATCAAAGAAGGTGGGGGGAGAGGAAAAAGAAAGAAAAGAGAGAAGGATAGGGAAGGACAGAAGGAAGGAGAAAGGAAATAAATCTTTATTCAGTCTCATACCTTAACTACCCAAGTATAAAATAGCACAACCCATTGACTTGGGAATTTGGCAAAACTCAGTGCTTCCCCTGGATCAAGCATTATAGCCCTGTAATTGATCTTATAATGCACCTGCACAAATACCCTCAGGATAAACACACTATGGCATATCCACACAATAGGGCTAGGGTGTGTGTATATACATGCAGGCTATACACAGATATAATTTCACTAATGTCTTATAAAAATACATAAAACTTACAAACCAAGGCCCCCAAACGGCTTATCTATAGGAAGCTGGTGGCAATGCAGGAGAGGGAGACAAGTTTGTGTGGGACTTCTTTGAGTATTCTTTTTATATGACTCTGACTTTGACCCATGTAAATGTTGCACATATTTAAAACTATCGTGGCAAAAGAGACCAAACAAACAAACAAAGAAACAAACAAAAAAACCCTGAAACAAATACAAATGGAAACACTTGGTTCTTGGTTCTTGATGTATAGGAATGATTTTTGAACTCAGTACCCTTCTCTACAGCCTAAGAGCGATGTGCTCAAAGGATAGGAATGGCCTCAGAGTCCGCATGTTACATCAGTGAGCTGGCAATGTTGCTGTTCCCAAGACACTAAAGCCAACGAGATTTTGGTGCTTTAAGGATGGAATCTGTCATAGCAACTAGCAAGATGTTAGAGAAAAACCACAGTTGCCACTTAGAAAAGGGAAGTACAATGACAAAATGATGGGTGCTATCCATTGCACATGTGATCTGTAGAAACTGTAAAGAAAACACAGTTTTCTGAAGAAAACACAGTTTCTTCTCAGCTCCTCCCTGTGTCTGTCACTTTACCTGGTGACTTTGCACTTTCTCCCACTGAAGCAGTGTCTCCCTCCATGTCCTTGATTTTGGGGTTAACTCTGTGACTTGTTTTGACCAACAGTCAGTGCACATCACGGTACCAAAAGCTTAAAAAGTTCTTCTGCAGTTTGGGCTTACCCTTTGGTGCCATCACCACTAGAACTTGACTAAGCTAATCCACTTGTCCCAGGAGGATGAGCAGAAGGAACAGAGATTAGCTATCCTCAGATCCCAGCTGAGAACCCTAACACAGTCCCAGATCCAAAGCCATTGCCAATGTGAGCCCATCTTAAACTATACAAAGACCCATGAGAAAAAATAATCAGTCCGATGTGGTGGCACACGCCTTTAGTTCCAGCACTTGGGAAGTGAGAAACCCTGTCTCAAAAAAACAAACACAAACAAACAAACAAACAAAATCATCCTCTTAAGTTGCTGAGTTTTAGGACTTTTATGTTGCTTATGTTGCTAAGACCCACAGCATCTTACAGAAATGAGAGAGAAAAGACTTGTTGTGGTCCACAGTTTCAGTCCATCATGGTGGTAAGCATGGCAGAGCAGCTCAGTACATGGGGTGGGAGCGTGTTACGGAGGCCAGGATCATAGACCAGGAAGCAGGGAGTGTGAGAGACAACTGAAAGATAGGTAGGATTTTCAAAGGCTCACTCCTAGTGACCTACCTCTACCAATATGGCCCCACCTCCTAAAGGTCCCACCACCTGAGGAACAAGCACTTAAAACAAAAGCCCAGGGGACATTTCAGATTCATAGCATGATAAATGACTAATGAACTTTTTATTAACATCACACAGCTGNTTTAAGGTAGCCACTCAAACAAATACTTACCCAGTCCACAACTCTATGCATCTCAGTGAACTTCTGTGCAATTAGAAGAGCCATGGAGCTTTGCATAGGGTTTTACACTTTCACTATCAATACGTTTTTATTCACTTGCTTACCACAAAATAAAAAAGAAAATACTGTGGCAGAGTTGAAACTAGAAAAAAAAAATCACTTTTCATCCTCTTTCATGACTCATGTGTCCTTTTGCCTCTGTTCTGTCCTTCCTTATACCTAAAGCAACCCTCTCCTGGGTTCTTTTGTAAATGTTATATCATACCCACACTTACACATTTTACATATGTATATATAATAGGCCAAGATCCACACATGAGAAAGAACATGCAGAGAGTTCTTTTCTTTCTCAATTTGGGTTGTCTCACTTAATATTGCACTTCCAAGTCCATCCATTTTCCTGCAGAGTTCATGATTTCATTTTTCTNCATAGCTAAATAATATTCCATTTTGTACCAACCACCAAACTGATTTCCACAGTGGCTATATTAATTTGTACCACCACCAGCAGTGAATAAGGGCCCTTCTTTCCCCACATCCTCTCCTACATCTGCTTGTTTCCTTTCTGCTAGACATCCTAACTAGGGTGAGGTGGCATCTCCAAGTAGTTTTAATTTTCACTTCCACAATAAATAGGGATATTGAACACTTTTGAAATAGTTATTGGCCAATGGTTTTTCTCCTTTTATAAACTGTTGATTTCTGTTCCATTGGAACCTCCAGTTTGTCCCTGCACTCCCAGGAAAGCCCTATTCCTGTCTCTNTCCAAACCCCACCCACTCTCCAAATAAAGGAAAGGCACCAAAAAGCCCAGTTCCACATTTTTGGCAGCTACTGCAGCTTCTTCTCCTGAAGTTGGCAGCTGCCCAAGTCCCCACCAAAAGTGCTCAGCTTTTGACCATACTTGGGCACAANCCCAGCTAGTGGTGGACACATCATCACTCCTCACCTACAACCTATAAAGTCTCCNTGCTTTTGTTTGTGGGTGCNGCTTCTCCAGCCTCAGTCTCTGGGACTGGAGAACCCATTTGGGAGTTGCTATGCTCAAATAAATCTGTTGTTATACTTTTTCAATTTGGCTTGATCTGGCTTACTGCATCAGCTGAGAAACCTATTATTTGGGGCCAGAAAACCTATTAATTTCATTAGCCCATTTGTTGATTGGANGTTTTATTTCCTTGAGGCTTAATTTATGCAGTTCTTTGTAAATGAATGTCATATTTCATACATCTAGAATTAATATGGAATCATAAAGGGCCAAGAATAGCTAAAATCATCCTAAAGAGTAAGCACACAACTTGTGAGGGGATCATAATATGGACCTCAAATTACACTACAAAGCTGTAATGACAAAGACATCTTGATCCTGGCATAAAAATAGACAGACCAAGGGAGCAGAATAGAGGACCCAGAAACAAACCAACAAAGCTATGGCCACCTAGTATTTTATAAAAATAGCAAAAACATACAGTGGGTGAAAAAAGATAACCTATTTAACAAATAATACTGGCAAAACTGGGTACACCCCCTGCAGAAGAATGGACTTAGATCCATATCTTTCTCCTTGTATAAAGATCTATTTTAAGTGGACCAAAGACCTTACTTTAAAACCTGAAATGCTAAAACTTCTAGTGCAGTGGTTTTCAACTTTCCCAATGCTGCAGCCCTTTAATACAGTTCCTGATGTTGTGGTGGACCCCCAATCATGAAATTATTTTTGTTGCTATTTTGTAACTGTAATTTTGCTACTGTTATGAATTGTAATATAAATATCTGATATGCAGGACATCTTATATGTGATGNCCAAAGGGGTCATGACCCACAGGTTGAGAACTGCTGTTCTAGAGGAAATCATATAGAATATTCTACAAGACATTGGGGTAGGTGAAAACTGAGCAAAGCATCAATAGCACAAGAACTGACCCCTAGTACCCTAAATGGAATCCTGTGAAATTTAAAAGTTTCTGTATAAGAAGCCATCAGCAAAGCACACAGACAGCCCATGGGATGGGAGAAGTTCTTTACCAGCTAGCTATATAGGCAGGGGCCGACATCCAGAATTTACAAACAACTGCAAAAACAAATGGCTTGATAAGCAGAAATTCTGTGACACGAGTTGAGTGATGCAACCAAAGGGTTTGTAAGACAGAACAAGAGAAATGCAGAAAGCCAGAATGGCCAAGCCTCAGAAACTGCAATCCTGGCTATTCAGCAAGCTGAGGTAGAACCACAAGTTCAAGGCCAGCCCAGACTACAGAGTGAATAAAAGGCCAGCCAGGTTAATGTACTTTGACCTCNTCTTGAAAATAAAAAAATAAAAAAATAAATAATAAATAAAAGTTTGGGAATGTATCTCACATTGGGTATCATTTGTAATAGGAAGTTTCTCTCCCACCCACCAGTTCCCAAATAACCACTCAGAGGCTTAATATTAATTATAAATGTTTGGCTGATGGCTCAGACTTATTACTAGCTAGCGCTTACATTTAAATTAACCCATTTCTTTTAATCTAAGTATTTGCCACGTGGCTGTGGCATTACCGGTCTACTGGTATGTTGTTCCCTGGGCAGCTGGATGGTGTCTCCGAGACCCTGCCCTTCTCCTCCTGTATCTCTGTTTGGATTTCCCACCTGGATCTATCCTGCCTTGCCATAGGCCAAAGCAGCTTTATTTATCAACCAATGAGAGCAACACATATTCACAGTGTACAGAAGGACATCTCATATCATTAAGACCCTTGCCTAGAAGGCATGAGGCCTGAGTTCAATCAACAGTACCGTTGATTGAGAGGGTAAACAGTCAGTTTGGGCAGGCTGTGATACTGTGTAAGGGCATCATGAGTGACAGAATTCCTTTGCCCACCCTTTGACANACACTTGAAAAAAAACTCGACCTCCCAAGAGCAAGAATTATCTTTTCAATTAAGAACTAAGGGCCAAAGCCAGCAGAATCTCGTTGACTGTGGGCTCAAAAGGCATGACTCTGTGCACAGCCTGAGCTCTGTAACTATATTAAGAATAAGATCCAGGTCATTGCATTTTTTAATATGACTTCATTGATCATTTAGTCCCAACTCTTATTTACAGATGAAGAAACTGGAAACACAGAGAAGCCAAGATAGTAGAGAATATCAGAGCCAGGACAGAATGTGAGTTCCCTCTCAGCTCACTGGACTGCTTCTTGAAAACCCTGACCCTTCTTAATCATAAGGAGTATAGTGTGTGTGTGTGTGTGTGTGTGTGTGTGTGTGTGTGTGTGTGTGCGTGTGCATTTATAAAAGGTACCTTAGTTGTCATTCCTCAGGTATTGCCCACCTTGAATTTTTTTATTATTATTTTTAGTTTTTGAAATGAAAAATATGATTACATTATTTTCCTCCTTCTCTTTCTCCCTCTGACATCTCCTACATACTCCCTTGCTTTCTTGCAAATTTATGGCCTCTTTTTCTTTGATTGTTGAGAATACATGTATATATATATACACATATATGTATATGTATGTATATGTATATATATGTATATGTATTATATGTATAAATACAACCTGCTCAGTCCATAGCCCACCTTGTTTTTTTGGAAACAGGGTCTGTCATTGACCTGACACTCACCAAGTAGGCTAGGCTAGCTAGCCAATGAGCCCCAGATACCATTTGTCCCTACTTCCTCATGTCCCCAATGCTGTCACAAGTGCATACCACAATGCCTGGCTTTT
>LZPO01097137.1:338611-355814 GCA_001675575.1 Neotoma lepida | reverse complement strand
CATGGTGACACCCTGGGCCGCTGACATCCCAAATTTCCCAGAGGCCTGTTCATGGGCTGGGTCTTTACTAAGCATGGACTATAACCTATACAGTGTTCCTGGTGTTAAGGATTCAGCTGTGAAGAGACCAGACAGAAAGCCTGTCCTCTGAGGCTAGCATGCCAGGGAAATGGCAGGCAAGAAACAAGGAGAGAGGATATTTGGCACNCAGGCAGGCCCAGAGGCACAAGAAGTCACAGGGAGAGGCAAAGGGCAGGGAGGGCTGCTGTTGGGAACTGGTACTCAGGATGCCCTCTCCATTAACATCTGAGCCAAGAGCAGAGAGTGTACAGGATCAAGCCTTCCAGGCAACAGGGACAGCAGAGAAGTGGCTTCTTCTGCACTTGACTCAGGAACGCTTTAAGAATGAAGCACACAGCAGTTAAGAGTGCTCGCTGCTCTTCCAAGGGTAGAGTTCAGATCCTAGCATCTGCATCAGGTGGCTCACAACCACTTGTAACTCCAGGTCCAGGGAATCTGATCCCCTCTTTTGCCTTCTACAGACACCCACCCATCCACACATGGCATACACTCACACACAGACACATGCACAGATACACATAAATTGAAATAAATCCTTTTTTTTTTTTTAAATGGAGTGCAACAGCCAGCTAGTAGCCAAAAGTCCATTTGGAAACTGAATGGCTTGAATTTACAGCCTGTCCATTAGGAAAGGTTCATAGAGCAGGATGGCTACATCTGGCGAGAGTCCAGAGGACAGGTGAGCCTAGAATCAACGGACTCTGACTGCTCAGTGAGGCCTTTGGGAAGCGAGAGGAGGAGGAAGGAGCAGGAACAACACCTGACGCTGTAACTTGTATCTTGACTATCTCCCAAAGGGTCATGTATTATTGGTTTGGTCCCCATACTGTGGTATAATTGGTGGGCCTAACAGAAGGTCTTCCTGTCACTGGGGCATGCCCTAGAAAGGGACTGTGGAACCCAAGTCCCTTCTGTCTCTCTTGCTTCCTGACCNGGAGGAAAGCAATGGGTCCAGTGGATCACTTGGCGATGCTGCCACAACTGTGAGCTCAGTCAATGTTTCCCTGTGTGAGCGGATTGCCCTGGCTCTTCGTTACAGCGACAGGAAGCTGCCTGCCACACCCAGACGTCTGCTTCTTTCCTCACTTACTGGGCTCAGTGTCTCCGAAAGAAGCATCAAAGCCCCAAAAGTGCTGAGGCAGACAGGAGAGACAAACAGCAAACATTTTCCAAACACCTAGAACTACAAATGGATGGCATTAGCCTCCACTCTCTGCCTTCGGGAGAACCCTAGTGAGCTGCTGAGTCACTCACCAGCCCTCCCTCTCCTTGCCTCCCACCTCTGAGTGCGCAGCCTTCCAGGTTCATGAACTTTCTAATTGGGAGCCAAGTAACAAGCCATTTCTCAGTNGAACAGAACAATTTGTGACTTGGTCACTGGTTTGTGTGCTAATGCATCAGATCNTCAGGGCTGTCGATTGAAACGGTTCACTCTTTCCATTTTTCCAGATCTGTGAACACAGCAGCCAGCAAGTCTGTTTAGAGATGGATCCCTCCAGCAGCGCTGATTCACTTTTTTTTTTTTTTTTTTGAGATGGGGTCTCACGAAGCCAGGTTGGCCTAGAGTTCGATATGTAGCTAAGAATGAATGACCTTGAACTCTTGATGGTTCTGTCTCCATCATATCCAGATTTGTAAAGTGCTTGGAATCAAACCCATGACTTTATGCATGCTAGAGCAACACTCTACCAACTGACAACATCCCCAACCCCAGCAGTGCTAATTCTGCTGGATGCAGGAGCTGCTGTTCTCACTAGAGTCAGGGGTCTGCCCACCCCCAGCAAGGCCCAGGCTCTATCCTAAGAGCTCTGTCCATAGGTTTTTGACTGGGATGCAGAGGCAAGCACTTAAAGTCAGCTCCCTTCAGCTCCCAACACCAGGACCATCCTTTGGCCCTTAGCTTCCTCTCTCTGGCATGAGGATCACAGACTGTAATAATGCCATAGAGGCCAGTGTCTCATTCTCTGACATTCACCTACTGGTCACCCTTGCCCTTGCCTCTCCATCTTGCCCGTGGGCGTACTACCCACCCTGTCTTTGAAGCTCGGTGTGAGTCATGTGGTCCTGTAAAGACTTCAGAGCTGAAGACATGGCCACTCCAGCTTTGCTCAGAACTTGGACTCTGGGTCCAGCCTTGTTTAACATGCCTACCAAGTGGTACCCAAGATCTATTCCTATGCTATGTGGACAGAAGCTTTCTTATCTGCATACTTTCCCAAGACTCAAGCATGCATCTTCCTCAGTAGCCATTTCTCCACCTTCCTTTCTGCCATGTCTCCCTCTTCGTCTACCCCAAAGAATTGTTATCAAGTAGAGGAACAATGCCAACAGCCACTAAAGCAAAACCCCAAACTCCAAACATGAATCTTGTTCATGGTTTTCAGTAAGTTTGCTTTTTTAAAAAACCTTTAAAGGGTTGAAGANATATTGGTTTCTTTTCCCACTGACTTCCTGGAAATGCATATGAAAACCTTTTACTCCACAGGGTCATGGGGAAATGGCAATTTATGTAAGATCCTAAGTCTATCCACCTTGTCAATTGGCTTAATGTAATTTTTTAGATTTCGGTCTTTTAGTAAACGGACCATTAATGCCTATGGAAATCAGTAATTATTGGCCCAGAGATGTCTAGTCTTAGTGACATCACCAAATTATGTCCTTTGATTATCATCCTCCTCTTGCATGACCTAGCACATCGGATGGAAGCAACAGTGACAGCCATGGGAAGCGTGGATGAGCCTCAGTTGCCCACCAGTCTCTGACTCATGCTCCTCACCAAGATGAAGATGCTTTTTATGTTGTACTTTAGTGATAGAAACAAATCTTTCCCAANAAGGAGCTGACTGAAAAAGAAATGGCTTGATTCTCTTCATTTTTGAGACCCACATGAAGACCACATTGGAAACTATATGTCATGGCGTATACTAAGCCCAACCACAATGGAGAGGATCATGCCTAGGATTAGGGCAATTCTGAGGGTAGCAAGAACAACACAAGCATCAATTCTCAGAGGGGATGAGGTGCTAGATAGATCTCTGTGAGTGAAGAGAAGATGAATTTCTAAACAGTAATCTGTTGGCTTTGCTCATTTGCCCTTGCTTTGTCCTAGCTGCAGTGGTTGCTGGGTCCACTGAGCTTTTGCCAAGGCAGCCTCCNGCCCAGCTCCTGAAGAGATGCTGGACTTCTCAGAACCACAGAGAATGAGAAGAGAACTCACCTGCAGGTATGAACACAGCCTAACACTTCACTGTCTCTAGGGAAACTCTAGTATACTGTTTCATTAAAATCCCCTTCACAGCCATCCCACCATCAGCAATGCCCATTGTGACCACCAACTCCAGGAGATAGAAGATTCACTAAACAACAAACTACTGAAGTAGAGGAGTCCTTGGCATCTTTTACCATGCTGCAGAGATCAGAGGTTTTAAATTCTGGGTTATATTCACTGCAACTGGACATCATATGCTATCGAATAAAACCCCCAATACCAGAAATAGAACACATCTTTTTAAGTTGTTGGCCAAAAGGGTCCTTTAGATGCCCCCAAACATTATAGGCTATTGAAATGCTATTAGTTATCCTCCACAACTTNACAGTAAGACTCTATTGCTAAAGATAGCACATACTTGTGTCATTGAACATGGGGAAATCATGCTGGTGTTCAACTAGAAGTTTCATCTCTACTGACTAGCGTCCATAGTGCTGGAAGATACTATACATACTATTTGAGAAGAAAAGTACTCATCAATATCACCCAACTATGAACCCTTCGAGCTACACTAGTAACTTGCCTGCAAGACATGCCTACTGGTGCAAAGGCGGCACAAAGGTTATGGGAATAACCAATCACCTTTTAGGACTGAAGGCCTGCTACATGAGATGAAACTCACATGTAATACTGTTAATGAGGCCAAGAATCTGTGATTAGATAAATCATGGGCCCTAGGGGAAAAGCTACTACTATTATTCTAAGTGAACATAGCAATAAACAACTCTTAATGATANNTGGCTATACCCATAGATCAGTGCATTGCTTAGCTCTCATTGGGGAAGCTTCTTCTTGCAGCAGGTGGCAATTAGCATAGAGACCCACTGATGGAGAATGGACAGAGAATGAGATACTTTGGAGCATTCATCCTTTAATGGGGTGTCTTTATCATACTCCTTCCCTAAAGGCTCAGGGATCAAGGCAGAAGAAGGTACAGAAGGGTTGTAAGAGCCANATGTGNTAGATAACCTCAAGGAAACAGTGCTTTTCAGATACAAAAGGGCTGATGCATATGTGAACTCACAGAGAGTGTGACAGCATGCNTAAGACCTATACAAATTCAAGCCAGAGGAAAACCCAGCTCAGAGAAGAGGAAGTAGGCACTAAGTTCCACCCATAACTAATAAGCTATTTGCAATGGATAGCTGCTAGNAGATGGAAAATCAGCTTTCTTTCATGGAGTGATGTGGGATGACTCATCCCTAACAGGCTTGAAGGCCAGCCGGCCCAAACCATAATAAGATACTTTCTGAGAGCCAACTTGGGTCTGCCTAAGGGCCTTAGCAACAGCAGCTGAGATATGATCTGGAGATGACCTGAACCAATGAGAGGCAGCCATGTCACACNAGCAGATGCATATTCATCAGACCTTCTCCCAGGGTGGGGTGGAGGGTATATAAGGTTTGCCTCTTCCTGAGTAAACTGAGCTTGTTGTTTCAACATTCTTCCAGAGTCTATGTTGTTGACTCTGTGCCTACTTGGCCCCCTCCTCCAAAGGGAATAACAGCACAGGACCCTGCCACAGAGTGACACTAGGTGTATCAACCACACTCCACGACAGGCCTTGTGCTCAGGAGTAACTGGCCAACAAAAGTTGGACTAGTGTTTTGTAAGCTTTGTTTTGGTTTTGCTTTTTTTAAGAGAGAGAAAGAATGTGAAGTTGGGGGACAGGTTGTGGAGGACTTGGGGGAAGGAAATTAATGCACTCAAAATATGTTGTATAAATTTTTTTAAAAATATAATAAAAATCATAAATAAATTAAATAAATAAATAGGGTTTTAGGGGATTGGAGAGATTGCACAATGGGTAGAGTATTTACTGCTCTTGCAGAGGANCCAAGTTCAGTTCCCAGGACCCATGTCAGACATCTCACAACCACTTGTAACCCCAGCTCCAGGACATCTGATACCACTGGCCTCTGTGGGTACTGAGTTCATGTGCCCTGACTCTCACGCAGTGATATATGTGTACACATAACTTTAAAAATAAGAATAAAATATTTTAAAAGGAAAAAAAAGGTTATCCTTGCTATTTGATGGATGTTTTATCTGGTGAACTCAGTTCAAGCTATGGGAATCATGTTGGATTCATCCTCAAACAATCCAGAAAGCACCTGGAGGGCCTCCTGGACTTGGGTTATAGACGAATGCCCAGAAAAACAAAGGAGGGAACAGCAGAAAGTGAAGAAATGAAGTGGAGATGTTGAGGTAGGAGAGGTCACCAGCAGCAATCCACATCAACAAGGATCTGAGCAGAATTGGGAGGTCTGGCCANCCATTTGCCTGAGCATTAATCACCCAGGCCTCCTTGTGCTTAGAGGGCCAGCTCCAGGGACCCACCCCTCACCTCCANAGCAAGCCACTTCTTGGCATCATGTATCTCAGATGGTTTGGCCAACAGCTGGGACTCCATATAGCACGGACCTTCTGTTCCTAACAATCTCATAGTTCCAGGTCAAAGCATAAGCTCTAAAACCCGAGAGACCATCAAACCTGGCGCTCAGCCTTCCTGTGAAAGACCAGGCACTAGTTCTCTTGGCTCTGATGACAGATACAGATATCCCTCCTTCTGGACTCTCCACTAGCTTTCAGAAAAGGCGAAGAGGGCCCTGGGCTCACTCAGTCCCCTGACATGCAGTCAGCTCAGCCCTGAGCCCCGACTCCCTGTCTCTGCTCTACCCCATGACACATCATCTATCTCAAGACGCAGATCTGCTCAGCTGTGTGTTTCCAACCAAACAGAGCACAGCTTTCCCATAGCCACCGATCCCCGCTTGTTACTCTTCATCTTGTTAGCATAATGTGCAGCTTCATTAACCAGCCAGATGAATCATTTAGTAATGGGAGCTAATGAATTTAATTTTCTACTTTCTATTTTTTCTAATAAAACATAGTTATACAGTCCATTTGGAAGGCTCCAGGTTGCTTTTCAGAGTCAATGTTAGAGTACAAAATGGCAGACAGGAAGAAGGGGTGGGGTTCTTCCCACTCACCATCTCACTTCCACCTTTGGAAGTGGTCCTACGCTCAGAGAGGCTATTTCTCCATCTACACAAAGAATAAGACCAGGGCCAAAATGAGAATTCATTTCTCTTTCCACTGTAAGATGTGGCCATGATGGCAGCCTTCCTAACTGGTCAGAGAGCTGGCGTTACTTACAGAAAATACACAGTGGGTGAAGTTACTAAGAAAGCATCCTGGCATTGATTGTGAGGTGGGGTGGGGGGTCTCCCAAGGATCTTAGCCCCTTTCAAGTCAAATGAGCCAGGTGTAGAAGCTGCACTTTCCTCTCACTACCCCATCACTAGAAGATGGACCCCCAGTAGGCAATGGTCTAATATTTGAACAAGGGCAGCAACCNTCCTGCCCCACAGCCCAGACGGACAGAAGAGGCTACCTCGTGGCTTGACTACCCANCACCTCATCCCTGGTGAGCAGAGCCTGGCTGCAAACTTGGACGCAGTTAATTTATTGTGAGTTTTCTTAGGTATATAAAAAGGAAGCAGGAATGATTCCTCTCTCCTGGCTCGAGACACATTTCATTCAGGACTCGGGGCAGATTGCTTGCAGATTAAGCTTGTTAATTTCCCTCACGGCCAACATTCTTCTCCACATCGCTGAAGGAAAAGCCACCAGCTCTTGTCTGAAATGGACGGGATGAAAAGGGCTGGATTGCCCCTTCCCTCCCCCCCAGACAACAGTTACATTAACCACTTTGTCCTTTTAATTCATCTAATTACATGCAAGGAGAAAGCAGGCCGCCTTAGCAGGCTCCGCTCCTCGCCAGAGCCCGCTGCTGGGCCATTGCTCTGGGCTTTTTGTTGTCTTATTAGGGGTGCTTTTGTTCAGGCGGATGGTTAAAGCCATTTTCAGCAGCTAGCGAGATGAAGCCGCTTCAATAAGGACACAATGTACTTGTTTAAATTACCTTTCAAAATGCTCAAAACCATTAAGGGGGAGGTGCCGCAAATAAAAGTTGGACTTTTTGTTATAATGTTTTACCCTAATAACAGCTTTTATTTTATTATAATCCATTAGTTGACAATATTATTCTATAGATTATTAGGCAGCAATTTTGTTATTTTATCACACTTGCNGCACTCACTCACTGGGGCCAGAATCCACAAATCTCTGTATAATATGCTTTCAATTTTGTTAAAATCTCTATTTAACTGGTTTGGCTGCGGAACATCTTGGCAAATGTGTTTTTAATTTCATTCTAATTAACTTGACAGTTGACAGAACTCGATGGTGGCATGATGGTGTCCCCTTTTCAGGGTCCCTGCAGTTCCATTCCTAGGGGCCTCTCTCTCTCTCTCTCTCTCTCTCTCTCCCTGGTTCTGACAAGCAGGATGTCAGAGCCAATATGCAGGAAAAGGTTTTTCATCTCTGTCAAAAGTACATGCAATTTTTAAAAAAACCAATTTTTAAAAACCTGGCTTTCTTCCTTGTCTATTAAAAAAAAAAGTCATCGGTTCTATTGGGGTTCTCAAAAAATGGTTTGTCCCTTAAAAATGAAAACCTAACATGTGGTCCCTAAAAGATGAAATGAAGACAAAGCAAGCAGAATGGAGGACAAAAGCCATCAAAGCCAGCCTGTCCCCAGCAGCTGTGTGGAGGAGGCAGCATTTCCCTTGACATTTCTCTGACACTCTAGGCTTTGGGGACTCGGCACTGATGGGAATGGCTCTGGCTTGTCCAGGAATTTCACTCTTGTAGAGTTCATGGTGCCCTCTGCTTCTCTGACAGTTCCCAGACTCCAAGCTTGTCCACTCACCCCCAACTTCTTGACCCAGAGCAGTGTGCACAGGGCTACTAGTGTACTGGACCACAAAACCAGGAGGGTCTTTTTTTCTTTTGAAAAGGTGACCTTTCATGATATGGAGAGTAAATGAATCTCTGTAAAACTATCCAACCTTCTCTGTGATTTAACAGATAGGCCGCCGTAAGATCTCTGGGTACCAGTTTCTCCCATCTGCATATTCTGTTAACTGCTTGGTTTCCGTATCCCTCTCTTTCTCCCCCTTTCTCCTTCTCCTTCCTCTCTTTCTCCCCTTCCCTCCCACTCTCTCTCTCTTCTTTCTTTTATCTCTCTCTCCCTCCTTCCCTTTCTCTGATGCTGTGAATTTTGCCCATAACTGGAAATTCTCTGACTCCATATTTGTACTGCTCATCCTGTCTCTGTTCAATTGTTAAGACTGTCAGTCCCATCAGGACCCTCGGACATGAATCACTAAATTCATCCACACCTAATGACAAAAACTTATAGTTCAAGACTTGCAGACTTACCAAGATACTAGCCAGCCAGATGCAAACTGGCCACACAGCCATCTTGTGTTGCCTGATGCAGGCTCTTCCCAAAAGTTCTCCTAGGAAAAAGTTACAGGTCCTGACAAAAAAATCAATAACAAATAAATACATCCACTAGGGCCTCTTTTTTAGTTGTCTGAATTTTGAATTTTAATTTTTTATTTACAACCAGCTAATTGTTTACCATAAAGTAAGACAAAAATTGGCAAACTTATTTTTTAAATGCTCTATAGTTTCAACTCCAGCAAACAAAACGTAAATATCTGAGCCAAGGATTTTTAAATGAGAGGAACACTGCTCCCTGAAGATGATTTTGGTTGTCTTGGCATGTGCTACTGGGCTCTTGTGGGTAGAGCCCAAGGGCATAGGAGTACACGCTGTCCAGTGTGGACACCTCCCTGACTCCATTACCACCACACATAAAAACTGTATTATACAAACAGAAACATCAACAGTGCCAAAGTTGGCAGGCCACACCTTCACCTTACCTGGGAGCAAGGACTGGGCAGAGAGCTTCCACCTGACCCAGGAGGAGGAAAGGCTAATTTGAAGGGGGTACCTCAGGCAAGCCACCCATGCCCTAAAGTCCTGATGAAAATAAAATTTGAAGTCACATGGCTGAGATATGATCTCTCTCTTTCATTCTCTCTTTGCCTCCCCTTCTACCTCCTCTCTTTTCACTCTCTCTTTTTCTCTTTCCCTGCCTGAAAATCATTTTACCCAAGAGGGTGAAATGCTTCAGCCAGGTGACATTAATAACTGCACGGGCCTCCTTGGTTTGTTTGCTTTTCTTGCCAATGGGGTCCAAGGAGAAAGCTCTACGGAAAGATCTTCTCTGGCCCCTAAAACACAGGAGGTATTCCCCACTTGGCAGATACGGTGACATGCCTGGGACAATGCTGTAATGATACTTTCAGGTTTGGGGAAAGGCACATGAACCTCATGCCCTGGCAGCTTTACATATATATGTGTGTGTGTGTGTGTGTGTGTGTGTGTGTGTGTGTGTGTGTGTGTGTGTTTCTGATGTATCTTCTTGAGTCTTTTAGGGACCTCACTGTTCCATTTTGGATATATAATAGCCCTACAAGGTCACATGTTTAAACATTAGTCCTCAGCTGGGGAGAAGTTTTGAAACATTTAGGAGGTGAGACCTAATGGGTCAATGGGGTGGGTTGGGAATCTGGTCTTGAGTTTCATAGCCCAGCCTTGGCCCCGGTCCTCCCTGGGAGTCCTGTTCTGCTGAGCTGGGAGGAAATGAAGAATCCCAGCATCAGCTGTGGCATTGCCTGCCTCCACACTCCATGACAGACGGCATCCCCACAGACCTTCCCCCACTGAATTGCTTCTTGCCGGGTTGCTTGGCTTCAGCTACAAGAATGATGGTTAATACACTCATACAGTTTGTCCACACAGGAGAAAGCTAACACAACAATGAAAACTTGGTAGAGAAAGACAGAGGAGAGATACATGCAGAGAAGAATAAGAGCTAATGTAGAGTAGCCTCCTTTTGGCCTCAAGGGATACACTCCCAGATCCATGGTGGACACCAGAAACCTCAGACTGTATGCAATCATACATGCACAGTGCTTTTTCTATATTTGTATGTTGGTGGTTAGAGTTAATCACATCAAGAAACTAACAATAACAAAAAATAGAACATGTAACAATATANAGTCAAAGGAGTTACTGAAAAATTATGAATTGCTTGTTTTTAGAATTTTCCACTTAATATTTTTAGACTAATTTTGGAATATTCCTCAAGTCATTGAGACCACAGAACACAAAACCACAGACAAGAGATACTGCAGAGAACCAGGTGGCCCTGTGCCCCACAGGTGGACCCTGCTGCTGGGCATAGAAAATCAGTCAAAGTACATGACACTTGCTTTCTGATCAGAGTCTACAGTAGCCCTTGGTCGTGTTCAGGTCTCAACATTCCTTCCCATTCTTATTTGTGTGGCTTCTGTGTGTTCCACATGGGGAAGGCTACCTGTATAAGAATGATCTCAGGAAGATGGACAGTTCGTTTAAAAATAAATAAATAAGCTGGGCAGTGGTGGCACATGCCTTTAATCCCAGCACTCAGAAGGCAGAGGCAGGCGGATCTTGAGGCCAGCCTAGTCTACAGAGTTCCAGGACAGCCAGGGCTGTTACACAAAGAAACTCTNTTTTGTTAAATAAATAATACATAAATAAATAAATCTTTTCTTTCAAATTAATTGTCAAAGAGAAGTAAAACATTCTGATGCTTTGTCATTGGAACTGTTCTGTGGCTTGTGAACATCTTTCAGGAATATATATTTCTAGGGCTCCAAAATGCTCTAAATTTAACACTATGCCCAGTTAAACTCCTGGAGTTTAATCTGCAACCCAGAATGGACCATGCTAGAATGAAAGGGGTGTGACACACCCCCATTTCATCTTGGTGGCCATGCAGTTGTGGGCATGTGTCCCCCGCAACCCAGAAGTGCAGCCCCCTAAAGGGGAGCCTTCCAAGTCACCCCTTCCATAAATTGTCCTGCTGACCCCCTTCTCTGTTGGGCCTCCATTTTTGCCAGGCCAAAATTAAGTTTTAGCAGGACATTGTAGCCAGGCATATGTTTGACCATTGAGAATTCTGTGTGGCCATTAGAAAGAAAAGAAAAAATCAATAGGGCTTCATTAAAGCAGCAGGCAGGCAAGGCCCAGCCCTGCCTTAATTATGGTTTCAGTAGCATTTGCTTTAATTGGAAAGAATAAAAGAAGTGAAGTGGAGTGAATGAAGAAATTAGCATATCCATCTCTGTTGTCACATCACACCCTGCCCTTAGAACAGGGTTCGCTCTTTTGCTCTGAGGCTGCTCAGAACTGGGAGGGGGTGTCAATTAGCGGTCCTCCCCCTCCACATTGGTGAGATTCTAATTAAAATCTTTCATAATCTCAGGAAGAAGTTTTTTTTGTTTAATCTGCCAGCTACACTAAATACACTTTGCAGCGTACCAGTTAATTACGCTAGTTTGTGGTGATGTGGCCAAGAACCCAGCTTGACAGGGACAGACTGAGCCTCTCAGTCTGTGTGTTCAGGGTGGTTCTGAGCCCTCTCTGAGCCCTCTCCCACTATGAAAATGAGCCCCAAGCACAGAATTCCTCTGAGGAGTGGAATTCTGCTGAACACACCTCCAAGCAGCCACACCCATGTGAAATATCAGAGAGTCCTAGGCCCTGGCTGCTCTAAACTCTCATTTTACGAACAGGGAACCTGAGACTCAGGTCACTCAATCAGGGTAAAGTGGAGCTTTCTTCTCAGACCAAGCCCTGTCTTCTCTCTACTCTCCTGTGGCATTTTACCTNCCAACATCTCGGGAAAAGCCTTCTAACAGAAGAAAACACTTGAACGGGAATGAATTTTGCTTACCAACACACGAACGTGTGACTCCATCACACATCACACACTTTCCCGTGTCCCACCCAGGCATTATCTTCCTTTGGAGATGATGGAAGAGTTAAGGTCAATCTACAGGGCTTGGACAGGATACCACGGACAAGGGCAGGTATCCTTGTATTTTGAGGGAGGAACAGTGGACAATGGAAACAGAGTGACCTTCCCATGGGCTTGGATTAAGAACAAATGTCAAGTACTTATTAGTTCTGTGGACTCCTCCAAGGGCACAAGAGGAGGCACATAACGGGAGCTTCCCCTTCCCTCATGGAAGTTCTTCTCGTCCTACTTTATAGATTCAAAGAAAGAAATTAGGGAATTAGAGCAACAGCTTAGTCAGTCAAGTGCTAAGCATAAGGCTGAGTTTAGAGCCCCAGTACTCACCCCCAAAATCATAGATGTGTGCCTATAATCCCAGTGCTGGCGGGAGGCAGGGACAGGAGGACCCCAGGGGCTTGCTAGCCAGTCACTCTAGCCAATTAATGAGCTCCAAACTCAGTGAGAGGCATAATAATAATAATAATAATAATAATAATAATAATAATAATAAGAAGAAGAAGAAGAAGAAGAAGAAGAAGAAGAAGAATGTAGACAGCAATTGAGACAGACGCTGTCAACCTCTGGCCTTCACAAACACACACAAACATGCATACACCACCCCTTGTGCACACACACGCACAAACACACACAAAACTCATACACTCTATACATACATGGAGGTTATATTGCTTACCCAAGGCCCAGTAAGACACAAACTGAGATTAAATCAAGTTGGGTTCTGAAGAGACCTTTCCCTCTGCTTATGTGGCCCTCCCAAGGTAAATGATCCATTCCAAGGAGGANATAGGGGCCCGAGTACCAGGATCTAGGAGCTGGATTCCCAGGCAACACCTGGTTACTATAGAAATCCTCACATTCCTGGTTACTGTAGAAATCCTCCCATCCTTGCCTGTGCGCCATAGGTCAGGCAAGGCCTTCTGAAAATATATCCACTATCCAGACCAGGTGCTTCTGCCTGGAACAGGAGACAAAGGACAAGTCCCCTGGACAGTNGTTCATTGTGCGGGTCATAAGAAGGCACAGTGTCAGGGTATAGAGCTACCTCTGAGGTCAGGGGGAAGTGGCCAGGGAGGACAGAGAGACTGCCATGCAGAAAATTACAGGGAGGCAACAATTCATCGTCCCTTCACAAAGTGGTTACCAGGAAGCTTGTGATTGGCTTCTCAATAGAGCGTGACAGGGTTCTGTCCTGAGTGAACCCTGAGGGTCACCGTGCATCAGACCAGAGACATTGGGAGTTAACAGCAGGTCTTCACAGAATATAGTGGGGTCCCACTTCTGAACAGTCCTCTGTCCTTCTGTCCCTCCTTCCTAGGGAGGGGTGGAGAGCTGTTCTTCACACCCAACTTCCAGAACAGCCTAGATGAAAGGGTGGCTGGGAGGAGCAAGAAGCCTTCACCTGGCACCTGGGCTGCTAGGTCATCCCAGGGAGTGCAGAGAAAAACTCACTCATGTTCCTGCCTCCAAACTCACCTGTGGGAGGAGCAGGGGCCGTCACTGACTCCCCAGCCCACAGCACGAGAGACAAGAAGCCCACAGCAGCTGTGTGTGGCAGGGCAAGAGAGGCAGAGGGCCTCACATTGACCAAGGTAGCTACCCTTCAGTCCCTTCTTGTCTTTACAACTCTCAAAAATGGGAGAGGAGGCCTGGTTATAGCTTCACGTGGCCCTGAGAAACCCATGTCTACCCCAGGCCTCAGTTCCCTTGTCTCAATAATGTCCCTCTCATCCACCACCCAATGGAAGACATCATCTGCCCCGGGAGCTGAGGCACACATTAACTCTGTCACCTCAGATCAGTGAACCTCAAACGAGGAAGGAAAGAAGCAAAATTCAAGACATGGAAGGCCAATTTAGGATGTAGTGGGGCATTCAAAAGCAGAGCCAGGGCTGGGGTCTAGTTCAGTGTTAGTGTATTTACCTTACATGAAAGAAGCCTTGGAGTCAGTTCTTAGCACTGAAATGGAAGGAAGGAAGGAAGGAAGGAAGGAAGGAAGGAAGGAAGGAAGGAAGGAAGGAAGGACAGAAGGAAGGAAGGAAGGAAAGAGGGAAGGAGGGAGGGAGGAGGAGAGGGGAAAAAGAAAGGAAGGAAGGAAAAAAGAAAGAGGGAAGGAGGGAAGGGACAGGAGAAGGAAGGAAGGGAAGGGAAGGGAAGGAAGGGAAGGGAAGAGAAGGGAAGGAAAGGGAAGGGAAGGACCCACTAGAGTCAGGAGTGGGCAGATGGCCAACGTTCTGATGTTATGTTTGAATGTAGTACGTTCACACAGGCTCACGAGTTTCAACACTTAGTCCCCAGTTGGTGATGCTGCTTTGAGACATTGTGGATGGAACATTTGGACATGGGGTCTGCTGNTAGATCCATGTAGGCCATTAGAATGGATCTGGAAGGTTATATGCCAGCTTCACCTCCAGCCAGAACCCTCTACATCCTGGTCCCCTAAGATGTGAACAAAATGCATCATAAGCTCCCTCTGCTGTGGACTGAATCTCTCCAGACTCTCCATTCACCATGGCCTCACCACCATGATGGCTGGGAGTCCCACCAGACACAGAAGAACCCAAGCACTACCTGCCTTTGTGCCCTCACATTCTTTTAGTTCTCTGGCAGTTTTGTCTGAAAACGAAGGCACCGATGCCCTACTCTGGAAAAGCAGTGTGGCTAATGGTTGTGCCCACAGGCTTTGGATTCTGTCAGAGCCCACNTTCAAACCCAGTCTCACTGTCTCCAAGATCACAGGGAAGAGTCCATGGTGCTTCGTGCTCCACTGTGTCATCCACAAGGCAGGGTGAGCAATAGGTCCTTATTGGGTATCTGCAGAGAGTCTGTGTGGTAGTTACAATGCAGGCATGGACACTCAGGCCTTGGGCACCCTGGGATAGCACTGATGGTCTGGGATGAGAGAGGATTCCCAATTGGGGAAAAAGACACATTAGGGAACTAGGGAGATGGCTCCGTCAGGAAAGTGTTCTGGAAGCCTGAGACCATGCATCTGATATTTCTAAAAGCTGAAGAAGAAAAGAAAAGGCCTGGGCATGGTGAAACACGGCTTTAGTCCCAGCATTTAGGAAGACAGCCTGGGTTACATAGTAAAACAAAAACAAGAACAAAACCAAAACTATGCACAATAGCTTGCCCTTGTNATCTCAAGACTCGGGAGGAAGAGATAGGCGGATCCTTGCGGCTTGCTGCCAGATGGTCTAGCATACTGGCAGAGGTCCAGGCCAGTGAGAGAGCTTGGCTCAAAAAACAAGGTGTCTGAGGAGTGACACCCAAGTTTGGCCTCTACATACACACATGTGCACACGCACACACACACAAGACCCAGTAAGCTTTTCACTGGAAACACCTGTCCAAGTGTCCTCGTCCTACAGCTCGTGACCTCACAAGTCTCTTCTCTGGACCCCAGCTTACCCTCACTGAAAGGTGAGGTGTGGCTTATCAAAGACAAGAGGCAAAAGGCAGGGTGTTCCTGCCAGGTCTGAAACTCTCTTCTACAGTTAGAGAGCCACTGGAGCCAGACTAAGGTATGGGGAAGGGACCTCCGAGTTCAGCAGTGTCATCTGCTTTTAAAGTGATAGTACCTGCCTCCTGGAGCTGCGTGGTGGCCTTTCGGATGAGTGGTAGAAGGTCTTGGAGAATGGACCTATCTCCATGCAGCTGAAATGCACCATTAGCTAGGACCAGCACACCCTCCCCTGTTCGTAGCTCAGCCAGGGCACGCATCACCCAGGCAGTAATTAGAGGGGGGGAGGAATATCCTTCAGGCAGCTTAGCTGCAGAAAAGCATTTCCATTGAAAATATACATTTGTAATTGTAAATGGAAAGATTACCTGTAATAGCGGTAACAGAGCCATTTCCTAATAAGATGAACACTATAGCTGATGAACGAGGCATCTGTATAGAGCTACGTACACCATTTCTGTACCGCAGGCTGCCAATTTGTTTCCGTGGTGAAAAGCGTGATTTAGTGTTTGTAGCATTACCATCTGTTGTCGTTATTACAGAAATTATATATAAACCAGTTAGTAAACACTTTGCCGCATTGTCTGTTGTTTTGATAATCACCCATAATAACATCTAGCATCAATATGGTCTTTAAACCCGATTTGGGAGTTAATGGAATAAGAGGAGGCAGTCTGTATATGCACCGGGGTAATGTCATTAGGAATGTTTGTGAAGAGCAAATTAAATCAGTTGTAAATTGTGCTCTCAAGTCAGCCAGAAAACCAGTCTTGTTCAGGAGAAGGGATTTATATTTTAACCTTGTGCAGAAAATGCACTTACACAGATTAAAATAAAATAGGGACTTCGCCGATGGATGGAAGTGGTAATTGCCAGGGCCTTAATGGTTTCCTGTTGGCTGTGTCATGCAGTGGGCACAGCTATTTTAAAAGTTAACCGGCACTCGGGGTCATACTTTCACTGATTCAATCATTAAACCAGGCTAGACATGTCACTAAATGGCTGATTATTCAAATGATGAGCCTGCTCCATGGTTCCCCGGTGTCGTCTTTTGAACATGGGGATTTTCAGGGATGATTCTCATAAAATCAAGATGAGTTGGATTCAAGTATGAGTCAATGGTAGCACTGGGCTGGGGCCTGGCCCATCTGGGACAGCTGCGGGAGGCCCCGCCCGCTTTCTCAGAAAAATGGGAATAGGGTGGGCAGCTGCTATGCTACACCTTGGCCTTGCATGTCTGCAGGGTCCCGGAACAACACTATTTTGCAGGCATTCCAAAGGGGACCTAGGCTTAGACAAAGAGGTCACTTGGGGAAGGAAGCAGAGAAGGTGTCTGGGATCCAGGCTATTATCCTCACAGTCATTTTCCCAATTATATAGCCAGGGGGTGATGAAGAGGCAAGGACCCAGGTTTGTCTCTGGAGCCCCTGTCCCTGACTGATACACCTCCTCATACCTAGGGGACATTTTCAAGGCCTTCTCTTGTCTTCATAATACCCCTGATAGGATTTACTAGAGCCTCCATCTTGCAGGTAAGCACGCTAAACCTTAAAGCAGTCAGGCACTTGTGAGTGAGGCCATACCCTGGCAGGAGGCCCACCTC
>LZPO01097137.1:322365-332746 GCA_001675575.1 Neotoma lepida | reverse complement strand
ATCATTTGCTCAAGGCCGGCCACAATCAAGGATAGAGCCCCTCCTTCTAGGATTCAAACCCAGCTCCATATGTTTCCAAAGCTAGATCCTCCCACCCATTAAGGTTCTGCAAAAGGAAAGTATGAAGGAATGTGGTCCACCTCCCCCTCTGCCTGAGAATCTCCACTTCATCCTTAATCTCTGTCTTGTATCTCTCTGGCTGCTNTCATCTGATAGCTTGGTTGGTGTCTCTGACTGTGCACTCACCAGGTCCCATCACCTGTGTCAGTCGTCTGCATCTCAGGACCAGGCACTCAATAGGTCCCCTGACAATATCAGTTGAATGAGTGCAATGATTGCCAATCCCAAACTCTGATACCACTCCCTTCTGGTGATGCTGGTCAGCCTTAATCTCCCACTAATACTAGTTGAGCACACACAGATAAGAATCTAAAGTGTGTCCAGCAGAGCCTGTGATTTCTGGTTCCAGTCCAGCACCAACAGAGAGTTGTGAGTGGTTCCCTATTATCTTCCACTCACAACCCAGTTCTTCAGGAGACACAAAGCGTAGGCCATTGTATTACATCTCTCCAATCCATCACTATGTATGGTCACTGGAATCTTATCTCCCCATGCTGTTTCCTTCCCCTTCCTTCCATTTGCCCATACACCCAGCTATTGAGCCCTCACTCCTTCCCATATGTGTATCCACCTAGAAGGGACAGTATCGGTCCGTCAGGAAAGGGGTTATTTGGAGCCTACAGCTGGACATCTGCAACAGGCAGGCTTGCACCGTTGGGGTGATCTTGGAGCATGCCTCCTAAGCTCAGTGACCTCTTGCTCCGTCTCTAGGGTCATTACCAAATGAACCTTTGCAATGCTGACTTTGGGAGGTGCCCAGGAGTTCTCAAGCAGTATATGTTGGTTGAGTGTTTGTTGGAAGGGTTACTTTGCAAGCAGAAAACACCATCTTTCCACCAATGAAACCTAACCAGCAATAAAGGCAACTTAATGGCACAACTTTGGGCTGTTGAGCTATTAAAAAGGGAAGATTTGAGAAAAATAATCTCTTCTTGGTTTTCCAGAAAACCATATTGCTACTATCTGTAATGATCACACTATCTTGGGAAAATTCCAGTTGNAGCAAATATTGAAATGTCTGGTTTTCATCAGAGATGGGGAAATGGGAGAATCCTGACAATATGAAATTCTAATGTCAGTGTCTCACCAATCTGGATGAAATTCAATNAAGATATTTATATTAAAACTCCAATGATACAATGGACTCCTTTTTGTCCCCAATAATTCAGAATTCTTCAAAATTAGTCATCCCTGGGGATGAAGAGACGGCTCAGGAGTTAAGAGCACTGGCTGCTCTTGCAGAGGACCCAGGTTTAGCTCTCAGCACCCACATGACATCTTAAAACCATCTGGAACTCCAGCTCTAGGGGATCCAACACCCTCTTCTGACCTCCATAGGCACTGTACACATGTACTACACATATACACATATAGGTACACACACATAAAATAAAAATAAATAGTAACTCAAAAAAACCTTAAATTGGATCATTCCTCCCATTCATCATTATTACTAAGGATTTTGAATGTGGATTTTTTTTTGCCTCTTATTTATCAAATGCCAGCATATACCAGCATTGGTTTTATCATGTAAATGAACATGATTTGACTTATTCATACAAATCCCTGAATTAGCCCATACAAACATAGTCCTACATCTCAGAGCCTTCAAAATGTCCATCCTTTGAAGTCCTGTTCTTTTTGGGGTTTCTAGTCCAAGCAAATAATCTGAAATTTTAAGATGCTTTGTTTATGAAATTGGTCAGTAAAAGGCTATTTACAGCAATAACAACATAGGCACACAAAACACGAAGCAACATAGAAGCAGAATAATTGAAAAATGTTTAGGTAATGTATGGTATATACACATAAAGAAATACAACAGGGTAAAATGCTCATAACCCTGTGAAAACTGATACTGTGAAAAAAGGTGTAGTTCAATATTTTAATAAGATTAAATGTATATATTACAAACACAGATATAAGAAAAAAGAATAAAAAGAAAAACCTTAAAATCTTAACTGACTTTACCCAAGTAATTCCTCCTTTTATTATTTACTCTTTTTTTAGATTTATTGATTTAAAGTGTGTGTGTGTGTGTGTGTGTGTGTGTGTGTGTGTGCATTTGTCATGGCATGAGGTCATGATCAAAGGGGATCAAACGCATGTGCACCCAGCACATAGTCAGTACTTAATGACATTGACCATCAACTTATTCGAGTAGTTAATCTACAGATGAGTACCAATAAAGACACAGATGCTTTCTGATTTTGNTCTCTATAGAAAGAGGTATGGTGGTGTTTAGGAGCTGGGATTTTTAACAAGTTAAATCTGCCTCATAAATGTCTTAGTGTTACTTGAAGGCAAATTTGTGATTAAAAAAAAAATACAAGAGTTATTACTGAGCCAGTATTATAAAACAAATACTTTAATAAGAATGTGAGAACATGAATAAGAAGGAAGAGGAGGAGAAAAAGAGAAAAGAAATCTCAAGCAGGTCTCTGGATTACTGAGATGGCTCAACAGGTGAAGGAGCTTGCACTGCAAGCCTGGGGACCTCAGTGTCATCCTCAGAACCCACGTGAGGAGAGAGTAAAGAAACTGACTCCACAAAGGTGTCCTCTGACCTCCACATGCATTGTGGCATGCTCACCAAAATACACACATCGTGCACGAACACACTCATAATAAATAAAAAGAAGTTTTATAAAAGAAATAGCAGGGTCTAGAAAGGTGAACCAAGTTTGGTTCCTGGCACCTCCTTCTGGCCTCAGCAGACACCCATACACCCATGGCATANGCTCACACAGACACATACATATACACATTAAATAAAAATTTAAAAATAAATCTTTTTTTTAAAGAANGAAATAGCAATTCTGGATATCTGAAACAGTGTGAACCTGTGCCCTTTAGCAGAATACACATTACTTCCCCACCCTACTCCCCCAGCACTGGGAGTTGAACCTGCAGCCTTGCACATGCTAAATACGTACCACTAGTACACAAGTCTCATTATCATGTTCTTGACAACCTGATTTCTCAGCACCTTAGGCAAGGAGCCCTGCACAAGCAGCAGCCACAAAACTTAGCCAGACCAGAGGTAGCTTTTAGTAATCCAAGGCAGAGGACAGGGACAACAGCTGTAAATGGAATAATACACTCATCCTAAGGACATGCATGGCACTTCCTGCCTGGTCAGAGAATGTTCCAGAAACCCTGAACACTGTGTTTTTTTTAAGTCTCATGATAAGGGATTGATTGGTTAAGTTAATCATTTACCAAACGCTCTCCTAGAACAGGAGCTGGATGGAATGAAAATCCAGGAAGGGTTGTTTTGCATTTTTAGCAAGTATATTTTACATATAATAAAATACAGCCCCGTTAAGCCTACCATTGAAAAAATTTCAATAAATGTACATACACAACTACTGTCAAAGTACAGGATATTTTCATTTCCTCAGAATTTTTCAGTTAGTCCTGACCTGTTCTCTATCCCTACACTAGACAACAATTGATANGTGTCTGTCATCGTCTACAAATTTTGACTCTTGTAAGTGGATTCATGCATCAAGTACTACTCATTTGTATGTGGCTTCTTTGGCTCAGCATTGTTCATGTGGTATACATCAGTAGCTTGTTCCTGCTTGTGGCTGAACAGTGGTTCTTTGTGTGGATACAGCACAATTTGTTTATTCATTTACCATCAATGCACATTGGAGCCCATTATAAAAACTTCTATGAATGTTTTTTTAAGATTTATTTTATTTTTAATTATGTGTGTGGTGGGTGGTTAGAGGGTCATAAAGTAAATGTATATTTAAGAAAAAATTTCCAAGAAGACAAAAAGGTCTGATAACATGTATGAACTCACAAAGACTATGACAACACTCACAAGACCTGTACAAGTTCAAACGAGACAAAATCCCAGCANTGTGAAGGGGTAGCGGACACAAAGTCCCACCCCTAAGCAAGAAGTTATTTGCCATTGATACCTGCTGGGAGAGGGACGATCAGTTTGCTCCAATGGAGTGACACTAGGAGCCACACTCCAGGACAGGCCACATGCTCAAGACAACACAAGATGAACACCATGTTTGTTTGTTGTGCGCTTTTTCATTTTGTTTTGTTTAGGGATTCTTTGTCTTACTGGCTTTTTGATTGTTCTGGTCTTTTGGGTGTTTTTGGAGTGGGTTGAAAGAGAGAACAAGATCTAGGAGTTGTTAAGGAAGGGGAAAGAATATGAACAAAATACAGTGCATGTAAAAAAATTCATTTAACTAAAAAAATTGGAGGAAAACATAAAATAGAATGATTATTTAAAACATCCATTCCCATATAATAAAAACAACTTCACTGGGGGAAAATAAGTTTTATAAGAAAGTTGCACGTGTAAGATTCCAGTTGCTTCTGCATTGGCACTAATATTTGGTGTTGTCTGCCTTTCTGTGACCACTTCAGTGTACAAGAGACTATCTCATTGTGACTTTGATCTACATTTTCCTGCTGACTTGAGCATCTTACATACTTACATACTTACATACTTACTAGCCATTTGTTTACCTTCTTTTGTAAAATGTCTTTCCAGACATGTTTGTCAGAGGTGGGGTAATGGCTCAGTGGATAAAATACTTGGCACTGAAGCAGAAGGCCTGGAGTTTGGATCCCTAGAATCTGGAATGCACACCTAAATACACACACACACCGTAATTACACCTATGCAAAACAGTTTGTCATCTTCTTACTGGACTACAAGAGCTCTTTGTATTACTGGATGTGAGGCCTTTGCCTCTGAATATAAGAGCATAATACACATAAACACACCATAACAACATGTGGCTATTATGCTTGAAGATCAGGTGTGTAACCTAGGAAATTTTGCCTACTTTCAAGTCACAAAGATTTTCCTCCTCTTTTTCCTAGGCATTTCATAGTTTTAGCTTTTCTAATTAGGTTTGTGACCCACCTTGAGTTATCATCTTTGTGTGGTATGTACTTATATTCAAAGTTTATATTTTCATTAGGATATCAAGTTGTTTCATCACAACTTGTTGATATCATTATCATTATGCCACTGAGCCATTTTGGAATCTCTGTCACATATCAGTTTTGTCCGTGTGTACATGGGTTCACCCCTCAACTCTCTGCTGCTCCACTGACACAGGTCTCTACTTGAGTACTGCATTCTTTTATTTAATATAAGCTTAGAGTAAGTCCTGAAATTAGATTATATAAGTGCTACAGTCTTGTGTGTACATGTATGCATTGTACATGTGTGCATGCATATGTCTCCGTGTTATATGCACATATGTATTTACAGCTTAGATTATTCCTTTCTATCAAAAGGAAGGTCTGTGAGATTTTGTTTGTGATCCCACTGAGCTGGTTGGTAGTTGGGGGATGAACTGACATCTTAACAAGATGGAGTTTTCCAATCCATGAGCATGGTATATCTCTCCACATAGAATTTAGTTTCTCAACAACATTTGAGGTTTTCAGTAACTTTTACACGGGTTTTGTATTTGTCCCTGAGTATGTAGTAACAGAGGTTTTCCACTTATCTTACAATTGCTCATCGCCNCGNTATAGAAACTCAATTGCTTTTTGAACATGGACCTTGTTCCTTCAGCCACACTATTAGTTCTGATGGTTAGTTCCTTGGCAGCTTCTTGGGATTTTCTGTGTCATTGCATCTGCCGACAATACAGTTTTACTTCTTGCTTCACACTGTAGTGCTTTTTATTTCTTTTATTGTCTTATAGTACTAGCTACAAACTCCATTANGAGTCTGAACAGTAGTGGTGGAGCAAGCACCCTTGCTTTCTTCCTGATTTTGCAAGAAAAGTGTTCAGCGTTCACCGTGATTAATCACATTAAATGTAGGGGTTTCATTGAGGCCTTTGAACAAATTCAGGGAAGGATCCTTCTATTCCTAGTTCACTGTGAAGTGATTGTTGTTGTTTTTAATCATACATGGGTATCAATTTTCTTCAATATTTTTACTGCATCTGATAAAAGGACGACACTATTTTTCTACTTATTTTTCAGTCAAAATGTTGATTTATGTTGATTGCTTTTTAATGTTTAACGAACCTCCTATTCCTGGGAGGAGCCCCACTCAGTTACAATATATTATCCTTTTGGATAGATTGATCTATTCAAGTTGCTAATACTTGATTAAATATTATTGCAATTATATTATGGAAATGAACCTTTTTTATTTGCATTTTTAATGCCTTAGTCTGGTTTCATGTTGGGGTAATGCTGTCCTCTCAGGAGAGAAGTCTGGGTAGGGGAGGCATTAAGCAGGGCAAGGAACAAGGAGAAATGAGCCCTTTGTAGAATAAGGCAATCAATTGATCTGAAGGGTATGAAGGAAACTATCCCAGGGCTTATTTACAGCTTTGGCTACAAACAGAAGTCACTAGTGAGTGTTTTACTTAAGGCAAATGTTTGTGCCAATGATATGGCTTATCAGGTAAAGGTTCCCACAAGTTGTCCTTTGACCTACACTCTTGAACCATGGCAGATATGTACACACACACACACACACACACAGAGAGAGAGAGAGAGAGAGAGAGAGAGAGAGAGAGAGAGAGAGAGCACTATATTTGAATGTAATTAAAAAATTTTAAATGCTAAGTACTAATCTGACTTTTATTTAAAAGCAAACATACAAAAAAACACCACTGAGGGTTGGGGGTGTAGCTCAGTTGATAGAGTTCTTGTCTAGAATGCATGAAATCTTGGGTTCAATCCCCAACACTTATATTAAAACAAACAAACAAAAATCACAAAGAAGAAGGGAGACAGGGAGTTCACTCTCCTCCCAGACATTCAGGCCTCTCCAAAATCAAGATTGCAACAATGCCCACTACATNCCCAACATTTTAAGACACTCCTGACTGTGGACTGAGTTTCACGGTGTCATAGTAAAGTGGTAAGTTGCCTTGAAGTAGAAAAAGGAAGCTAGCTAGCTGGCTGCAGGTAGGTTGGCCATGTTCCAGTGGATGGCCCCACACCCACTTACACACAGCGCAAGGGCTGAGTGATCTATCAATAATAATAAAAATAATAAGGACAGAAATTGGGAGGGAAACGGGTTGACAGGTTCTGTGGAGAGTTGGAGGGAGGTAGTTGGAGGCTGAATAAGATCAAAAACATTGCCAGGTAGTGGTGGTGCACACCTTTAATCCTAGCACTTGGGAAGCAGAGGTAGGTGGATCTCCAGATTCAAGGCCAGCCTGGTCTACAGAGTGGGTTCCAAGACAGCCAGGGATATACAGAAAAACTCTGTCTTGAAAAACATTTAAAAACTTTAAAATTTTAAATTTTAAAATTAAAAAAAATGCATTGTATTGTAAACATATGAAATTTTCAAATTCTTTTTTTGTAATTTAAGGAAAGCTGGGCATGGTGGCTCATGCCTGTAATCCCAACACTTGGGAGGCTAAGGTAGGAGAATTGCCTCAAATTCAAGGCCAATCCAGGCCACATAGTGAGACCTTGTCTCAAAAGAAAAGGATGGAAGGAAGAAATAAATGAGGAAGGGATTAGAAATCTTACTCATGGGGCTGGAGAGTTGGCTCAGTGGTTAAAAACATGTACTGCTTTCACAGAGGACCCAAGTTCAACTCCCAGTATCTCATCAGATGGCTCACAACCTCCTGTAAATTCTGGCCTCTCTACTGCATTCATGTGCCCATATCCCTACACAGAGAGATACACATAGTTAAAAATAATAAAAATAAATCAGATAGGTAGATCGATAGGTGATAGATGAGATAGTTATTTATTCATGTAGGAGGGGAAGAGAGAAGGAAGGGACAGGGGGTGGCTTCCATCTGCAAGATCTATCGTGAGAGAAAGAGCTAAACATGTTTCCTGAGACTCTCAGAGGTAGAACTAAGAACCAAAAACTGTGTGAGTCCCAGTTTACCAAGAGGACTGAGTAACAGCCTGGAAGGAGTGAGCTTCCCTGGCTGCCCAGGACCAAGGACGTTGAACAGCTGCTGAAGAGGGGTGGAGCGTACAACAAAGGGGTTGAACCAGGGATGCTTCTCGTGTGGCTAAATCCCTCACAATCAGCGCCTGCCCCATTCCTACCCCTCACCACTTGAAAACAAGCTTTTCTGTGTATCTCTGACGCTATTTGTCAGGGAGGAAAATAGGCCTTCACAGCCCTAGTTACCAAGCACCAGATGGGATGCTTGAAAAAAAGTTTTCATGAATTTTTAAAAACAGAGTAATTCATTTTTTCCAGAAAACCATTTTTTCCAATAAAAGACTATTTTTAATGTCAAAAGTACCTCTTTATCTTGCTCTGATTTTTAAAAATATATTAATTTTTGAGAATTTCATACATGCATATGATGTATTTTAATCATGTTCACTCCTCTTCCTAAGTCCTCTCAGATCCATCCTCACTCCCAACATCCACACCCATTCCCAATTTTGTGATTTTTGTTGATTTTTTAGGCCACGGGTTCCAATTTGTGCTGTCCAAATACTCACAGATGTGGGGCCATCTGCTAGAGTGTGGTCCACCTACCAGAGGCCACACCCTTAACAAAAATTGACTCTTTGCCCCAGAGCCATAAACTGCCAATACCTTCTCAGCTAGGGGTGGGGCTCATAGTCCCTCCTCTCTTTGTCCTAGGATGTCACTGGCTTGATCTTATGTTGGTAACCAGAGCTGTGAGTTCATGAGTGCACTGGGCAGAAGACTCTGTTTTGGTCTGGTCCATCTGACTTTTATCTCTTAATATTTTCCCTTTTTTTGTTTTTTTGTTTTTTTGTTTTTTGAGACAGGGTTTTTCTGGCTGTCCTGGAATTCACTCCAGGCTGTAGACCAGGCTGGCCTTGAACTCAGACATCTGCCTGCCTCTACAAGTTCTGGGTTTAAAGGCATGCACCACCACCACGTGGCTGGCTCTTAATCTTTCTGCCCCTCTTCCCCAGTTGTCACTGAACTTTGGAGGAAAGGGGTGTCCTATTTGAGTCTGAACACTCCCCAGACACTTATTCTCTGCACCTTGACCAGTTGTGAGTTTCTGCATCAACTGCCTGTATATTGGGTTTTGTTGTTGTTGTTATTGTTTTGCTGCCTAGCTCATAGCCCAGGCTGGCCTACAACCCATGCCCCTCCTGATAAGTTTTTTGCACCCCGATAAGCCTCTTCAACGATGCAGCAATCCAAATCAGACCAAATCAGACCAAATTAGAAAAAGCCCTGGTTTAATGGGTAAAGCATTCCCAGGTGGTTCTCCAGCCTCCCAGAGAGGAGACAGGGACAGGAGACCGGAAAACCATGTGTCTGTTTTCTGGGATGCAGCTTATATACCATATGGGAGTGGTCTTGAGCCTCTCTGGAGGAAGAGCTGTGTTTGGCGGGCTTTGAAGGGGTGGGTTTGGGGAAAGAGATGGGGGAGGGGAGTTAAAGTGGATCTTTCATCGGAACTCCTCCCACCTCAGCCTTCTGGTGCTGGGTTTGAAGGCCTGCACCACCATGCTCAGCTTCTTGCTCCTCTTGGTAGTAGGTATAAAAAAGCCTTTCATTTTCCAGGACATTGGTGATCAAAGATCATCTTTTTTTTTTACAACTTTCCTCAATGAAGTTAAATGTCAGAAGCTGATCTCCAAGCCTCTCTTGCTGCTCTCAGAGAAACTTCTCTACAGGTAAATTATTATTGCAGTGGGTGGTGGCTCATGCTAGGACTCACAGCTCTTCACAGTGCCACAAATAAGCAGCTGTGAATGTTCAGGCATAATTGGGCCACCCATCGCACACTCCCCNCCCCATATCTGATAAGGCTCAGGGACCATTGCAGAAAAGGGAGTAGAAAGAATGTTAAGAGTCAAGGATGGAGGGCGTGTTGGGAAATACCATCCTCCGGATGTGACATAGCTATCGCACACATGAACTCATGGAGACCCTGCTGACCTAACAGGACCTGCACAAGATTAAGCTAGTTAACAACTCAGCATGGAGGGAAGAGAGGCTCTGGAGAACTAATACTAGCTAAAGAGACAGTGGCAATTAATGGCTGTTACGGAAGGGAGAGTCCCTTTTCTTTGAGGGATCCTCACGAAGCAGTGAACAACCCCACAACCAAGTGCTTATGGGAAGAACTAATTGGACTCTGTTATCTGAAGAGAATAAAAAGGACTTGAGGTGGAGGTGTACCGAGGAGAGGGCCAGGAGGAGGTAGAGGGGGGAGTGGGAGGGGCAGATAAGACACATTATATTATACATCTATGAAAGTTTCAAAGGGGGAAAATGGGTCATTTTTGAAGTTTGGTTTATGAAATTCTCTCTCTC
>LZPO01097137.1:265790-284609 GCA_001675575.1 Neotoma lepida | reverse complement strand
GAGCATGGGGCCCTGAGGTAGGATCCCACCACATATGTTTAAAATGCCAGGATCACTAGCATATGCCTGAAATCCCAGTGATGAGGGGCAGAGACAGGATCCTGGGGGTATTGCTAGCCAGAGGGCCTAAGAGACCCTTCCTATTGGAGGATAGCACTTCCCAGCCCACTGAGCACAAGATAAGTAAGTGAGAGGTGAGAAGAATAGGTGTGATCACTTCCCAGCTGGAGCTTGAAGATGAAGCTCTATATAGCCCATCTCTTTTCCCAGAAAGGAACTGTTCTTTTAACCTTGGTTCCCACAGCTGAAGCCAGTCCACATGGAGTATGAGCTATTGGGGGGCGGGGAGCATGGTGCTTGAAGGCCACTGAGATTTGGGGGTAGTCTGTGAAGATAGCACAACATAGCTTAAGTTGACTAATACAACCAATATTAGATACTATAATGAAAATGCCCATAATCTGTAGAAGTTCATATCGAGGACTATAGAGATGGAGTGTCTATGGTAGACAAATTTTCAAGATGGCCCCCAAGATTTCCATCATTGATTTGATGCCCTTAATAATCATGTCTTCTTGCATAGAGGCAAGACCTGAGAATTAGATGGGATGATGTTTCTAGGGTAGACATGATGGTTAGCTTTGTCACTTCGACACAACCTAGAATCACCTGGGAAGAGAATCTCAGTGAGGAATTGTCTACATTGAGTTGGCCTGTGAGTATATCAAATTGATGTGGAAAGACCCAGCTCAGTACGGGCAGCATCATTCCCTTGGCAGGAGTCTTAAGCTGTGTAAAAATGAAGGAATAAAGCTGAGCACAAGAAGACCAGTAAGCACAGGGCGGTGGTGGCACACGCCTTTAATCCCAGCACTTGGGAGGCAGAGGCAGGCGGATCTCTGTGAGTTCGAGGCCAGCCTGGTCTACCGAGTGAGTTCCAGGAAAGGCGCAAAGCTACACAGAAAAACCCTGTCTCGAAAAACAAAAACAAAAACAAAAACAAAAACAAAAAAAAAAGAAGAAGACGAGTAAGCAAGCATGCACGTGGTCATTGCTCTCTGCTCTTGACAGTGGATGTGATGTGACCAGCTTTTTGGTATCCTTGCTTTGACTTCCCCACAATGATGGACTGTGTCCTGGAACTGTAAGCTGAAACAAACCCTTTTCTCCCCTAAGTTGCATCTTTCAGGATGTTCTATCACAGCAACAGAAATGAAACCAGGACAACAGATTACTTATCAATTGACTATGAGTCAATCAATAGAGAGAATCNTAAATGTGCCTTACCTAAGCAGGTGGGCTCTAGAAGAAGGTGAAAGGCCAGAGATTCTCCTGGAGGATTCCAAGGATGAGCAAACAGCCATGATGTGTAACTGTCTATTCAGAGGGGTAGCCACAGATGCCATGGTCTTAATCTCTCAGCCCCTGGGACCACATTCTGGTAGCAACCGGTGAGCTCAGAAGAGTCAGAGCCAGCGACAACCTATCTTGGTCGATACCCTGATGACATCTTTGTGGCCCTTCATAGAGGATCAAGCTAAGTCATGGACATGCTTCTGCATCATGAACACTGACATAACAAATATAAACTGCTTAAGGAGCGCAATCACGGCAATTTGTTGTGCTAGATAGATACAATGTCTATGATTTTCTTTAAAATAACTTAAAAATGACTTGAGAGACAAACCAGGCAAATATGACATATCTTATTTCTGCTTAAATCTGAGTGACGGGCATATGAAAATTCATTGTGATATTCTGCTCACTTTTCTGAAATTTGAAACTTCTCATAATAAAAAGTTATTTAAAGATATGTCATGAGCTGTTAATTTCTCCTGGCAATTCCATCCACCTCTGGCCTTCCAGCAACCAGTATGGTGCCTGGCATTAATGCATGCTCCAAAAATCATTGTTAGATCAATTAATTGGCCTAGTGAATAGAATGGGGTGTCAATCTGATTGTTACAGTTGGCACAGTAATTTATTATAAACTATTAAAGTTACTTTACAAAATGCAAGAACTGAGGCCAGGAGCTTGTGGCTCAAAGTCATGGGGCAAGTGAGACTGGGATTCCCATCTTCTCAGTCCTGGTTCAACAGTCACTGGCCTGGCTTTGGAGTCTATCTGTCATCCAGCTTCTCCATGGGATTAAATAGCACCGTTTCATTCTGGTTTATCAGGAGAATTTACGTGCAGGGCCCCAGTCATATTGAGACATCCGTTAGGAAATCCAGGCAGGCAGGTTAAATGTTAATTTCCTTTCTACTGTACCATTTTCTAACCTCCTTCGATGAATCAAAGTGAGTAAAAGGTTCTTCACTTGCTGACATAAAACAAATTGAACAAATTACGTTACTTAACTGAGAAAGAACCAGTCACAGGACTGATTCTGGCCCAGCCTCTGCTCAGCTCTTCCTCTTTATTAACATTCATTTGCAAATGAGTTTGCATTTCTAATGTAGCACTGCATTGATCTCATTAGCATATCTAACTGCATCCCATCCCTGGGCCTGTTCCTAAGCTTGCTGTGAACCTGCCGGGCAGGGTGCTTTGAAGTGACATAGCACATCCTCCCAGGCCATGAATCACAATCAGAGCCAGACCATGAATCAGAGCTGTAGGTAGAAACCATTTCTAACGATGACATCAGTAACTTCAGAGCTCTCAGGGGGGCTCATAACAGAGTGAGTGGAAGGCAGGGGGGAGCCATGCCTTGGACCCCTCATTCCTCAGCTCTTACTTCAAACCAGGGAGGCCTGGACCTGTCCTCCAGTATCCCCCATAAGATCATGGGGGTTTTCATGTCACATATATAGATAGCCAATGGTCCCACAGAGCTTGCTTCACAGTTGCCCTAGAAATGACCAGCTGACATGTGTCTGAAGGATCTGGGGTCAGAAGCAGGTTGTCCTCAAGTTGCCTCTAATAGGATCTCAACAGAAGCCAAAATGGCCCAGATAATGAAAGCTTAAACTTCCCCATCTTTGGGATCTAGTCAGAATGTAAAACATCCCCCAGAGAGTCTGTGTTTGAACACTCGCTCCCTGCTTGGTTGTAGAGGTTGTAGACCACCAGGAAGTAAGGCCTATCTGTCAGTGCAGATCAGGGCAGGCTTTGATGAGGATACTCACTTCTAGGGTAGGCCAGAGCTTTCTGATCCCTGGTCCAAGGATGTGTGAGAAGCCCTAGCTCCACACTCCCACCAATGTGAACTTGACCATGAAACATGTTGAACAAATTACGTTACTTAACTGAGGAACAGTCACACCGCTGACTCTGGCCCTGCTTCTTTACTAACATTCCTCTACAAATGAATTTGCGGTTCTAATGTACCAAGTAAAAACCCAAACCGGCTTTCATCAAAACAACTAGGAAAGCAACTGTCATAGTTACTGTTCTATTGCTGTGAAGAGGCACCACAACCAAGGCAACTTATAGAAGAATACATTTAATTGAGGGCTTGCTTACAGTTCCAGAGGGTGAGTTCATAACATCCGTGGTGTAGGAAGCATAGCAACAGGCAGGCAGCATGGCTCTGGAGCAGTAGCTGAGAGTTTACATCTAATCCATAATCAGTAGTCAAGAGATAGAGACTAGGCCTGGCACTGGTTTTTGAAACACACACACACACACACACACACACACACACACACACACACACACACACACCACACACACCCCTTCTCCAACAAGACCACACCTCTTATCTTTCTCAAACAGTTTCACCAACTAGGAAGCAAGCATTCACATACCTGAGCCTATGGAGGTCATTCTCATTCAAACTGTCACAGTAAATAACTGCAGCTCTTTGTCTCTCTAAACCTCTGTCTTCCCAAAGATAACACTCATTCAGACATCACGGGACTTAATAAGATCATCATTAAGAAGTTCCACTGAGAAGATGTCTGAGGCGATGGCTCTGTCAGTCAAAGGCTTGTGACACAAGCATGGAGATCTGAGTTCCATCATCAGCTTCCATATGAAAGAACTGGGTGGGGCAGTGTGCACCTGTGCTCCCAGCACTGGAAAGGTGGAACCGAGGATTCTCTGGAGCTCCCTGCCCAGCCAGACTGGCTGAGGCAAAGGTGTAGGGAGAGATCCTGTCTCAAAAAACAAAGGTGAAAAGCAATGGAGGAGGACCCCCAACAAGGACCTCTCACCTCCACACAAATGTGCACAGATATCCTGCTCACTCATACACACCAAACAAATGAATTAGTTAAAAGAAAAACACACAGACACCAAGCATCCTCAGGAGCCAGGTTCTAGGCCAGCTCTCCCCAAGCAAGGCTGCCTACAGCTTGTGCACTGTTGACACTGTTTCACACATTAAGGCTCATTGAAGAAGTGATATAGTCGGACCGCAAGCCCATGTCTATGCCTCTCCAAGGATCCTTCATCTTTCTCTGTGAGATAAGGTCTCAGGAGCCTCTTGTCACTAGAGCAACGGGTTCTTTAGTGGAGCCAGAAAGCTGACAAATGGTACCTGCAGCACCCATCACTAACTTACTCTCTCGGCCTTTCATAGTTCCGCCTGACCCGAGGAACAATCGGAGGAGAAGAACTTAAAAAAAAAAAGCACCACTTTAAATTTCAGACCAATTCAATTTGGGAATATCAGTCGTGAGGCGAAGCTTCTAGACAGGGTTTCTAAATGACTCATCCTTTTCTCTGTCCATTTCAGGGGAAATGAATGTTGCTGCTAACATTTGACATCAATCGCCCAATCACATGTTGTCCCATCATTACTCAGCACTGACACAAAGGCGGAGGAAAGAGACCTCTGCTCAAATGGTGCTCTCAGACAAGGAACCAATTCACAGTCCCTGGTAATGACAGAACAGGGAACAAAATGAAATTTGGCTAAAGAAGCCCAGGTGATGAGTCACGATGGGGAGGAGGTGGAACCAGAAGTCCCAGAATGGTTTTGTGTGCCACGTTTAGTTTCTTCAATTCTGTCTGCATATTTGGTTGTAGTGTGCCATTGATGAGCCTGTCTTGGAAAAGTCAGCACCAGGGCAGAAATGGTGCGGTGTCCAGAAAGCATGCAGACACACTCAGGCACACACTCACCCAATACAGCCCCATGAGGAATATCATGGCTATTGCTGTGATACAAGATACAAGAGAGCTAACCAGTGACGCTAAGCCATAGCCAACCCTCCAGGCCAGGCATGTGGGAGTGAAGAGCTGGAACAGCTGGAATTTGGAGGTCCCTGGCTAGCCCCATGCTAGATAAAGAGCAGGTTGGAAGCTGCTGAGGTCCTCATGAGAGGTGAAAAGTCAACGGGTATTGTAGATTTTCATCGCTATCTTTCCTGCAGGTAGCTCAATTATGTGAGACCATCTTTACACCATGACCCAATTTCAAAATGGCTTTGGATATCCAGGAGCGAGTAGGCAGATTGAGGATGCTAATAGCCACAGAAACACTGAGAATTTCCTTCCTTCTCTGCTGTCTAAAGGAGAATATAGAACTGGCCTCCAATACCTTCAGCAAATTCTGCCTTCTTGGCTTCCATGTGGACCTGGGCTTCCAGATGCACATATGAAGGATGAGGCAACTGGGGACAGTCCCACTCCTCCCTGACACGCCACCTCAGGGACAGACAGTGATGGACAGATCTTTAGTGAGGCAAACATGCTCATGGTCAGCCTGGAGCCTTCCTTCTTTGTCTCTGTAAGGCACACAGACAGCAGAGACTATGCCCTGGCATAGAGGAGAATCTCTACAGTAATTCTGTGGGCGTATTTTTCCTGGATAAGTCCATCGTCCATTAATTGCATTTTCTGGGGGTGCCACTTTTGGAGCCCTCGTACTGGGCACTAAGTAGTGAGAGGGAAAGAGGGCTGTCAAATCCACAGGCCAGTGATGGGAAACGTGGCAGAGCTCGGTGACAACAAAACAGGTGTGGGACAAGGTAGTGGACCAATCAGAGAAATGACAATGGCAGCAGGAGTTGAAGTCAAGGCCAGCAGACTTCCCAGGAGCAACCTGGGCCAGTGAGCTAAGTTCTGTCAGGAGAGGTGGATACGNCAATTATCCACAAAGAGGCAGCTAATGGAGCCCTGAGATCACTGGTGCTTACCAAGGGAGATGCACACACATGCAAATATTTATTTGGAACCAATTCTGAATGTGCATAAAGGACAAGAATTTAAATTACTCACAGACGTGAATGGAGATATGATGGAGTCCCTCAGGTAAAGGAAAGTCTTGCCCTGATGAGTTCTTGTCAAAATATACATGGCCTCTTCTTCATCATTTAATTGTGTGGGCTAATCCCCTCTCTGCCATAGAATATTGGCAGGGCTTGCTTATTTTCCTAAAAGCCTTAAATTTAAATATGTACATTTCTGTTTGCCTGCAATTAGCATGATGTATCTATTCAGAATAACTACAACATCCCGTCCTGGTAATGAAAANTGATTAATTACCAATTACACCAAGTATCCAATTTCATGCAATTCACCACTGGGCTGTACCATTGAATTGCTAGCGCTCTAATTGCACACATTAAAAGTTCTAGGTAATTATTGTTGAAAGATCAGTAATATTAAAAATATTGGTTGCAGCTATTATTACATTTGCTCTCGGTACAACCAAGATAGAAATGTCTGCCAGAGCTGCCAGCCACTTCACCGGGCTATTTCTCAGCCTGGTTTTGCAGCAACTGGTTTTATTTCCCTTTCTCTGGGATTATTACGACAAGTCTATTAAGAGCTCTGGCCTCCCTGTTCTGTAAAGCTTTCATTAAGTGAAACAAGCTTTTAAAAAAAAAAAATCTCACTGGTATTCGCCTTTAGCAAAGTCTCGAGGTAATTATCTCGTTTACAGATAACTATGTACCTTCCATTTTTCAAAGCACAAAGAGAAAACTGGCACTAAATGACACTTTTTCATCCTCGTTAAATTCACTCGTGAAATATCAAATTAGGAGTTTTCAGTACAAATGCCATCATGAACTCTAACAGCAGCTATCGACAACAGGAATATTTGAGGAAACATCCTCACACCCAAAGCAGAAGTCAAAGAAGAGTCCCGGGGGCTTGGGAAGGGTTTTTGATGTTTGATTTTAGTCTCCCAACACCTGGGCTATACTTCTAACTGACTGATTTATCCATGTGTCAGGCACAGTCCAGAAAACGGAAGATTCCATGCATACCAAGTGGCTCTGGGCAGCCCAGGGTGGCCAGTCACTGTGGCAGATGACTGCAGCTCAGAAATAGGAAAGAGTTTCTATTCAAAGCCAGTCAAGGTAGACCAGATGCCTAAACGCTACTTAGTGCTCCCACCAATGAGCTAATTCAAAGGTAAACACAAAAGAGGGGCAGGGGGACAACTTCATGGAGGTAGGGAATCCAGAATTCAGAGATCAGGGGCTGCTTAGGCTGGGTGTGGAAGGGAAGGGTAAACAGGAGCTCGCTGGCTACACAGAGGACACCAGAAGAGTTGATGCCTTGCCTTGGGGCCTTGTGCTGATCTTGGAGAGATGGTATTTTGGAGATGAGGGCATTCGTTTCAGTAGGTCAATACATTTGGGACTGTTGTAGAAAGCCTGTCTGCCTGACTAAATAAAATATGGCACCTGATGATAATGGAGATGTACCACAGGAAATTAAAACACTTGGAAAATTATTTTAAAAGCAGGAAACAAAATTGTACAGATTCTCTTCACTACATAAAATCACATGCAAGGAAGGCACAGAAAATGCTAGCAGTGGTCAGCTTTTTCTTCTTTGAAATCTGTTTTCAGGAGGGAACTTGCATTTATTTATTTANTTATTTATTTATTTATTTATTTATTTATTACATTTTCCTTATTTGTGGGGGTGGCTTGTGCACATGTGGGAGTCAGAGGTGGGCCTCAGGTTGCCAAGCTCAGCAGCAAGCACTTTTGACTACTGAGCCATCTTGCTGGCCTATGAACTTATATTTCTAATCAGAAAAACAACTAGGAAAAAAGTCTGCATCATACACAAATTCTAAGCAGTGTGTGGAATCCAGAGAAGAGAGAATGTTTATCACAGTAGCAAATGGAGCAGGAGAGATGGCCGACATTTGGAATGACCCCATTAATCTGCAGGTTCTGTGAGTGTGCTGGTTCATTTTTTGTCAACTTGACACAAGCTGGAGTTATCAGAGAAGAGGGAACCTCAACTGAGAAAATGCCTCCATCAGACTGGCCTGTAGACAAGTCTATAGGGCATTTTCTTGATTAATAATTGATGGGGGAGGGCCTGGCCCACTGTGGGAAGTTCGACTCCTGGGCAGGTGGGGCTGGGATGGGTAAGAAAGCAAATTGAGCAAGCCAAGAGAGCAAGCCAGAAAACACTGTTCTTCATAATCTCTCCTTCAGTTCCTGCCTCTAGGTACCTTCCCAAACTCCCCTCAAAACTATAAGATAAAATAAACCCTTTTCCTCCCCAAGTTGCTATTGGTCATGACCTTCATCATAGCAACAGAAGTCAAATTAAAAAGTGAGTCGCTGAGGATGTGTTTAGAATCTATAATCACAAAGGGTCTGGAAACTTCTATCAAGTAGCTTTTTTTGCTGCCAACCCCACTGTGCCAGAGGCCTCCAAAGATGATACTGTGGCGTCTAATTGTAGCAGACAAGTTGCTGGGAAGAGCAAGGTACTCGAAGTAAGGACCNCCACCAGCACAGCCGTCGCCCCCCAAGCCATCAGAAGGACTCTGATTGACTCATATTGAGCTCCCTGTGTGGAGAGACGTGTGGGTTGGTGTTATGTATTCACTAGGCACTTCTTTTGTATGCNGCTTTCCTTTTAACATGCTGTATACAGCAGGCCAACCTACTGTGAGGGGAACCAGNCTATAAAACCTGACTGATTGATACGGCCCATCACCATTTTTAGGGTCCGTTGCACAAACTATTTTGACAGTTGAGGCTCATAAATTAACGAGCAGGTCCAAAGTGACACAATGAAGAAGATGTTGTGGTCGCTCCAATTTAACCGCTGGGTGATTACTCAGAAACTCGGGGTGCAAAAGGCTGCCTCCCTCTTTTGTTCCTGCTTAGCAGGAAGATAAATGTCAGGAAGCAAGGACCCCGGGCACTCAATAATAAAAACCTTTTAGAGAGGAGAGCCTTGCACTAGTTAAGAGAAACCTGCTCCATTTTTCTAGGGGAAAATGGAAGCAACGTTTTCCAAAGGCAGACATCAGCCCCTTATTGAGACTAAAGAGAGAGCGCTTCCAGAGGGAAGAGGGTGAGAAAAAGAAAGAAGAAAAGAGAAAGATTAGAAGAGGGGGCAGAAAGGGGACAGGCTGGCAAGACCATGAGGACAGAAGGACAAATGGACAAGGAATTTAAGGTGAACACCCCTGTCTGTACTTGCCAATGTATTAGCAGGCCATGGATCCAAATCCCCAATGAATCATTAGAGGATTTCACAGCACTGTGTTTTCTCAAAACAAATGGTGGCTGNGGTGTTTGAATTTCTAAGGAGAAAGAAACTCATATGTGAGCAGGAGGCTGAGATCCTAAAAGGATTCATGCATATATATACATAGACAACATAGGCACACATGTGCGTGTGCATATATACATATGATGATGTCACAGAACATAGCCACCCAAGTGGACTTTTTGCTCANAAGCAAAAGTAATGCTGGCAAAGAACAAGTGATCACTTAAGAGATGGCCCGTCCCACAGGCCCAGTGAACCATAGAACCGCTTAGGAGAGTCACAAGTTAGATCGGAACTCGAATTTCAGACTTGAGTAAAATGCACTCTTTCTCTTTTCCCTTATGAAAGTAATTCCCTGAGAAAAAAAATCCAGTGAATTGAATGGCCCAGGTACAAATGGTACCCTCTCCACCAAGCAGGCATCGCCCGTATTTCAGTCCCAGCAACTTTTAAATTACTTGGAGAATTCATGGAATGTTTTTCAGTTTGACAGCTGTCGAGCCAAAAAGCATGCTTCTGTGTAGGAAGTAAGCCCTCAGAAGATTTATTTTTTTAATGGGTTGGAAATTAAAAGGGCTTCCAAATGCCCTTTGGGGACCCAGCTGGGGGAATTGGACTATGTTACAAGGAGACTGTTCCTTACAAGTGCTGAGAATTGGGACTGAAAGGGTGGGTCAGAGGCGTTTGGACTGCGTCTACAAGAAGCCAAAACAAGTATTTGAACAGTGAAAGACGCAATAGAGCCAGTGGGTTGTTTTGTCTAAGCAGCATCAGAATGCCAGGCTGGCCAGATGTCTGCTTACTAACTCTGAGGTCAAAGGAAAAGGGAGCCAGAAAGGACCATGAGATGAAAGCAAGTCAGAACAGAGAAGGAAACTGAGGCACAGCCGTGGAGAGGGGTCCCAACACCAACAAAAGGACAGAACATAGTCAGATCTCAGGTACCAACAACCCCAGGGAATTCCTCCCAACTGACAGGCTATGACTCCAAGTTGGCATTTTTGTGCAGACACAAAAAATAGAACCATTGGGCTGGTGGATTTAGCAAATAAATTTGATTTTCATTCAAAAAGACATTGAATGATTTTGTAGTATAAGTAATGCAGTTTTGGNGATATACCACNGCCTCCTACTAAATAAAAGGGGGCNAAAGAGAAAGAGAGCTGCTGGGCATGCTCTGTCATCTCTCCCTGTGCCTCCTGACTGCNGATGTAATGTGACTCTNAGCCTCATGCTCTTGTCACCAAACCTTGCCACAGTGAAGTATACCCTTCCTCAAACAGTGAGCTAAAATAAATCCTTCTCTTGGTAGCGTNCGTCAGNTGTTGTGTTACAGCGGTGAGGTAGATTATATTTCCNTTTCACATCTGGGGCATGACTGTGTGTGAACTGATGTTGTTAAAGTTCCTTCCCTGGGAGGACAAAAACAATATCTAGCCTCCTCCACCAAAGTCCCAACAANAAACTGAGACCCAATGCCACCAGAGTGCACCCTGGGACACCAATGAGTTTATTGAGCTTTCTCACAGACCATAGATGAGGGGTTACTTACAGAAATGGGGGTGCTCCCCCAAAAGGCCACACTTGGAAGTCTTTACCCAGCAGAGATGGTTGGCTTTCCTGTAGTCACAAAGATGGAGCCTCCCTTCTCCTAATCTTCCTGACTTATATACTATAAGGTATATATAAGGTATAAGAATATGTAAGGTCTAGGGTCTATAGTCTACCAGTGATTCTCAACCTTCCTAATGCTGTGACTTTTTAATACAGTTTCTCATGTAAGCCCCAACCATAAAATTATTTCACTACTACTTCATAACTGTAATTTTGCTNCTGTTATACAAATATCTGATATGCAGGATATCTGATAGGCGACACCCCCTGGGTTGTGACCCACAGGTTGAGAACTGCTGCTCTAGGCCCTCCCTGAAGCCAAATGCTATTAAGACAGCATTACATAAATGATATGGAGCCACTGGATACCCAAGTGAGGGTCCTGTGACCCTCCNTGCCCCACCTCTCCTCCTATGAGGTGAAGGCAACAGTCAGCAAGCCCAGCTGGGATGACTGTTTGCAAGCAGGCAAATGATCATTCAGTCACACCCTCTTACAGATGAGACAGTGGCACATGGCTTGGAGGGACTCGGAGGTAACAATCAACACAAAAGAAAGCTTTCCCCAGTGACTGTCTTGGTGTCCTAAACTCGCTGGTGCTTAGGAACCAACAGCCAATGGAAATCGACAGCATGGCCTGATGCTGGGAATCCCAGAACCAGGCTAGAACCCCAATTCCACCATAATTCACAAGGAAACCAGTGGATCTCTAGATCCCAAACGTAAGCCAAGGTCAAGTGCCAAGCAGAAGGAACTGCCTCGGATGGGTGTTGAGGGTCTACCAGATGCCTAGAAAGCCTGACTGAGAAGGGCCTTCTTATCTTCTGTCTAGATAGGAATATCTAGTATAATGCTTTAGCAAGCTGAATTAGATTGCCCCAGGGGTGGGACTTGCACCCCAAGGAATCTGGGCAGAAGAGGAGAGAAGGGGTGCTTCTGTGATATCAAAAACATTCTCAGAAGTACTGGAGAAACTAGTTCCTGCTCTACCCCCAGCTTCCCCTGGGAAAGGCATCTGGGATATCTGCCCATCTTTGGTTTGAAGAATACTTTCAGAAATACAAGACAATGTTCAGAAGCCAAGAATAGGATGAGAAATTAAGGAGAGGGAAGGGTGGTGACTCCCTACCCCAGGTACACACACACACACACACACACACACACAGAGAGAGAGAGAGAGAGAGACAGAGAGACAGAGAGACAGAGAGACAGAGAGACAGAGACAGAGAGAGACAGAGACAGAGAGAGACAGAGAGAGACAGAGAGAGAGAAATCATGAATCTCTATGCGCCAGTAGTTCCATAGGCCAGCAAGCCAGAAGTTTCGCCTCTCCTACCCCATTGAGAAATACAAAAGCTCTGTGTACACTGGTCCTGGGTGTTGAGGGTATGGCTTTATTGTTGACCCTGCATTTGAACCAAGCAGAGCCTGACTTCTGGGCCAGCTCAGAATGGAAATCAAAACCTCAGCACCCTACTGACAGGAAGACCCACCCATTAGCCCAGCTTGAAGTTGGCTCCTAAACTGAGATGATGTGATGGGCATTGGGCAAGGGAATAGGAGCTAGGTCCTGGAATAGACACTAACCTAATTTAAGCCTTTTCCCAGTGTCCAGACAGATCCAGATGCATCATCAGTACCAGTAAGATAGAATTTGGTTTCCACCGTGTAGGTTTGGGTATTTAAATTTGATCCCCTGCCCTGCCCTAACCAGAGGCCCCTGTTGTGTCCTCGGAAGATGCATGAGAACCACATACCCACCCACAGCTCTCCTCCTCTCTCTCCCCCCCAACGCAAGTGCTTTCTGGATGCCCCCCCTTCTCTGCCAGACAGCAGCTATCCAGCAGTAATTGCAAAAGGCAAGGGCTCCTGTTTGCTACCGCATCCAGGAATGATTAAAGGTAGAAGTTTTTCAGACATTAGCGACGGAAAGAGTATAGTTGAAGCTGCTTTAAAAAGGGAGAAAGTATAAAAAGGTGGTACTCGAAGCACTATTAAAAGCATCATGCTTGTTAAAACCAGTAAAAAGGCCAGAAATCGGCGAGGGAAGGCAGCTTCTTCTCCAATTACGGCGAGGGGCACACACCTTGGCGGTGTCTTTGAATTGTGGCCGCCAGCCCCTGCCCCCTCCCCTCCTTCGCTGCCCCCTCCCCAGGCCATTCATCGGTACATTAGGGAGGGTGACAGCGCTCCCCAAGTTCACTTCTCGCTTGTTACAGGCGACCCATTTAGAGCTGAATGGCTATGTTCAAAGACGGCGCAAAATGACACCCTCCACCTCTTCATGAAGCCACTTGGTTTTGTAGGGATTTTTTTTCTTTTTTCTTTTCCTTTTTTTTTTTTTTTTGTATCCCTGGGAAATATAATTGATAAGCATCACGCCATCCACCTTCAAGAAGGGCGCCTCCCTGGCCACCTGGTTAAAATCCCGCCTCCTCTCCCTACTGCCCTTCATTCATTTTGCTCTGTGCTGTTTAAACAATACTTCATCAAATGCAGCCTGGAGCAAATAAGAAAGCTCAGTAGAGTAAATAAAAAGTCAAAAAAAAAATCACCGGCTGGAGGGTAAGTACTTTTATTCCTGTACTTTCGTTGCCTGGGGAATTATTATTCCATCCCCCGAGCTGGGAGGGGGGAGGAGGCCGAGGAGGCGGTGTTATTCACAAAATGGATTGCTCCTCTCCCTTTTTCACTCCTCCGGCTCTCGAGAGCCCACTGATTACAACCAAGTGTGGCCATCCATTCCGTCTTATTGACAAAGGTCCTTAATTACCGCGGCAGCAGTAATACCTGCTATTAAATTCTGCTAAACAGAGGCCGCAAATTAGCTGCGGATCTCAGGCACCTTTTGGGTGTAATTACGGGAGTGGGATTGACGGGAGGCCGGATGACCCCAGCCAGAGCAGTGGGGAAACCTTTGTTGATCACCTGTGGTGGGGGCCAAAATGTGAAATTAAAAGCTCTCCATCAGCTGAAGGCCTTCGGAAGGCCCAGGGGAAGAAGAAAGAAGGGGGGGGAGGAGGAAAAAAAAAGCAACAGGCCAAAGCAAACTGTGCTTACTGGAGCTTAGAAGCGATTCAGACCACAGCAATTTACACTGGCAGCTGATTAACCAAAAGCGATGCTAATTCTGTAAGTGATGCAAGGTCCAAAATGGCAAAAATCTCGGCCACGTTTTAAGGTATATTCTATATTTCATGGAGGCCTTTAACCCATATTTAAGAGCCTGTTTAATGCAATTGTGAACCATAAACACCTGTCACTTAGAGTCTGAACCTTCACATCACTCCTCCTGGAGACCCAGGATTAATGAGAACCACGCCAAATATGGTAGCTCTCATCCACAGCCGCCGGCTTTATAAATTCAGTCCTGAAGCCTACTTGGTGTTTCATAGAAGGCAATTACTTTGGGGAAAATTTCCTTTAAATATATTCAGTTTTCCTTCCCACTAAGGTAGAGGTAGGTTTAGCTGCCCAGAGCTTCCTACTAACAGTGAATGGTCAGCGCGCCATAACTGAACACAAAACACTTAACATTAGGATAATTAAATTTCAAGGTTTGAATCACTCTGAATGGAGGCTATTAAATTCAGAAGGCTCCTGTCGCAATACAGACAATGAGGACTTAGGGCCTGAATAAGCTTGGAGAGTCTCTTTTAGCCTTGTCCTGGGAACAAGGAGTAGGATAATGGAGTTTTTCCACCAGCTATTCTGGAACAATGGTCAGTTCTGGGACAAAGATCTGGGAGCCTCTCTAAAGCGGGGTGCCCCAAGCCCTGCCCAGTGTTGAACTCTCTGTCTCCCACTAACCCTCCATCCATTTAATAGGAGCCCAGGATAAAATCTGGGTCTGCCACTTACAAAATGACAGAAAGCTTGTCCTTCTGTGTCATTGGCCCCATGCCCTTCTACAGGTGAGGAAGCTCAAGACAACGAATGCCTCTTCTTAGCCCCGCCTCCTCCGCAGANCCNTTCCTAGCTCAGGCAAACTTAAATGTTGCTCACAGCATGGAGGGAGGTGTAACCAAGTCATTATCCTATTAGAAGCTNGTGTGATGTTTTTCCCGTTACTCACTGNGATGGATCATCTTGACTGACAATCTGATGGAATTTAGAATCAGCATAGAAACAAATTCCTGAGCATATCTGTGAGAGATTATCCAGATTACAGTAACTGAGATGTGAAGAGGCATGGCCTAGGAATTGAGCAGTCATCTCTTTCTGCTTCCTGACTGTGGATGCAATGTGTCCAGTTGCCTTCTGCTCCTGCCACCAGACCTTCCCCACTATGATGGACTGTATCCTCTAGAACTGTGAGCCAAAATAAGCCCTGTAGGGTGTTTGTCAGGTATTTGGTCAAAGCAGTAAGACACGTAACTGATACACACACCATATTCCATTGAGGTAGAAACAGTATCTCTGCCATCGGGTTTCAAATCTCTAGTGTACTGTGGATATTTGGAAAGAGAAGGAAGGGGGGGGAAGAAGGATGGATGGATAATGAATAGGTGGGTGGATGTTTAAACACTGATGAGCTCATGGATGATGGATAGATGGATGATTGGGTAGCGAGACCAATGGCTGAATAGAGAGGAATGGGTACACAGACAGGCAGCTATGCCTAAAGTCTCTTCATTCCTCTTTTCACTAAGCCCACAGTTCTCTTTTGCACACAGAGCTCAGCTCAGCTCTTTCCTCAGATTGGAGTAATCCTGCTTTGCTCTCTGTGTTCATGAGGGTCCCAGGAGCCACTCCAGATATTCCCACTGATGGCTCTGTTCATCATGGCAATGGTTCCCCTGGTCGCTTCATTCTCCCACTGGCTTATTCACCTACCCACTCAGCATCTTCCCATGGCAACAGTGCTCTTGCTGGAACACTAAATGGTTCTGCCCTCTGATCCTTTTAGTTTGGGAAACTAGCCCAGCCTTCATGGGGGAAACCCAAGCGTGTCAATGGACAGTCTGTTGTCAGGGTGGAATCTGCCACAAGATCCTCTGGTGCAGCTTTCCCAAGTGGAGGGGACTCAACTACAAACACCCATGTCCAAAGTGTCCTTTTACTCATGTTGCTGCCATTGATTTCCTCATACTAGGCAAGACACCTCCTTAGATGTGTGGCAGGAATTGGATAATATTAACAGTTCAGCATGGCAAATTCTCAGAGACAGAGAGAACACAATCAGAGAGCCAGGGCAATAAATCCTGAGGAGGGATGCATTTTGCAATTGGATATATTGTTAAGCTTATCCAGAGAAACTGAGACAATAGGCTATATAGAATGGGTCTGTCATGAGAATTGGCTCATAAAGAAGGCTTGGAAGTGCCACAATCAGCCATTTGCAAGTTAGAGACCCAGGACAGGCAGCAATACAATTCAATCCAAGCCCCAAAGCCTAAGGACCAGGACACTGACAGAGTAAATCCAGTATGAGGATAGGAGAAGACACAGTGTCTGGCAAGAGGGACTAAGTCTGTCTTCCTCCATTTTGTGTTCTCATCAGCATCTCAATGGATTAAATCATGACTCACAGTGGGGAGAGCCATCTGCGTCACCGTCACTGAGCACAAAGCAAACACTAATTTTATCCAGAAACATCCTCATGATGCACTCAGAAATAATGAGGAGCCAAATATCTAGGTACCCAGGATATGGTCAAGTCAACCANGGCAGCAAAGAAGCAACAAGGTCCAAAGCCAGCCTGAATCCCTCTGGGCAAGCTCAGCCAGGCTACACAATGGAGCCTGGGGTCTCAGCACTGTTGTCTTTGGTCCTGTGTGTCAAGGATTCATGGTCTCTGAGGNATGAGGGATTGCAGATCCAAGAAGCTACAGACCAAGGCTGCAACCAATGTAAGAACAGAAGGCATCTGAGGAGAGTGGGCTGTCAGGCTTCATGCAGAGGCCCNGAGTGCCAGACCAGGGGATTAGACTTGGCTTTTGGGGGCACTTGCTGAAGGATGTGATGCAAGAGAATGGTTGTGACAGATTTCTGCTTTAGAAAATGCAGAGTTGCCATTTGCTCCTTGTCTGTTTAGGGCGTTTTTAAAAACAGGACAAATCAGAAAAAAATAGCAATTGGAGTTCTCTGTGGCATGAGGGACTACCACAACTTGTTCTTCATGTTTAAGATTTCCACTCTATTCCAGCAGAGCACATGCTGGCAGGTGACAGTGAGAGACAGTGCCAACGCCTGCTCTCTCACTATGAGATGGGCCATGGGAAAGCTGCTGTGTCTCTGTGCAAGGCTGAGATGCTCTTGAGACACAGAGAACCTCAACGTTAGATTCTGTTCTCCACCATTCAGACTAGTTCAGTCTAAAGTCATTTCCAGCATAGTCTCGATTTAGAAATACCAGTGATTTAGAAGAGAGAACCCTGGCCCATCCCTTTGGAAGAGGAAAGATGAACTCTGTGCTCTGTTAGAAGTGAGCAGAAGGTGCTGCGTACCTTGTCGGTTGCACAACTAGGCATACGGGAGAAAACGAAGTGGTTTGTCCTAATTGTCCCATCAGGAGTAGCTGGCCTTCTCTTTTTGTGACCTTTTCCTCCCAGAGGCCCGCCATGTACAGCTTGTTTGCAGTGTGTCTGGTGGCTGAACTTTGGGAGGACTGGTTTTTCTCCCCTTCTNCCAANGGAGCAGATACATATATGAACACAGCCCAGAACACTCACATGCAGGACAGGCAGCCTCTTTGCAACGCAGACTTACTCAATTTGGGGTAGAGATAAAGTTTTAGTTTCAACCCTCCAACACTCCCTCCTTAAAAGAGACCATTGCATAGCAAATGCTCCCCCTCAGATCCCACCTCACTTTACTCTTTTGGTCTAGTTATTGAAAACATGGATCTTACTTATTTCAAGGAGTAAGAAGGCCTCAGCTTCTGGAGAATTCCTTCCCCTTGTTATACGTGGAGATTCTGGGTGAACCGGAACACCCACATGAAATACATAGATAGCTTTAGAAGTAAGAAAGGGAGGCCTCTGGGTACCAGGGCTTCAGAGCACTCAGAGTCAGACTGGCAAACACAGAAGAGTATCCCTTAGGGCTCAACAGGATAAGGAATCCACACAGAGCCTCCAAGGTCAGGGCTGAGGGGCAGAATGCCTGTATGAGAACATGAGTTGGGCCCTTGACATAGAAAAAGAATCTCCAACTGAGACACAGCTTAATAAAGTGGTCTCCTCCAAAGCCTGTACCCCTCCAGCAGAATATGGCTAGGAAGTTCTCACCTCAGGAAGCAAGAAGCAGGTAATGCCTACTGATGAGGCAGACGGAGAAAGTTCTCCAATCCTCCGAGCCAATGAAAACCCCAGGCACACAGAGGAGAGGGGTCCAAATTTGTACAAAGCACATAATCACAGAATCTAAAGACAGTGCAGTCAGTGGCATGGCTGTCTCAGTAGCTAAAGTGANGTCACAATGCACTCCGCCAATGCTATCAACTTACTGTCCTGAAAATTTGTAAATAGAAGATACTAGAAATATCACCATTTAGTAACTCATACAAAGATAACAGATCTATACAAATATCACCAACAAATGGGGAAAACATTAATACAGCAACGTCATTTCCATTCACAATCTCAGAAGGCAGAAGCAGCCCAAGCATCCACCAACAAGCAGATAAAAGATGGCACAGACATACAATGGAATAGTATTCATTCTTAAAATTATAAGGAATTGGGTGTGGTATGGTGGCACACACCTTTAATCCCAGAACTCGGGATGCAGAGACAGGCAGATCTCTGTAAATTTAAGGGTAGCCT
>LZPO01097137.1:226201-242806 GCA_001675575.1 Neotoma lepida | reverse complement strand
TAAAAGAAGTAAAAACATCAATTCAGGCCAAATATAGTATCACACACCCACAACACCAGTACTTTGGAGGCTAAGACAGGAAAGTGTGTGAGTGTGTGATGGGAATTCAAATGATGGACCAGTAAATCAATAACATGGATGAGAAATTGACCAAGGAAGTGGAGATTCTGAAAAAAATCACATAAATGATACAAATTATGAAAGCATTGACAGTAGACTAAGTCAAATGGGAACAAGAGTACCTGAGACTGAAGACAAAGTCAAGAAATTAGGGAAGAAAACTATCAGGACCATAACTTTCAAGAACCCTGGAGCAGGGGCTGGAGAGATGGCTCAGAGGTTAAGAGAACTGATTGCTCTACCAGAAGACTTGGGTTCAATTCCAAGCACGTACATGGTGGCTCACAACTGTCTGTAACTCCAGTTCCTGACACCCTTACACAGGCATACACACACAGGCAAAACATCAATACACGTAAAAAAATAAATGAATAAATATTTTTAAAAAAAGAACCCTGGNACATGGTCAAGAGACAAAATTAAGAATTTACTGGGTAGAAACTGAGATACAAACTGATGCCACAGAGAATGACATAGAAGAAACTCCCTATCTCAAAGGAAAGCACAGGAGGCATGTAAGCCCCAAACATACCATGTCCCTCAAAGAACTTAACCATGACACATTACAGGTAAAATGATGAAATTATAGAACAAAGAATACATATTGAAAGCCACAGGAGGAAAACTCCAACTTACTNACAAAGGCAAACTCATATCAGAAATCCTAAAAATCCAGAAAAGCCTGGCATTGATATATTTCAAACCCTGAGAGTAAATAACGGCTAACCAAGATTGTTATATCCAACAACATTCTCCTTAAAATTGATGGAGAAGCAAAAGCCTTCCAAGATTAGTACACCAAAGCAATTAGTGACTCCTAAGCTAACGCAGAGACGGAAGGCTGTCACAAACGTGAGCACTCAAGGAAGAGTAGAGTTCACAAGCAGAGCAGGTAAACAGATGACATCAGAAAAGCAATCAAACATGCTCAACTCAGTAAAACAGCAAACTCCCAAAACACGTGTGGGAAAAAGAAAAGGCCATTGCTCCAAACAACCAGGAACAACCAGTTCTGGGAATCAGCAAATACATGTCAACTCGCTTTTGGTCATGGTGTTTCGTCACAGCAATAGGAACATTAAGACACCATTCCAGTATCTAGTATGTACCATGACCAAAAGCAAGTTGGGGAGGAAAGGTTTCGTTTCCCTTACTCTCCCACATCATAGTCCATCACCAAAGGAAGTCAGGACAGTAGAACTCAAACAGGGCAGGGACCTGGAGGCAGGAGCTGATGCNGAGGCCATGGAGGAGGTTACTTACTGGCTTGCTCTCCATGGTTTACTCAGCCTGCTTTCTTACAGAACGCAGGACCACCAGTCCAGGGATGACATCATCCACAATGGGCTGGGTCCTCCCCCATCAATTACTAATTAAGAAAATACTCTACAGATGGATCTTACAGAGATATTTTCTCAATTGAGACTCTCTTCCTTTCAGGTAACTCTAGTTTGTGTCAAGTTGACATTAAACTAGTCAGCACAAATAGAATCTTGACCAAGACAGAACTGTCCGAGTCAGACTAGAGGCCAAAATCTAGTGGGGCTGAAGATAGCTAATTTAGAACTTATTACAACAATGAAGAATAGGAAACATTGTATAGGCATTCCCCAATCCAAACCTGAGAGTTCAGGGCTGTCCAGCAGTATCCAGCAGTACCCTGATATTTGGAGATGACAAGAGTTGGGAGTTTAGTGAACAGATGGTAAACTGGAGACACATTTGGGGTAGACAAAACATGTGGGCCAAGGTCAGGAAGAGGAGAGTTGTTATCTTCAAGGAGCTGCAGGAAGCTAGATGTGGATGGCGCAGATAGAATACTAACCAAGACCTTCACTGAATGGCAGAGATGAGTGGGAGCTCTTGGCACACCTCAGAGGCCTTGTCCACCCAGTGCTTGAGCCATGTCTCCAAAGGCAGGGTCACAAATGAACACGTGGCATTTCCATCTTGTCTCAGGATTGCAAAGGTTGCTTATCTACTACCTTACTGTGGCGTCTCTCTCTAGGACTGAAACCTCCTGGAATTCAAGGTTTGTCATTTGTCTGTTCATTGCTATATAGACCCCTAGTATAGAGTCTGGTGCCTGGCACAGAGTTGGCTCAATAATTGTAAAATAAATAAAAGCAGCAAGCACACAGGATATCATTAGACTTCCTATGTATCCCACCTTTGTGGTCACCTATGACCCTCTTAGACCAAGAGCATAGGATTCCTAAAAGCTCTTGNACCACCCTTGAAACGATCCCTTGGAGAAGCAATGTCAGATCTTTGGGGGACTTCTTCATTCTACTGACAGCATGATTTCATTGGCCTGTCTTCACTCATAATAAAGCCACAGAAAAGGCAGATAATGGGGTGGGGGAGCCCCACATCTGATTCCAACTATGCCCCCACATTTTTTTCCTACCTCAAAGGTACATTACATCTAGACACGGAACAGGTCGGGATCTTCCACCTTCCATTTCAATGAGGCTGTAGTTTAATTAAAAGTAGAATAACATTTACATACATAATCATCCCACCTCCACAAGAGGAAGCTAAGAGCTTCTTATGAATGCACATCCTGCCTCGGCCTTGGCACAGGTTTCACAGAGCACTCCCAAAGATCTTTGCCTTTCTTTGGAGGCAATGTTGACAGACTGTATCAGTGAGAAACTTTGTTGAATAAAATCTATTGGAGGTGTAAATGAAATACTATTCATGTCAGTTTCTCATACCTGGAACAAAATAGGCAGAGATATCCCACGTAGAGATCGTTTACCACAAACAAATGTGTGGGGACTCTTTCGAACAGCACTGCCTTGCTTGATCTCTGAACAGGTTTGTTGGAGGAAGCACCCATCACTTTTCGTTCGCCAGTGGGGAAGGTGGAGGCCCTGAGAAGAAGTGGCCTGTCCAAGGTTAATCAGGAGCCTGGGGCTCTGTTCTTGGCCCTGCCACCATTTCACACCAGGAGACCACATTTCCTGTGGTTTTCTGGAATCGCTGTTTTGCCAAAAGTTATTGTCACTAAGGTCAGAGTGACGTTTTCAGTGAAGAAATCATAAAGGTAGGTCTAAGAGTAAGGAGATGCTAGAAGGACAAAGGTTCAGAGGAAAAGCCTCTGAAGAGGGCTACCTGGGTTCAACACAAGTTCTGTCAGTAATTACCTCCATGAACTTCAGTGTTGAGAGAGCGCTGAGTCCATAAAGTGCTTGTTTTATAAGCACAAGGACCCAAGTTTAATCCTGCAGAACCCACATCAGAATCTAGGAAATTTGCACATTCCTATAATCCCAGAACTAGAGATGTAGAGACAGGTCGATCCCTGGGATTCACTGGCCAGCTAGAGTATCCTACTCCAGGAGTCCCACATCTTTCTGAGAGGCCCTGACTCACATAAACAAGGCAGATGTCTCCTGAAGAGCCATACCTGAGGCTGTCCTCTGGCCTCCACCTGTATGAGCACACATGTGCATGAGTACCCCACTTACAAATACACACACACACACACACACACACACACACACACACACACACACATCTGAAGCTCCTCTGGGCTCCCATTTGAGATCCTCATGTATCCAGGCACTATGACTGTACCGTCAGCTCCAGGGACAGGACCAGCAATCTAAGCAAAGCCCATGAGCCTATTCATTGGTTCAGCTATGACCACATGACCAAAGATAGCCCAGTCAGAAAGAACTCCAGGACCCTCCAAGTGGATGCTGAGATGAAAATATCCTGTGGATGTGATCTCCTGGGAGCTACTGCAGCCATCTTGGGAACATGAAGGGAATCAATTTGAGGAAGAAGGGGACACCCTAGAAGGCAGAAGCACAGAAAGAAACTGAGTCCATTACTACAGTAGCGAGTCTCTGACTTGAAGCATCCATTAACAATGTTTCATTCAGTTACTTGAAATAGTAAATTACCACTGATGCCATTTTGAGTTCGGTTCCCTGTTAACTACCCCAAAACACCGTGATTCACTGTGTCCCCTCAACTGCAAAATAATAATAATAATAATAATAATAATAATAATAATAATACCCACCTACATGTATACGTTGGGAGACTCAAATACACACAAGAGCCACACCATGCAATTAAGAAGTCTTCCAATCTACTTGTGGGTAGTTGGAGTCATTGCATTGCCCATATTCTTCTTGCAGTATCTAATTCCTTGTGGCAAAAAAAGAAAAAAGCAAAGCACTTCAAAGATAAATATCACATTTAACCTGAGGGCCCAAGACAGACCACGCTGCCTCCCACACTTACGCACAGGCTCACTTGGGGCGTTAGTCTTAAATTGTGTCTTGTTGGAAACAGCTGTTGCAGGAGAGCAGTGCTACTCTGTCATAATCTCACCGTGCTTCATTTTTCAGGTGATTTTACTATCTTTTTCCCAGTATCCTCTGGGTTAGTGTCTTTAACCTATTATGTAATGATATTTCAGAGCCTGGAAGATGAATTGCTCCCTGTGTAAAATATGGCAGCAGATCTATACCCCTAAGCTCGGATAATTAGTTTTTAATGTAACTACAATTCTTCTGAGGAGATGTTTTTGAGCTCTAAAATCTTCTTAAAAGCATCCCTTAGGCTGAAATTAAGTTGGAAGGAGTGTCATGGAGGTCTGTGATGAGGTGANAGACGGGCTCAGGTTACCAACCCCTCCTGACATGATTCATGCACCTTCGCAGTGCAAGGCTGGACCTCCCTCTCACCTCTACGGCCAGGCCTGTCCCTGCATGCAGCCACCAAGGCAAAGGGCAAAAATGTACTTCATCAACAGACTTGACACCGAGTAATGATTACAAATGGGTTTTCAAGCTGGGGGAGGCTGAACAAGGTGGGGCTCAAAGTGGGGCTTGGAGNGAAGGGAGCAGGGGTACCTACCAGGGCCTCTCCCCACGGCTGCATCAGAGAGGGCCTTTCTCTAGTCAAACCATTAGAGAGGTGGGCATTTTCTACTGTGTCAACAAATATTTACTTTAGTTAAGACATTTAAAATTATTACAAATTACAACAGAGCTGACCTGTTCCTTAGGAAGAAGAGTCTGATCCTCCTGGATTTTGGGAGACACAGGCCCCAGCTGTGGGTTCCCAGTNTTACCCACTTCTCTGTGCACTGTGTCTGCAAAAATCATCCTCTCACGTCATGAGGATATTCTCCTCAAAGAGAGGGTTGTTTGTTCTCTGAAAAACCAAACAAGCCAACTTGTCCGTCAGTGAGACACTGTATGAACTGAAGGGTGCTGTGGCCTGGCAGTGTTGGTATAAGTATCTAGGCCAGTAGTTATCAGCCTTCCCAACTCTGCGACCTTTAATACAGTTCCTCATGTTGTGGTGACCCTCAAGCANAAAATTATTTTTATTGCTACTTTATAACTGTAATTTTGCTACTGTTATGAATCATAATGTAAATATCTGTGTTTTCTGATGGTCTTAGGCGACCTCTGTAAAAGGGTCATTAGACTCAAGACCCACAGGTTGAGAACCACTGATCTAGGCAGTTAGTCCAAGAAAAGCTTAACCAGCTGCCAGGAGCAAGGAGAACAATAAACATGAAGAGCCCTGGGGACAAGGTGTCACAGAATGCTAGGCTCTCTGTGAATTCTAAATCCTGAGTGTCTGGATCTATGGAAACATTCNGCTTCCCTNTGCCTGAAGCTACCTCAGAAAGCCTTGAAAGTGTTTGAGGCCAACACACACTAAAGAAAGTCACTTTGATCCTCAGGCATGCCTGGAGGCAGCCCCTGACAGNGCCTGCTGGCCTGGGCTCCACTAGGTTGTGCCTAATTGATGCTCAGTCTCTTCTGGTGATGTGAGGTGCCAGGGTCATGGACCATTTACAGAGGAACTGCAGGGACAAGGAACAAAGATGGTCTGGTGGGAGGAATGCCACCAAAATTTGATCTTCCTGTCATGACAGGGAAGGCATGGCAGNGGGCGTGTGAGGTAACTGGTCTCATTATATCCACAGCCAGGAAGCAGAGACCCATGAATGCTGGTACTCTCCTCAGTTTCTCCTTTTTATTCCATCCAGGATCTCAGCCAATGAGATGTTGGCAACCGTATTTAGGGTGGGTCTTCTTATCTCAATTGATGTAATCTGGACAGTCCTTCACAGACATGCCCAGAGCTTTCTTTCCTAAGTGACTCTAGATCCTGTCAAGATGATCACAGATACTAACCAACAGGGACTCGTGGGGATTGGGTATCAACATGATTTTAGGGAGACTCAGACATTCAGACCAAAAGCTGAGAATCTGCTTTACAGAAGAAAGTTTATCCTAATTTTCATGTGGTTAAAGAGGACAGAACAGGGTTGATAGCTTTGAAGTATAAACAACAGATACCAACCCATAAAGGAAGTACATTCTGAGAGTGTGAGGCACCAGAGTGAGGAATGAGCTTCAGTGTCCCACACACTAAGAGGNGGATGATAATGGGGTGAAAACTGTGGCTTGCATTTCCCCCAAATCTTTGTCATTTGTTTGACANGTATCAACTGAGACCCTGGTGACCTGAGGTGGCTGAGAGAGAGAAGGAACCTGAAGATCTTGGAGGAAACGCCAATAGGANCACAACCAAGAAATGGGGGACAGTCTCACCTGGCTACGGGATCAGAGAGAGCAGAGTGACAGACAGAACAAGGTGGAAGGCCAGCCAGGCATCCGAGCATGGATGGAGACTTTGGGATGGTTGGCTGGGGCAAGGCTGAGAAGAGCATTGAGCATCTAAGATTTTAGAGTTTATTAAAAGAAGATCACTGGACAGTTTAAGGCCAGAGAGTGACAGAACAGAAGCACTAATTTAGAAAGATCAGCCTGGTAATAGAGCAGAGGGTAGATGTCACAAAAACACTAAAGGAAAGGCAGGCCCATGGGAAGTGATGGAACCAGTGCTCACAAGGCATGGAGGCCCAGGCAGGATGTGCGAGGAATCAGTGTCAAGTAACTCTTCATCTCCCTCAGAGTGGGATTGGCCTTCTGGGCTCAGGACAAGGGGGCAGATTGGAAATAATCTCCATGGTCAATGAGTTTAGTTAGCTTTGTTGTATTTCTTATGAACACATCTTCTTCAAGCAGCTAGCTAAATAAACAAAAGAGACCTGGTTGTTTTCTGGAGTAAACCATCTTTGGTTATCCTGGTCCTCTGTACCTTGGTGATCCCCAGTAAACCACACGTGACATCCATGCCTTTAGACAGCTCCCTGTTCTTGAGTCTGGGCTAAGCCTGCAACCTGTTCTAACTGCAACAGAAACGACACCGTATCTGAGCCTAGGCTTCTGGAAGGTTCGGATGCTTCTGCTTTAACCTCTTAAAAACCCACGGCTGGCATGTAAAAGTCCAGCCACCCTACTAAAGACTCTAGAGAGACACTGTAAGAAGAGATGCCCTGGAACAGGGACACACACACACACACACACACACACACACAGGGTTGGGGGAGCAGGGAGAGTTGGACTACTACTGCAGCCTAAGCATGTGAGATACTAGAATGCAAAAGATATCTTACCTGTTCCAGCCCCAGGGGACATCATGTAGGAAAGGCATGATGGCAGGCAGCTTCATGGCAATGGCCATGCCCTGTTCAAATCCTTACCCCACAGAATCATGGGAAACAACAAAATTGGTTATCATTGTAAGCTACCGTGTCTTTAAATTGTTCCCGGAACAATAATAGATCATGGAAAAGTGTTTCTCCCAATTCAATAAAACTCACTTCCACAAGAACTATTTCTCTCAACTCATGGAGAGAGCCCCAGCAGCCATGTTGGTAATAACAGCACCCCTGGCCATGATGTTGGCTTTGGGATGGAGGTTAGATGAAGCTGGTCTTTTGTGAGACCATCTAGGATAGAGTCACACAGACTTCCCCAGTTATTTGAAAGCCATCTCAGTCATGACATATAGATAGGAGAAATAGTAAAGAGAGCNGCCTTCCCTCAGTATATACCCCCGCCCAATCCCTGCTTCCCTTCTCTCATGAGTATGTGCAGTGATTTAAGTCATTGTGAATTATTTGTAATTTCCATTTGTAATTATAGTGACCTCCTCTTATAAGCAAGTAAAAAATAGTAAACGCAGGGCTGGAGAGATGGGTCAGAGGTTAAGAGCACTGACTGTTCTTCCAGAGGACCTGAGTTCAATTCCCAGCAACCACATGGTGGCTCACAACCATCTGTAATGAGATCTGGCGCCCTCTTCTGTATACATAATAAATAAATCTTTAAAAAAAAAGAATTATNCTAAAAAAAGAAAAATAGTAAACGCGCACACACACACACACACACACACACACACACACACACAGGACTAACAAGTTCTCCACTTGTTACAGTGTGAGTGTAAAATGTCCTCCACAGGCTCATGTGTTTGAGCACTTGGTATCCCTGTTTTGGAAGCTTATGCAACCTCTAGGAGGTGGATAAGAACCCTCCTGGAGGGTTCCNTTTCTGCCAAGGCTCTGCTTTCTGCTCCACTGGAGCCAACTGATGTCCTAACTTCCCAACCATAATGGACAGTATCCCCTCAAACTGTGAGACAAAACCAATTCTCCCAAGTTACTTTTGTCAGGTAGCCTGGCAGAGCAATGAAAACAAGCAATGTCCACTCAATTACNTAATTAATCTACCATCTCTCTCTTCTGATGCTACCTCCCCTCAAAAAACAAAACAAAAACCATANGAACTGTTCCCTGAGTTAAATGAAGCTTTATTCAGTGTGAGTATGGTTAGACTGTGTTGAGAGGATGAGTACTAACCTAAAAGAAGGATTGGTCCTCAGGCCAGGAGCCAAAGATCATCCCACCCAGATCACACAGGGGGTTCTGTAGTCAGTGTTTTGGAATGGCCAGCGCTGGTCCACCCTCCAGAGACGAAGGGCCTCTAAGAGCACAGANCCCTCTCCATGACAGTGGAGCAGCTAGAGCTAAAACCGTCATGATGGATGTGGCCGTGGAGCTCCCGCCAAGTGGAACTTTCAAGCAAATTGAACTTACCCCATCCATCACCAAGGGTGGGAGGCTGGGACCTATTCTTCTGTGTCAAGTGCAATCGACAGCAGGGGAAGCAAGCCATGACTTTCGNCTTTCAGTTCCATCTCCTATGTTCTCAGGCAGCTAAGGTGAGGCTGAGAGTCTGGGGACTTGAGTCAATCTGGCAACATGTCACTGAGAAGCAAGTCCTGAGGTGTAATAAGCCTGGGAGAAAAGGAACTCCATTCAAGGGAATGTTTCCTATCTTCATGGGTACTACCCTTTCTGCATGCCTCATCCTCTGAAGAAATGAGGGGAGATGCTTTTTTTTTTGGTTTTTTGAGACAGGGTTTCTCTGTGTAGCTTTGCGCCTTTCCTGGAACTCTCTCGGTAGCCCAGGCTGGCCTCGAACTCACAGAGATCCGCCTGCCTCTGCCTCCCGAGTGCTGGGATTAAAGGCGTGCGCCACCACCACCCAGCGAGGGGAGATGCTTTTAAACCATGGTCTTTACTTTCCCTTCAACCCATCATCTTAGGGAAGTAACTTGGTAGCAAAGCAGGTGATATTAGCATTGCTTTCTCTATCCTATATTAGTTAGTCGTAGAAGAGAGAGTGGTCACATGGCTGCTCCTATTCCTGGGGCTATGTATGTGATCAGTCATTTCATGGCACATGTTACATTAAGGCTACGTAGGGTCTTCANCAGAACATATCTTTTCCAACTACCACATATGTAGAGCCCCACAACTCACCACGTGCCTTCATATATAGTTGTTTTTTATGTTGATGGTGGTAATGGTTGTTGAGGTAGCTAAATGTGTATGTAGCAGATGCTCTCATGAATACTTTACCTCTGCCAGGATATCTCAGACTTTCACCAGCCTNAAGAGATGAGGATGCCATCAACCCCTCATACAGGATATAGATGAGGAAATAAAGACCCAGAAGAAAGCTGTTAGCCTTGAGCCNACACCACCAAGAAACATCAGGAGCACAAATCCCCATGGTTTGGCTCAGCTCAAGAGCCACTGTTTGACCTGTTCTCTGTTGATAGACAGTTGCTGCAGTGAAGGGATGGCAAAAAGGTCCTGCCTTCTCTAATGATGGCTCTGGACCTTGGAGGTCTTGTCTGTAGCTTCATTCCCATAACAAAGCCTTATGTTGGTCTAAGGTGAGACCAACAGGGCTCTAGGTTAGAGGCCCAGCATTGCATAAACCAAGGGCACATACCTCTAATCCCAGCCTGGGGAATCTGAGTCAGGAAGTCCTTGAGTTCAAGGTCAGCCTGGGCTACACGGTAAGTTTGACACCGGCCTAGGCTACATAAGATCTTGTCTCAAGAAAATTAAAATAAATAAATAAATAAATAAATAAATAAATAAATAAATAAATATAAATAAGAGAGAATGCCCTTGTTTGGGGTGATACAAATATTTACAACTATACTAATGTGACTTTGAGTGAGTAAAGTGGGGGGATTTCAGGTATAGAGCAAATGTGGCCTAACAACATCCAACTGGCAGGGCTGAGTGACTGGTAACATAGGAGCTTCCCTCCATATGTCTAAAATGATTTCAAAATGAAGCTTTAAGATTCACAAGTACACGTTTGTACACTAAGAGTTTTAGGGTAGACTTCCAGTTGTAGATCTGGAACTGACAGACCAGGGATGGAAAGAAATGGAAGGAGAAACAGAGGGAGGGAGGAAGGGAGGGAGGGTAATGGGGAGGGAAATGGAAGGAGGGAGGGAGGGTGAGAGGGAAATGGAAAGAGGGAGGGAGGGAGGAAGGGAGGCAAGGACGGAGGGAGGGCAATGGGGAGGGAAATGGAAGGAGGGAGGGAGGGCGAGAGGGAAATGGAAAGAGGGAGGGAGGGAGGAAAGGAGGGAGAAAGGGATGGAGGGCCTCCCTTGGATACCTCGAAGTTCTCTAGGCTCTTGGCAGCCCCCGGAATGCTAAGCCTGTGCTCTGCAGGCAGGTGGAGAAAGAGGCCCCTCCTCTCTGCCAGTGAAAATGGAAGAGGAGGACCAGGCAAGTGCAGGAGGCCGTGAAACACCTGGGACAATAAGATAAGCAGCCCCTGCCTGAACTGAGGCAATTTGGTCCAAATGGTCCGGGAGCTGCCCTCCCTCACCTCCTCTCACAAAGACACGAGAGCCCCATTTGGCTCAAGCCAACTCGTGGCTTTAGCTCATTATTTTTCCTGTTGAACTCTTGGACCATAGTGAAGATCATTTGCAAATAAAACCTGGGGTTTCAAAAGGGTTTAGGAGACAATCGACCAGGCAAGGATATAGTCTCTCCCTGTCAAATCAGCCTGACCGGCCATTCTTATTCTTTTTCTTTTCTCTTCTTTTCTTTTTAATATCACTCATTTTTCTCCCTGTTAAAGTTGTTTCTATTCATCTCACTTTACCACTGCCCAGACCAATCTTCCTAAATTAGCAGAGGACTGCAGGCATCTCACTTTACCACTGCCCAGACCAATCTTCCTAAATTAGCAGAGGACTGCAGGTCCCCGTGTGGAGGAGAAGAGGGGGTGGGGGGAGGGGAGACAGACAGACTGTCTGCAGCAAAACTATTTAATTTGAGCTGGTTACCCCTTCTGAAAAATGATGTCCACATCTGATAAGGAGACGAGCAGCTTAAATTGTTCCATCAGAAGCGAGCAGCCTGTTTCTGAAGCTCATTCCAGACAATTGGAAACTGTTCTCGTCTCCTTTTTTTTTTATAAGGCAATTGCCCAACTTGAAGGCTGTTTGTGATTGAAGTAGAGGCCACAATAATTTGTACGGTAAAAGCCTCTATCTAGATCAAATTGTATATTTTCTAGGTAACTATGCTGGGTAAATAATCCCTCTGTTTCATCTTTAATGCTGTCTTTATGCATTCTGTTCAGCGAACTCTCCTCTGAGAACGTATTTCCACGCTGGTGCACATGTAACTTGCTACTTAATACAATTAATATGGGTTTTTTTGTCTTTGCAGATGGGCATATTAAGTGTTCTATCTTCCTTTTTTAGGACCAGTTTGCCCTATGAATGTGCATTGGTTGCCCTAATGGGTCTTTTCCTGTTCTAATTAATATGACACCATGGTATTGTCATCAGCCAGTATTTACGGAGCAGCCCTCCAAGGCTTGGGGCCCGTGTTGGGGGCTTTAATTAAAAGGTCCTATCTTATTCTAGGGATCTCTGCACAGAGACATTCACACAGCTGTGCAAGGGTAGCTAGATAAGTTCTGGCCATAGCCTCTGTGCTGTGAGAAACAATGGGTTGGGTAAATAGATTATTAAAGAGCCCCAATCACTGAATATTAACTGAAATGGAAAGATACCCATGATACATTGCAAAGGCCAAAAATGGACAGGAAAAAAAAGAAAAACAAAAACAAAACATTCAAACAATACAGATTAAATGATCTCATTTTCAGAGAGGAAAACCATCTCAGTCTATGGTTTGTGTCTGTGTTTTTAAAGCTCCTTTTGCATTTTGCTGGCTTATCCTGTGTGTGCGTGCATGTGTGGAAGCCAGAGGACAATGCGCAGGAGTCAGTCCTCTTCTTCCATGATGTGGGTCCCTGGGGACTGAACTCAGGCCACCAGGTTTAGCCGAAAGTGCCTTTACGGGCTGAGTCACATCAGCAGCCCACATGCATTTCTGTTTTCCTATAAATGTGCATGAAGCTTTGTTTGTATTTGTAAAAACTTGAAAAACGTACAATAAATTGTCAATCAAATTACCCAGAGGATTAGGACAAGAACAGAGGGCAAGGAATCATTTATAGTTTATTTCAGACATTTGCCTGTTATTTGAACTTGTGAAGCTCATGTGTGTGTGTGCATATGTGTGAGTGTGTAGGCATGTGTGTCTATGTGCACATGCATATGGAAGTCAGAGGACAGAGGACAACAACCGCCAGTGTTGCTTCCCCTTTTTGAGGCAGGACCTCTCACTGGCTTGGACCTTGCCTAGTAGGCTAAGCCTGGCCAGCAGCTGGCAAGCCTCGGGGTCTAGCTGTTTCTGCTTCCCCAGAACAGTGAGTCCAAGGGTGTACCACAGTCCTTTGGCATGAGTTCTGAGGATCAAACTCAAGTCCTTGTGCCAAGCACATTACCAACTGAGCCATCTCTCCAACCCCACAAAAGAAAAGATTGTTAAAGAACTATGCTCCTTCAGGAACCATGTATTGTGTGTCTTTTATGTGCTAGACAGGGCAAGGCTTTTATAACCATAGGAACAAGCAGCAGAAAGATCAGAAGAATTAAATAAGAAGGNCTCTTGGACATTCAGGAGGGGATGCCAGCTTTCACTTAGTGAACTGTTCAAAGAATGGAGCAGAGACACCTCCAGGTGGCTAGAGGGCGCTCTCATTTCCATCTTGACAATGAAGACAATCTGCAAAGCGACCTCAGGGGCTTCATGAGAGAGGNTCCAGAGGCAAGGAGCTTGGGCAAATGGAAGAGATATGTAAAGAAAAACTAACAGAAACAATGCATGTCTTAGTTATCTGCTGTGATGCAATACTCTTAAAAAACGACTTCAGATTTATTTCAGCTTACCATTCAAGGCAAAGTCCATCATGGCAAGAAAGTCAAGGCGGCAGTGCTTGAAGCAGCTGCTCACACACTCAGGACACAGGGCAGGATAAATGCATACTATTCACCAACCTTTCTCCATTTAGACAGTCAAGGATCCCAGGCAAAGAATGGTGCCACCCACAGTGGGCAGGTTTCCCTGCCTCAAGATAATCTCCCACAGTTATGCCCAGGGCACCCTGCATCAGGTAATTCTATATTCTGTCAAGTCAACAATTTAACACTAATGACCACAGTGTAGTTCACTTAATGACTTAGAACATAACGTTCTGTAGTTATTATTTGCAAACTGTCTCACTGATGTATTTTAAAAAACAAAACAAAATGAAAAACACAAAAAACAAGATTTCTAGGAATCAGTCATAGGGATGAGGAGTCGAAGAGAGGAAGAGAAAATACCTGGACCAGCCCCGCACCTGTGCTGGGATTTTATCAAATGATGTGGGTGGACGTTGTAAGCCTGCTGTATTAGAAACACAAGGGGTCCCCAGAAAGCACCCCCCAACATCTTCCCAACCTACCCTTCTCTGTCACTTTCTTCCCAGGCCACTGCAAAACCGTATCTCTCAAAGTTTGCTTATGAACGTCAGGCATAACATGCACTGAGCCAGCTTGTGGTATCAACCAATGCACACAGTGCCTTCAAGTATGCCCCCTGTCCTCAGGATTACTCATGCTGGAGCCAGTGGTCCCACACTCCGTGGGTGGATGGGCGCTGTCATTAACCTGTGGTTAACTGCTTCTTGGCTACCTAGAGGGAACAATAGCATCAAAAGATCGGTTTCTCTGATGCTGACATCACTTTGTTGAATGTCTGGGACAAGGGAAGCCATTACAGAATCACAGAACCTGGACCCAAATACAATTTTGACCATGAGTCAAATGTGTACCAAATTAAGTNTGGAAAGGTATTGTACAAAGTCCAAGGTCCAACAGCTTAAGGTAGAAAATATCCTAGCATCCAGTTCTCCCAGACCCCACTTCGTATCCAGGACACCCAATGATACCAAAATCCACAGGCACACAAGTCCCCAGCTTTAGAGTGGCATCTTTGTACGTAAGCTGTGTCTAATTTCATGTACTATACAGGGTCTGTAGATTACCTACATAACATCCCAGACAATGTAATAGTTGTCATAATATTATTTAGAAGATAATGACCAGAAAAAGTCTATATGTGTTCAGTACAGAAACAATTATATATATATATATATATATATATATACTCATATATACAATTTTATATATATACAAATATATAATTGCTTATATATTTGAAACAAGGTATTTATATAATTTGAAACAAATACATAATATAGCTATACAACTATATAAATAATTTTTGCTACAGGTTCTCACATTGCCCAGGCTATCCTTGAACTTACTACATAGCCAAAAATGACCTTGAACTCTTGCTTCTCCATCTATGTTTCCCATGTGCTGGGACTACCAGCATGCACCACCATGGCCAGTTTATGCAGTGCTGAAGACCAAAGCCAGGGCTTTAAGCATGCTACCCAAGTATTCTGTCAACGGAGCCACATCTCTGGCCCTAAACATGGGAATTTTTTAAATTAGTTTCAATCCATAATTGGTTGACCCCAAGGCCATAGAATCCCTCAGTACTATATTTGCCTAACAAAACTGCACCCAGGTGTANANCTTGGACAACAGGCTGGCCAAAAGCATAAGTCAGGCTTCACTCTGGCTGTCAAATCATATAAAGAGAGCACCAAGTGCCAGTAGAGATGTCCCGGCAGCCACTTTGANAGCAGTTTCCATCCTCTGGTCAGAAATCAGTGCACTCTCCATCACCCTCAGTGGATCTTACCAGGGGAAGAGCATCTCTGTCCATCTGATGGACACACGTTCATTGATGACCCTGTCGTATCCACTGAGGCTGCACTTGCTCCTGGGACCACATACCAAGAGCACAGCGTGGACGTGCAGCTGCAGAGGAACGGGGCACAGCTAGCTTCCCCTTCTCACACTAGCTGCTTCCTTCCGATTCTCAGTCTGGGCACTTGAGTTTCAGACAAAGTGCTCATCTCCCACAGCCATGAGGAGAGCAAATTAAGAATGGTGCTCTCTTGTGCAACTACAAAAAGTTCTCATTTGTTCATTCAGTCAAGTTCCCTAATGGCCGGCATATGAGCCCAATTTCTAACCAGTCCTGAATTGGGCCATTTCCCTCTCAGCGGCNCAGGCTCCCTGTGGGGCAGATTGCCAAGGGCTCTGCAGGTACCTGGAGGAACCCCAGGAGTCATCATCTCTGCCTTCAAGGCTTCTTATCTTTGATGTTTTAATCCTGCTCCAAGTCCTACTCCTTCTGAGAGGAACGAGAGGTCCCAGCGGAGCTTAGGCCCTTTGAGTCAGCCACAGCACCCGGTATTTATTTTAAAAGAATCAGTCCTTACTTTCCAGGCCAGCCCAGAGAAGGTAGGGGATAAAACTGGAGGGAACCAGGCAATGTCTCACGCTGGAAAAATTATTTTAAAAAATCATTATCCACAGGGCTCTATAACCTCTATATTGATAGCTTTTAAGAGAATTCAGAGGGCTGAGAGATATAGCAGTTGGTAAAGTACTTGCCTAGCATGCGCAAAAGCCCTGGGTTCAATCCCCAGTACTACATGAATTAGGTACTACATAAAATAGTGTTCATTCATGAGGTTCTAGGCTCCCCNCTTGGCCCTATGCATGCCCTACCCANCTGGACCTTTTCCCAGGATAAGCCAGAGGCATGAAGTACATACACACCCAAGCCAAGAGCCTCCCTTCTCCATGCACCAGCTCAGATGCAGCCAAGAAGTATCTGGAATAAGTAAAGCCTTGAAGCGAGGCCAGAGATGTAACTCTAGTTAGTTGTTAGAGCACTTGTCTAGAATGTGCAAGGCCCTGGGTTCGATTCCCAGCACT
>LZPO01097137.1:190096-216589 GCA_001675575.1 Neotoma lepida | reverse complement strand
ACACACACACACACACATAATTTGACATCCAAAGGATGAGTGGAAAAAGACCAGAAAAAAGAAGAGACATATTACTTAACTTTATGATGATAATTACCTGGGCACTTATAAGAACATTCTATGTTGGATATTACCCAGAAAAATTAAACCTATGTTGCTGCCTTAATATATATGAATACTAGAAACTAGCGGGGGGAAAAAAATCTAGTCTATGAATAATGGCCTCTACAGCTCCGGAAGCCAGCAGTACATAAGGTTTTTTTTGTTTTGTTTTTTTCTTTCTTTCTTTCTTTCTTTTTTTTTGGTATTTAAAAAAAAAAAAGGAAAGAAAAAGTCTCCAGCCTTTTCCAAAATGGTGCTAATGCGCCACAGAAACTTAATTTTATAATTTACTGGCAGTCAAGATGGCAGGAAATAAAATAATTTGCTATATTCTGCACAACAAACCCTGCTTTTCCTGGGAAGGGGTAATTATCCCCATGGGAAAAAAAAGAAGAAGAAAAAAATACGCCATCTCATATTAAGCTAAAGTCTCATCAAGAAGAGAAAAAGTGCCTCATTACGTGTAATTACCAGAGAATTAGAAACATCATTTAACTAAATGAGCGAATAATGCTCAGGATATTGAAGAAACTTGCCTGCACTTCTGCAAAGCACTCTAAGTCCCATTACAAAAATTGCCCCTCTTTAATGGAATAATTTTAGGCCTTGTCTGCCTTGCTTTAAAAATAAAGAGCCTCCGAGAGGCAGAAAGAGGCTGGGACTGCCATAAACAACTGTTGGAAGGAACTGGAGAAGGCGCTGTCTCTCCTGGAGACCAAGATTCACAACGGCTCATAATCTACTGTAATCAGGAAAATTAAACCTGAGNGCTGGGAAAGAGGAGTACCCCCTGTTTAATTGTGCTTCCTCAAGACGGTGTTGTCCTTGGAGTGTGTATTAGGAATAGCAGATGAAAGCTTTTCAAATTCGGGGCGAGTTTCCCTGCTCCAATACAAAAGCAGTTACAGCCATTCGATGTCCTCTTTAAAAAGGAAAATTATAACATACCTGCAGATTGCCGTTTACTGTGGCTTAATGCAATGATTTTTTTTTCCAGCCATTTAAAAGCTTCCAAGCTTAGGTTGGGATATCCCCTCCCCCTTTCCTCTTTGCTTTTAAATTCTGTCAAGCGTTAGCATAAAAGCAGCGGATGAACTTGNTTGTTTGGGCGTGTGCGCATACCCTCAACACAGACCACCTCACTTGCAGTAGATGGTTCTCTCCTTCCATCATGTGTGCTGGGATCATCAGGCTTGGTGACGGGTGCCCTTAGCACCTTACTGGGTGTAAAGGCAGCAGATTTAATATCACTGCCCCAGCCTCCAGCAACACTAACCTTAATCTTTACTCACCAGGGAACCAGGGTAGGAAAGACATCAATAATGATCACTTTGTTTTTTATTTATTTGTTTGTTTAGTTAGGTGTATGAATGTTTTGCCTGCATGNATGCCTGTGCACCCTGTGCAAGCCTGCTGCTGCAGAAGTCAGAAGAAGGCATCAGATCCCCAGAGGTTANAAGCAGTTGTGAGCTGCCATGTGGGTGCTGGGAATTGAACCAGGGTCCTCTCCAAGTGTGTTCTTACCGCTGAGCCAACTTTCCAATTCAGGAAATAATCAGTATTGGTCAGAAGCTTGGTCCAAGAAGGGTCTCCAGGGGTCACTCTCAGGAAGAGACCAGAGCATNAAGTCCTGAGACCCAACAAGGAGCCACTCACCTCCATTCCCACTCNAGGGCCAGGCCTTGCCTAGGTCTGGAACAGGTGGGGCAACAAAAGAGGCTTTGGGCTGTCGCCTACTTCAGCCTACTTCAGCCGCTCATCTTGACAGTGAGGAAGCTAAGACAGGCCCAGGCCACAGAGCTTCCTGCTCAGGACCCTCATGGCCAAGTCCATATTTGCGTGTGTAAATCACAGTCACCACTCAAANCGCTCTGCCCTAAGGGACTGGGGGGAGGTTGTAAGGACAGAGGGTGGATGTGAGGGGATGGGGAGATAAGTGGGATTGGAATGCATGATGTGAAATTCACAAAGAATCAATAAAAGTTAAAAAAAAAATGCTCTGCTCCTCTGAGCTCTGTGGTCCAAGTGCATTCTTTCCTGGTCCAGAACATGTGAGTAACAGTATGAGGGCAAATGACAGTGGAAGTGTAGTGGGTGTGCTGGTCTGTTACAAACACCTGCCCTGGAAATGAAACTCCAACTCCAAAAGACTAATTCTTGTGCCTCCTTGGACCCTGGAACTGCTCCCTCTGAACACTAGGGAGGGTCCTGTACCCAAGAAATCAAAGTATAACAATAGGCACCTGAAGTGGTTGATTTTTTCAGAGATGAGTGACTTTACACAGATAAATCTGAAATCACGTTTGGGTTTAGTGACCAGCAAAGTCATTCATTCAACTCTAAGATGGAACTTGGCACTGTGGAAGTTTCCAGATGAAGGAGGTAAGGAAAAAAATGATCCTCCTGTACTACACAAATGAAACAAAGAAATAAGGCTCCATAGTAACACAGACTACAAATGTCATCTCAGGAANTGAGTCAGGTGAAATGATTTCCCCGTGAAGACCATACAGCTAGCAAGAGGGGTCCAGCATCAGAGCACAGGTTCCCTAGCTGCCTTCTCTGGTGAGAACCAGCCTGGAGTACTACCAAGGATACCTCCCACCACAGGATAGCACTTCCCAGCTCGATTCAGGGTGATCTCACTAGACTCCCTCAAGATGAGTCTCCATTTCATACTCAAACTTGAAATGAGCCACACAAAGTCATTCTGTCACCAGCTGCCTGGCCTGGGAGTCATACTGACAGTAGAGGTAGAACTCCATTCTGAGAGGACCAATGAGGTGGCTTATTGGGTAAAGGTGCTTGCTGACAAACCCGTGTCACACCCTGATTTCCATCCTCCAAGGAGAGAACTGACTCCTGAAAGTTGTCCTTTCATCTCTACACAGACAGACAGACAGACAGACAGACACACACACACACACACACACACACACACACACACACACACAAATAAATAAATACATACATAAATAAATGTTTTTATGGCCTGAAATGTTGTGAACAATCCTTTGACCCCTTTGGTTCGTTTTATCAGTCAGTTTATTTTCTCAATGTAGGTGACAGGGAANGCTGTAAATATTTGAACCACTCCTGTCATTTTACCAATTGTCTCCAACCAAGTCCATCTTGTGCCATTAGTAAGGCAAAGTTTGTTGTTGTTTGGTTTTTTGATTTTTCAAGACAGGGTCTCTCTGTGTACCCCTCTGGCTGTCCTGGAACTCACTCTGTAGACCAGGCTGGCCTTGAACACAGAGATCCGCCTGCCTCTGCCTCCCGAGTGCTGGGATTAAAGGTGTGCGCCAAGGGCAAAGTATTTTTAAATCCCATAAGTTGCCTAGTCAAGCTGGGACATACCTCACACTTTGATTGACCGGTGCTGTGAACACCACAGCAATGACAGTCAAACAACAAAAAGACACAGAACTCTGAAATAAAANATAAGCACTCCTGTGAAGTTAGCAGCTGATCTCTGGGACCAGAGAGACGAGGAGGCTACAGGGATTTTAAACCATTGTGAGCAAACTAAAAGAGCAAGGCAGGTGATAGAGGATGCAGAGAAAAGCCAGCACAGTAGCAAAGGACTAAAATGGAATAGAAAACCTCCACTCAAATAAGCCTACAGATCAGAACTACAANCGGAACATGAATTTACAGATAGGCATGGTGGCACAGACCTGTAATCCCAGCAGAGGAGGCAGAGGCAGGAGGAATGCCAAAAGTCCCAGGCCAACCTGGAAAACATAGTGTCTCAAAAAACATACAAGGGCNGGAGAGATGGCTCAGAAGTTAAGAGCACTGGCTGCTCCTCCAGAGGACCTGGGTACGATTCCTGGTACACACCTGGCAGCTCACGATGCCCTCTTCTGACTTCTGTGGGCACCAGGCATGCATAATGGTGTACATACATACATGTAGGCAACACTTGTGCACATAAAATATCTTTTTCAAATTAAAAATAGGCAACAAAAAATTAAAAATAATGTTTTTCTTACATATTGAATTTTTAGTTCTACCCACCAAAGATCGTGTTTGGAATGTTCTAAGAGCTAAATGAAGCAATCTGTGAAATCATGTAGCAAAAGTCAACAAATACAAAACAAGAGACAGATAAGACAAAAAGTTGAGGGCTGGTGGGATGGCTCAGCAAGTAAAGGTGCCTACCACCAAGTCACCAAGCCACCGAGGCTGACAACCTGCAGTCAATGCCCAGGAGACCCACATAGTATAATGCCCAGGAGACCCACATAGTATAAGAACAGAACTGACTCCCACAAGTTGTTCTCAACTCTCCACACACATACACCCCAACCCAGACACATAAATAAAAAATAAATAATTAAATGAATAAATTCAATTTAAATTTTTAAGTGGACACGGATAGCTCACAGCTTGAGAGGGAGGGAGGGAGAGAAAGAGAAAGAGACAGAGAGAGAGAGAGGATGGATGGATGGATGGATGGATGGATGGATGGATGGATGGATGATGAAAAAAGAAATGGAAAGAAAAATTGAAAACCTAGAAATAAAAAAAAACTAAATAAAATAAATTCTGGACTAGACACAGAGTTCATAAATTGCCGAAGAGTTCTAATGAACTTACCCAGAACACAGCGTGGAGAGAAAACAAAATGAATATGAAAAGATTAATTAACAGACATGGAGAAAATGCTACAAGGTTCTAACAATCATCAGTCAGGAGATGGGGGAATGTATAGGCAGGTGGGAAGCCAACACGCAGGGACACAACACAGCATCNTAGCCAAGTAGAGCTCTGTACTACCTCTGAGTACCAAGCAGGGATATATAAATCCAGACACGTCAGTGAGGCTGGAATAGACAGTTAGCAGATGGATTTAATGGCCTCTAGAGTGTGGGAGCTAAGGGCTTGTCTTTCTTTTTCCTTTTTAAAAGAATTTTAGCCAGGCAGTGGTGGCGCATGCCTTTAATCCCAGCACTAGGGAGGCAGAGGCAGGCAGATCTCTATGAGTTCAAGGCCAGCCTGGTCTACAGAGTGAGTTCCAGGTTAGTCAGGGCTACATAGAGAAACCCTGTCTTGAAAAAAAAAATTGTCTTGAAAAAAAATATTTTTTAGACAAGGTTTCATTATGAATTCTAACAGATCTGGAACTCACTCTGTAGACCAGGCTGGCCTTGAATTCACGGAAATCCACCTGCCTCTGCCTCCCAAGTGCTGTGATTAAAGGCATGAGCCACTACATCCACAAGAATCTCACAATTAACTTTGTGTTAACATGGCTAAACTGTGATCCACTGAAACTGGTAGATTTTCAATAACACAGATTGCTTTTCTGTAATGTAGGTGAGCTTTATCCAGTCAGCTAAAGAACTGAAGAGGTCCTGTCTTCAGACTCCCTCTGTAACCACTGTCCTGGCTCACTAGCAGACACTTTAGACCTGAGCTACAGTTCTTCCCTTAGTCTTCAGCCGGCCTGACAAGAAGAAAGGATTCATTCTGGCTTACAGTTCAAGAGGATGCAGTTCTCATCATGGCAGATTGGTCAGGGTGGGAGTGGGTTGGGGTGGGGTGATCTTAGTTAGTTACTGTTCTATTGCTGTGAAGAGACACCATTAATGGGGGAAATTATTAAGGCAACTCCACCTAGTTAACTGAAGGTTTATTTAGGGACTTAGGGCAACTTACAGTAAGTAAAGGGGTTGGTCACAGGGTCCAGGAGAGGTGAGGTGCAGTCCAGCAGTGTTCTTTGGAGAACTCTGCTTAGTCCACCCTCCAACGTCCGTGATCCAGGAACCAAGAGCTCCGGCATGGACTTACTCTTTTCTTAACGGCTCCTCATTCTTAACGGCTCCTCTCTAGGCTCCGCCCCCGGGGGGAGGTCCGAGGTAGGCGTGGCAGTTACCGGAAGCCTCAGTAAGGCTATGCTTCCAGGTCATTGCTGGAACTGCTGCCCACTACACACCATGACCTTACAAAAGAAAGCATTTAACTGAGGCTTGCATACAGTTTCAGAGGGTTAGTCCATTATCATCCTGACAGGGTGTGTGGTGGCCAGCAANCAAGAAAGNTCCTGAAAACGTAGCTAAGAGCTACATCCTGATCCACAGGCAGCAGGCAGAGATAGATAGAGATGGGGCCTGGTTTGGACTTTTGAAACTTCAAACTTCAAAGTCCACCCTCAGTGACACACCTCCTCCAACAAGGTCACACCTCACAATCCTTTCAAAACAGTCCACTAACTGGGACTCAGCATTCAAACAACTCAAACTACAGGGGGAGAGTAACAAGTGGCAGCTGGAGTATGTGGCTGGGAGTCCAGTCCACCTCCTCACACCTCAACAGAACAGGACACAGAGACCAGATAGAAGAAGGCTGGGCCAGAAAACATCAAGGTTTACTCAGAGCAACCCAGTTCCTCTAGCAAGGTTCCACCTCCTAGATCAGTGGTTCTCAATCTTCCTAATGCTGTGACCCTTTAATACAGTTCCTCATGTTGTGGTGATCCTAACCATAAAATTATTTTGTTGCTACTTCATAAATGTAATTTTGCTACCATTATGAATCATAATGTAAATATCGGCTATGCAGGATATCTGCTATGTGACCCTGTGGGGGTCAAGACCCACAGGTTAAAAACCACTGTCATAGAGGTTCTGTAACATCCCAACAAGCTCTGCCAGTGCAGGACCAAACATACTTCACATTCACACATTACTCATGAGGGAGAGAGGTTTAACAATAAGTGTATGGCTGTGCATGCTTCAAACAAGAGGTATAAGATGGGGGAGAAAGGAGAAATAGGGAAACTATCAATCAAGCATAAAGTAGAAGATAAGAACTATAACAAATACTCAAATAAGACAGAATTAAAGAATTACTCTCATATATGCATCATTATTTACTAAAATATACAAAAGGATTAAGGCCCAAGGGAGGTGGGCATGAAGTCCCACCCTGAGCTGAGGAGCTACTGACAACAGGGGGCTGGTGGGAGGAGAACCAGTTTCCTTAAAGAGTGTGGCCCCTGGTAGGTTAACCATGCTCCAGCAAACAGTCACACATCCAGTAGTGTGTATGCAACACAAATAAGACCTGATGAGGGAGGAGGGGATTGGGTGAGTAGGAAAGGGGACAGATGGGGGGAATTGGATGAGTGAATATAATCAAGACACACTGTATGAAATTCTCAAAGATCTAATAAAATTATTAGATTGTACTTGCTTTTTCTCTTCTTTTCTTTTCTTTTTTTGTTTGTTTGTTTGTTTTGTTTTGAGACAAGTCTCATTATGTATTACTGACTGACTGGCCTGGGACTCTTTGGGTAAGTAAACTAGGTTGGCCTTGAACTCACAGACATCTGCCTACCTCTGCCTAGCTGTACTTGTTTTGTTTTGAGACAGGGTCTCTCTATGTAGCCCTGGCTTTCCTGAAACTCACTAACTCACTATGCAGACCAGGCTATCCTTGAACTCACAGAGATCCGCCTGCCTCTGCCACCTGAGTGCTGGGATTAAAGGCATGTGCCACCACACCCTGCTCTGTACATGCATTTTTTAATATAACTTAAAATAGACATGCCTAAAACTCACAAAGCTGAAAAATAGAATATAAACATATCCTATACAAATGCTAACAAAAATAAATCGTACAGAATATGACACTGGATACGATCATGTCTAAAGCAAAAGGTATTAGTAAAGATGAAAGCCATATTTTGTAATAGTTTTTAAAGTTTATTTANTTTTATGTGCATTTGTGTTTTGCCTGCATGTATGTCAGGGTGAGGGTGTCGGGTCCCCTGGAACTGGAATTACAGACAGTTGTGACCTGTTATATGGGTGCTGGGAATTGAACCTGGGTCCTCTGGAAGGGTAGTCAGTGCCCCTAACTGCTGAGCCATCTCTCTAGCCCCCCTACTTTGTAATAATTAAGGGGGGAAATCCTTCTAGAAGACATAATAATAAACTCATATGTACCTAATAACATGGTCTCAAAATAATACAATTCAAAAAATGCATAAGAACATAGAAGNAAAAAAATTACATAAAGCAAGGACAGAATTATAAACAGAAAATGATGAATCAATATAACAAGAGCTTGATATATCAGAAAATCTGCCCAACATGGTGGCGCATGCCTTTAATCCCAGCACTCAGAAGACAGAGGCAGGTGGATCTGAGTTCGAGGCCAGTACTGTGGGATAGGATGGATAACAGACTATTTTCTAATTTTGCCAAATATAGACTAGATATTGTAACTGTAATTCTTCTTGATAACTATTCTATATGTGTAATTTTACTATATTAAAGTTAAAACCTTCCTTTTTGATTAGACAGAAAGGGGAAATGCTGTGGGATGCCTTTCTGTATGCTGTGAATATGTGTTACTCCCACTGGCTAATAAATAAAGCTACATTGGCCTATGGCAGGGCAGGATGGAGCCAGGTGGGAAAATCCAAGAGAGATATTGAGAGGAGAANGGAGAGGAAGAAGAGATGCCAGCTGGCCCAAGGAGCAGCAAGATGCCAGCAGACCAGTAACACCATGGCCACGTGGCAACTTATAGATTAATAGAAATGGGTCGTTATAAGAACTAGCTAGCAAGAAGCCTTCCATTGGCCATACAGTTGGTAATTAACATAAGCTTCAGAATGATTATTTTATAAGTGGCTGCAGACCAGAGAAACTTACAGCTACAGGCCAGCCTGGTCTATAAAGTCAGTTCCAGGACAGCCTGTGCTACACAGTGAAGCCATCTCAAGAAAAAGAAATAAAAATCAGAAAATTAATGATACAGTTCAAAATTTAATAAGCATATACTTGAACAACAAAACTAAGAAGCTAATAAATGTAAAGTTGAACATTATAAATAAGAGAAAATTCTTTGCTGACACATGTTCCTGATGGAGGCCAAAGGCACTGAGTGTGCTAAGTCCCTGTGACAGAAATATCCCCACCACTCAGCCTAAACACCTGAGGGTCTTCTGCATTACAGAAAGGGGGAAGAGAGGAAAATACAAGCAGACTCATGGCCGGCAGTGGTTCTGCTTAGAGGTTCACATATCTCTGAATCCTCAGAAACGGTGGTGGGTCTGAAAGGTCATGTTCTTAGGAAAAGATATCTCATTAAGTCNTAGAGATCACAGAACCTGGAGAGGTTTTAGCACCTCCGATCACCTCCAGACACTTGCCCTTCCTTCACATCTTTAAAAGCAACGGCTTTGAATGAATGGACATCATTCTGCAAAAGACATCATGCTTGCCCTGTGTCAGAGTGCAGACTGGGGTGACCGTATATAGTTGTGCTGCTGAGTGGGGGAACGTAGACAAAGGTCCAAAAGGATACTGGAAGAAAGGGTGCAGCCATCAGTCAGTCCTCTGATCCCAGCCACTCAAAGGACTATAAAGTGGCTCTAGGGAGATGTTTAGCTAACATCCTATGGGTCTGAAGCAAAGCGTATGGTAATACGCCTCTGGCATCAGAGCAGAATAAGAACTGAAGGAACCCAAAAGGTACCCACAACCATCCTTCAGTGCACCTGGCTGTGAAGAAACCCTTAATAAAGCTCCCTGCTTCCCTTCAGCCTCCCCACTCCATGCTATGTTCCCCTTCCAACTAACTCTAACCTGGAACCATACATGATGCTGAACCAGGTTGACCCAGCAGTCCACCCGACTCCTTTAGTTAAATATAGAATACTTAGAAGTGATTATTCACATCTTTGGGGAGACTGCACATTTTCATCATAATTACATGATAAATATTTCATGGTATATATCTTTGTCATATAATTAGGAATAAAAAATGTAATCTCAAAAAGATGTTAAATAATTCAGGCTGCTNAGGATGTAAAGCCATGGCTGAAATATGGTCAGAAGGTAACTCGGGTTCTTCACACAGGATCCTCTATGCAACAACCCTGATAAGCCCAAAGCTGTTCTCACGACTTAACCACCTTCTTAGGAAGCCTCTGTCAGGGGGAATTTNGCCTCAAGAACAAACTAACAGCATTATTTAAACATCTTCTTCCTTTCAAAATTACCAGACTTAGAACATATCTTATTAAGCTATCTTATTAAGGTGTTTTTAAAAGGGGAGGAACACCTGGCGGTGGTGGCACACGCCTTTAATCCCAGCACTTGGGAGGCAGAGGCAGGCGGATCTCTGTGAGTTCGAGGCCAGCCTGGGCTGAGTGACTTTCAGGAAAGGCGCAAAGCTACACAGAGAAACCCTGTCTCGAAAAACCAAAAAATAAAAATAAAATAAAAGGGGAGGAAGGATGGCTCCGAGGTTAAGAGCACTGGCTGCTCTTCCAGAAGACACAGGTTCAATTCCCAGCACCCACATGGCAACTCACAACTGTTCATAACTCCAGTTCCAGAGGATCCAACACCCTCACACAGACATACATGCAGGCAAAACACCACAAAGAAGAAATAAAAATTAGAACATTAAAAAAAACAAAAACCCACAAGTGTCCTCAAACACACACTGACACACTGTCCTAAAACCTTATATTCAAAACCTGAGTAGGGCCTATTAGCGGGGTAAGAGCATCCTCTGAGCCTGGCAGAATCCCTTCACAAGGTTTAGAGGTTTAATGTATTGTAAGGCTTTTAAAATTATTTTTATTTTTTTAATAGTCTCCATATTTAACCTAAGTATTGTAATGGATTTGCATACATTTTTGTTCTTTTTAATATTTATTAATGCGTTTGAGTGTTTTGCCTGCATGAATGTCTGCACCACACGCACACCTGGTGCCCACAGAGGCAGAAGAGGGTGTCAGACACCATAGAACTGAACAGTTTTTAAGCTTTTATATGTGTACTAGGATTCGAACCCAGGTCTTCTGCAAAAATAAGAGCTCTTAGCCACTGTGCCATCTCTCTAGCCCCTATACTAGAAGTTTTAAAATGGGCTATATCACCGTGCTTTCAAAAGGTCCAGTTACTTCATGGCATACACACGGCAAACCAATCCAGCCTAGACTCTGTGCGCATACAAACTGGCTTTTTTAGCCATCGACACCCACCACCGCCTGGAATAAACAGTACAATCGTGTTTCGTCTCCATTTCAAAAACTGCCAGGCAAGTTTTGCAGGTTCCTTTTATTGTCTGTTAGTAGAAAGCAAAGATAGGGGAACCCAGAGGGAAAGAGGCTCCCTATGCCCGCATCACCTGAACCAATAGCCAAGAGAAGCCCCTAACAGCACGATGGTCATCACAGCTGTCCAGCTGGGGGGCTATGAGACTCCTGTGGAAGACCCTGATATTCCTTTCCAGCAAGTAACTGCCAGGGGTGGACGGTTCCATGAGAAGAATGGCGATGGCTCCAGGTCGCCATTGTCTTTGTCTCCTCCTCTTCTTTCTTCTCCTCCTCGTTTGTTTTGTTTTTTGAGACAGGGTCTCTCTACATAGCCCCGGATGTCCTGGAACTATGTACACCAGGCTGTCCTCAAACTCACAGAGCTTCACCTGCCTTTGCCTCCTGAGTGCTGGGATTAAAGGTGTGTGCCACCACCCCCACAGACTCCATGTTTTCTCTGAGGCCTTCTGGAATTTCACAGAATCCAATTCTTCGAATGTTCTAGGGGTTAGGATAACCCTGGGCCAGCAGGCTCTAACAGGTTCCTCAGTCAGGTGGCATATTTCAAACTGACTTCAGTTTCTAACTCCTGACCTAATATTTCTGGATAGCTACTAAAAATAAGATTATTCCCCTTCTCTCAAAAACAGTGGCAATTCCCTCCTCACAAATACTAGAGGCTCATTCATACTCTGGTACAGTTGTCACCCTGCCCAGTATACTCTCTCTTGCCAGGTTATTCTCACATTGCCAAGAGCAGGGCCTTTTCCAAGTATATTTGCCCCTTAAATCCCAAAGCTACAACTAGATGCTCACAGCAAGCCTTAAAAAATAGCTTCCCCATGCCAGCAAGATGGTTCAGCAGGTTCAGCACACCTGCCACCAAGCCAGACTACTTAGATTAGATACCTGGGAGAAAACCAAAGCCTACAAATTGTCTTTGGACTTCTGTGAGTGCACCATGGCATGTACACGTATGCACACAAAAATTAAAAAAAAACTTTTTTTAAAAATTTGTTTAAAAATGGGACTGGAGAGTTGGCTCAGCAGCTAAGAACACCAGAGGATTCAGGTTCAACTCTCAGCACCCACATGCAGCTCACAACTGTCTGTTAACTCCAAGATCTGACACTCTCATACATACATATATGCAGGCAAAGCACCAATGTACATAAAATAAATAAATAAAAACCCACCCCTCCTTTAAAAAGAAAATAAATTTACCTAAACTTATGTTTCCATGTCACCCCACTAAGAAATCTATTCGTTCTGGGGTCATTTCTTTTACTTTTTTCCTTTTGATTTTGTTTTTTGCTTTTTTGAGACATGATTTCTCTGAGTAGCCCTGGCTGTCCTGGAATTTACTCTGTAGACAAGGCTGGCCTTGAGACCTGCCCAACTCTACCTCCCACCTTCATGGCCCAGCTTCCTTTACTGTCTTGAGACAGGATTTCATTCTATAGTCCAGGCTGATACTGTATAGATCAGACTAGCAATAAACAAGTAGCCAGTCCTCCTGCTTTGCCTTCCAAGTGCTAGGATTACAGGTGTGATCCAAATTGCCTCACTGAGAATCATTTTTTTTTATTTTTTTTTGTTGTCATTGCTTTATTCTTGTATTTGTTTTTGAAACAAGGTCTCTCTATGAAGCCCTGGCTAGCCTAGAAGTTGATATGTAGACCAAGTTGTTCATGAACTCACATACATCTTCCTGCCTCTGCCCCCCAAAGTGCAGGGATAAAAGGGATGTGCCACACTGGCCTTGTGGTTCATTTCATAAGAAAGCCTTTTCTAAAATTATGCAATTAAAACTATCAAATTTAAATTTTGAGTTAGCCCTGATTTCCCAAGTCACCCAAAGAGGTTAACTTCTCTGCATTTCCATGGGATTATCCTAGAGATTTGGGGCCAATCTATTTTTAGCCAAACAGTGTTTCTAAAGAAATACTGGATAGTGAACCAGACACAGAGGCACACACCTGTAATCCTAGCACTCAAAAGGCTAATGCAGGAGGATCACCTTGAATTCAACAGCAGCCTGGGATACATAGCGATACCCTGACTCACACATGTGCACAAACACATACACAAACATTGAATGTTCAACTTTGTGTTTCCAGGAAGTGAGTGTACTGATCAAATATTGCTACTACTAACAGTACATTACCATCTATAAATAATTCACTCTTCAGGAATTAAATATATCCCCTCTTATTTCCATTTGCTCTTACTCTGGTGAAGTCAATTTATCACATATTCTGGAGTCTTTTAAATTTATAATGGGGGAGGTAATGTATGTGGATGTACACGTGCCATAGCCCACATGTGGAGGTCAGAGGGCAATTTATGAGGTCAGTTCTTCACCTTTGACTGGGTTCTATGACCAAATTCATGTCATCAAGGCTTTCATGGCAAGCAGGTAAGTGGGCAAGTGCTTTTAACTGCTGAGCTATCTCACTAGGCCAACTGTGATTCACTGGAGTGCAAACAAATGACTTTTCTCTCATTATTTGACAGTTTCAGATAATTTTCCACTTCAAAAGCAAAACCTGGATAATGCCTGGCAGCACAGGTATATTGTAAAGCTAGGTACAGCAAAAGCCAAGTCCAGTGGAGACTGGCATACATCCTGTTAGTATAGTTAAAATAAGCAGCTGCCCATAGTCCTAGGAGGACTATGAGCCATAATGACCAGCATGGCACGATATCCCTAAGGGTGCAGCAGTGGCACACACACCTTGGTGTAACCAATAGCTCTCTAATTGAACTTAAGGCTTGCTCAACATGACTGAATAGAAACCTAGCCAATGGCTTGGGGCTAGTGAAGTCATGGATCTTGGAGAACCTAAAACCACCACTTTACTAAACCAGCATGATCCATAACTGTATTTTAAACACTTATCCTTATGACCACAGTAAGTGTAGTCCTCACTCCACATCAAGGCAACTTCTCTTCACAANAGATGGAAGCCATTACAGAAAATCCCAACTGATCAAAACAAGAGTTGTGGAGCCCAGTCCTAACTGATACATCTACCACACAACTTCTGCTCCTCAGGCTCAGGGATCATTGCAGAAGGGGTGGGGGTGGGGTGGGGGGCAGAAAGACTGTAAGAGCCAGAGGAACAGTTTGATGTGAGATGATGTATCCTAGAAATGCCAGAGAAGCTCTGAGTCTCACCAACATGGCTGCCTAAAGAGTTCTGAACAATGCTAATGTAGAAGGAGGTGCTGAAGGGCCTCAAGCCTACACTAAGAACTCCAGGGGATCGAATCCACACAAGGAGCTGTAGAAGGGAAAGGGGAGAAAAGGTGCGATTATATTATAATCTCAAATAAATAATGAACAGGCTGCCAAGACACCAGCTACAAGCTCTGGAAGGGCAATGCTCATCTGTGGTGACTGGGGAGGACAAAGACCAACCAGTGAATAGCAGCAAAGGACAGCACGGTGAGAAGCTAATAGCTGGTATGCCTGGCCTCTATCTCCACAACTACCTTTATGCNGGGTCACATGGAAAGCTCAGCCCCTCCCTACTACCAGCATTCACAATGAACTAACAGTAACCAGGAAGGCAGCTGCTTCCGCACTCAGCTTGGGAAGCTGTGCATTGTTGCTGTTCCAGAATAGGGTATTCCTTCAGGTGGAAAGCATCAGGAACTGTGTGGCACTGTAAGAATGCAAGGTTTTTGCCTGGTAACTCTGAGAACATTGGGTCTCAGCAGAGGAGATATTGTAATATACCACTGAAGACAAATCGGGCTCTTTAAGAATACATGGCTGGTGCTAAGAAAGTCTTCAAGAGCCAAGTATTTTGAGAATTATAAAGTGATGTTATAACAAGGTCAAGAGTCTAAGATACAAGGGTTTTAAATTACTGCAATAGCCTGTAACAGAGTCCTATAGCGGGAATGAAGGTACTTCATTACANTGGCCTAGTAAACTAGTAGGTATGATTTGTACTGCTTCTTCAGTTTTGTGCTAACCACAAAGAACTGGGCAGAGGTGAACAAATATTTCCTGAGAAATTAGTTAATGAAATAAACCACAGGACGAACCTTCGGTTACTTAAGTCTGACAAATAGTACACTGAAGGTCAGTAAAGCATTTCCTTTTTCTCTTTCAAGGCAGGTAATTTGGGAAGTCATACTGTTAGCCAGGGATGTATTCAAGGAAAACAAAGCAACAAAATGCAATCAATTGCTTTTCATTTAAAGTAAGTTCTGAAGACCAGCTGCCAAATCGTGAGTTATAGTAAATGAACAGACAGGCTCATGTCACTATTTCCCAAATACAGACCTCTATAAATTATGGTCCATTTTTCACCTTCAGACTTTTTCTTCCCCACATCAGCACACAAAACTAAAAAGCCAGTGCCCTACAACAACCCCAGGCCAAGTTCTTTGGGCACCCTTGGAAAATGAAAGCACTGTTTCAGCACGCCACTGATCAAGGGGAAAGTGCCTTTGTACTCAGTGGCCCAGTTGGTATTTGTGGCCACCGGGAGCAGCGGTGCTTTCATTTCTCTTAGCACTGGTTCCAAAGCAATGTAGCCAGGTGCCATTCTGAAAGGAGACCTCTCTAACCACCCCTAATAGCTTAAGTCAGTATTTCCCCAAGGGAAAGATGGGGTGCCCTGGGCCATTTCAGAGGCTAAGGTGGGGAAGTCAAAGGAGGGCACATTCAAACCTGAGGTGTGTCTACTTCCCAGATGACAACACAGACGCCATTTTAATAAACACACCCCCCTCCACCCGTTGACTAGATACATAATTTCCTGTTGGAACAAGAGAACCTTCACGAGGGTATGAAATTTTCACCCTTGAAAGAGCCAATGAGTCAGACAACTGCCTTTCGTCCTGTAATGGGGCTAATTTCCTGAGAAAGGGACGCTTGGCTTGGCCACTCCACCACACAACCTTGCTGCTACTACCGGGTCAAGCTGTTCACAGCTTCAGCTCCTCCTTCTACTACATCATAGTCACAAAACCTGATGTTGGTNGGGAACAAGTTCATTCCAGAAGAAACTACAGCATATATGCAAAGTGAAAAAGTCAAAACATGTCCTGTGTATGGATCTGCGAGCATAAGTGTAAAGGGTGCAGTAGTAAAGACAGAGTGAGGTCCCACATGGCAGGCATTTCAAAAGCAGACAAAACACTCAACTCTTTCAAAGCCAGATGATGGTTTACGGATGTGCTCTCGGACTTTTATTGTTTATTATTTAGTTCATGTTTTTAAAATATACCAGTATCCTTAATAATTGGGGATCCAATAACCACTTGAGAACCATCTTGACTTATATAAAAAGAATTAAGTCAGTTAGTTGACCAATTAATTATATCCGATTTTTTTTTTCAGTGCTGGAGACCAAACCCAAGGCCTCACACACTGTAGGTAAGTGCCCCACCACTGAGCTACACTCCCAGCCTGGGGTGAATGTTTACCCAGAGGGGATTTGCATTCAGACTGTGGCTGGCACCCTCTGATAAACAGTGTACATACTTGTTCATAACGCTGTAAGCTCAGTGTTTCCTCCACAATACAGATGGAGAGATGAAGACTGGGGGGGATGTGATGCAGGGAATTAGGCACTAAAGTTGAAAGTTCAACTCCAAGATTCACACTATCTGTCCCAGGAAACAGATTTGACTCTGGAGCAGTGAAGTCCATACTGTCGAGACTTGAAGATCAGCTCTACAATACTGACTGAACTAACAAAGCCAAAGGTCACAGCTAATGCCCCTTTGTGTCAACATCTCAAAACTGCATTTGAAGTACACTGAAGGGGAACTACCTATATCATTCAGCAGTATTCAGTGAGTAAAGGCAGCTGGGCCAGGCCTGACAACCTGTGTTCAATCTCCAGAACTCCTATGGTGGAAGAACTGACTTCCGCAAGCTGTCCTGTACCCTCTCCTGTGTGCCATGGGACCCACACACAGAAAAGTAAATGCATGGCGTGTGCCTTTAATCCNAGCACTTGGGAGGCAGAGACAGGCAGATCTGTGAGTTTGAAACCAGCNTGGTCTACAGATCGAGTTCCAGGACAGGCTGCAGAGCCACACAGAGAAACCCTGTAAACGTGGGCTCTAAAATCATCCTCAAAAGCTCCCGGCACCGAAGGTGGAGGCAGGAAGCACTTCCTACATAGTTTGAAGGCCCCTTAGTTCTGAACTGCAACAAGTACTGAGGGCTTGCTTCCCAGAAGAGGGGGCACCTTCAATCAGACCTTGCAAAGTTTATACAAGACCTGAAAGAATAATCCAGAAAGAGAAGAATAAGATTTGGAGATGACTGTGAAACAAAGAGCCCAGCTCTGGGTGTAGCAGGTTCCAGCACTTCTTGCCAACAGTAAAAGGTAAAGGATTCAGTTACAGGTATAAACAAAAGCCAAGTCAAAGAAATTCGGGGGTACCAAAGTGAGAAATACGTAAGCAGGCACCCCCATTAAATTTCTGTATGTACGTGCAGATTTTATGATGCTTTCATGGTGGTAGGTTCCATGGCTTTTCCCAAAGGCCTTTAGGCTGGGCATGGTGGCATACTCCTTTAGTCCCAGCACTCAGGGGCAGTCCTGCCTCAGTCCTGAAGTCAAAGCCTTATGTCTCAGGGGACAGAGGATGAGCAGCAAACACCTTTCCATTTCTGGAGTGGGACTCAGTACCACTGGCTGCTGCCCAGCAGTTTATCTCATCCTACTTACTACGATTCAAGCAAAGGGCAGCCCCACCTCCCCATCCCTGACAACCCCATCCCTGACAGCTGAAGACTCCAAAAGCATGCCTTCCATAACTACTAACCGGCTACTATGAGAATGGGAAACATGAGACTCCAAGACAGCACCATACAAGTGTTACGGGTTTTTGTTTTTTAATTTTGCAAGACATTGAACAGTTTGTGAAAATTGCAAGTGACAATGGATTTATTGTAAAATAATGTCAAGACATCATAACCAGCACTAAATTTAGGGGATACACTTATGTGCCCACCTACCAGATACCTCACATACAAAAAGAGCAAATTTGACCAATCTGTAGTCTGTCATACCATTATGCTGACTTGTACTCTGCTAAAACACAAGAAAGCCATCACTCTAGGAGACATAGGATTTAGGAAAAGTACTGAAATGTGTAACANTCACCCCAAAGACCCTGAGAATAGTAGCAGTCAGAAGAAAGAGTGAAGAAATTTATAGTATTGGTAAGAAAACCCATTGAAAATGCCAGTGTTGGATTGGAGAGATGGCTCAGAGGTTAAGAGCATTGGCTGCTCTTCTAAAAGACCCAGAGTTTAATTCCCAGCACCTACATGGATGGTCACAACCATTTCTAGCTCGTTCCAGGGGATTTGATGCCCCCTTCTGGCCCCCCAGTNTACTGCACCTTGTTGGTGCACAGACATTCATGGCCAACAAAACACCCAAACACATAAAATAAAATCTCAAAAAGAAAAGGCCAAGGTTAAATTACACTTGGGAAACTGGAGGTAAAGGGAGCTGTAATATAAACAGGCAAACTGAGAGGGTGAGCTGGGCAAGTAGTATGCAGGGGAGGCAGGTAGACACGTTTGGTTTGAAGGGACAGAAGGACATCTAAACGAAACCATCAGAAGAAGCTTTCTCACATCATATCAAACACAAGTCCAGAACATGGCTTTAATTTGGTCATCTTAATTACAATGCGTGGAATTTATGCTCTGCTCTCAATCAGGTGGTTATGACTTTAAAAAGTAGATAATCACACCATGGGGCAATGCCACCGGTCAGCTCCTGGCTTTACATCATCATTTACCATCTCCAGGACTTCACTTTGATGTAGCCNTTGATGGCTAAGTCCAGAAGGGCCTGTCATTGGTTCTGTCTGCAGAGGATGTTCCTGTCAGCAGGGATGCATGAGCTCTACAGCACTGGCATTGCTAACAGTCATGGCAGAGATGCCCAGAGGCTGCCAGTCTGTGCCCATCCATCCTGAGGGAAGCTGTAGAGATGGCTCACAGGCCTCACTGATCCGCCAAAGGAACATGAGCGAAATGGCCGAATGAACTCAAGTGGATTACTTTANCTAGGGCTGGATCCCCAATGTTCAAGAGCAGACATAAATAAATGAGGCAGAGTACATTTAAAGATCAAATGTCACTCAAAACAAGCCCTTGATGCAGAGCACTTTGCCTAAGAGAAGTCTTGTTATGCAGTAAATGACAATAATTATCAAAGTCTTAAAAACACCCAACTTTTAAAAGTTCCAAATCTCTCATTTATTAGACAGCAGAAAAATATTAACAGTTTTAGATTGCGCTACAAAGAACTGAAACACTAACAGCAACAGAGCTTGCTTAGGGACAGGAGAACTCGACTACTGTACAAAGGCACGAAGCCTCCCCACCCCACACAATTAGAGAGGACACAGAGACAGTTCTGTTGACAGGAAACGGAGAAATCCACATACTAGATGGAGTGTCCAGTGACTCCACGCAGCCCTCAGGGGGGAGCAAGTGTTTCTCGGAGGCAAAGCTTTCCACAGAGAAACAACTTTCACCAGATGATTACGTGGACCTGCAATGAAGAAAACACAGTTCAAAGGATCNACTAAGACTTTACACTAAGTTCTCACTGAAAATCTTACAAAATAAAAGACGTTTCTCTGTCCGAAGAGAATTTAAAAAAAATACACTAAGGGTAAAATAAACTCCAGTAAAGGTCTAAGTCCTATTCAGAGATGCACATTTACAAATAACACACAGTAGAACGAGAAGTCTGACAACAGAAACACTGCAACTACTTAAGACAGGCCAAGCTAAGTTCGTGTTCTGCTACAAGACATTACATCAAAATGAATCTCATTCTCACTATAATTTTTTCTTTTTAACCTTTAATCACCAGCGGCTGGGCAACTGAAATGGACATGAGAACTATATAAATGTCAGAGAAATATGTAAACCTCATTAATGTTTCCAAAAATTCATTTAGCGATAGAAACAGGTCCAGATAGATGCCTGTCTAAATGTACTGCAATTACGTTACAGTGACTTTCCCAAATGCACAGCTATGTTCTGTCTTCTCTCAGCTCATTACTGACTCAAACAATTTGCCCTTCTGGGATCAATTGTTTGCTAATAAATAATTGTTTACAGTCACAAAATGATGTTAGGAGGCTTTCTTATTAGTTTTCCTCCTGCACCCTAATAAGATTGAAAACTAGCTGAGTCCCAAGAGTCTAACCTTAACCTCGCTTTGTTTAACAGCCCAGGAAATGATGAACCATCTGCTTCAGAAAATAATGGACGGCCAAGAGGAAATATTGTCTAATTGTAGATTAACCTCCTCATGAGGCAGTCTGAAGCAGCTTTCGAATTACCAACTATCACCAGCAAAGAAATCAATGGCTCAAAAGCCTTTTCCTCTACCATTTAAGGTCCAGAAAGAACACAAAGGGATTTTTATTACTTCTATTTACAAACATTTATTTCCACAACAGAAACAAAAATCAAGGTCAAAACTGCTTCTAAAAAGTGCAGTCACTGTCCTCAAATCCTGTTTGTCCAAATACCTTCAATGTAGCAAACCATCAAACCATCTTGTGTACTTAAGTTTTCATCAAAAGAGAAAAAAACAATAAAAACCTCTTTTCCTTTATTTTCAGGTTCTTAAAAAATTAAAATTACTATTTCCCTGGTTTCTCTGTTAATAACTATAAATCCAAGACTGGGGAGGACCAATTGTTTTACTATCATCAACATGGCACTTAAGTAAATGAAATCTTGTCAAGAACAGGGCAACCTACAAGTTCAAAGAAAAAAAAGAACAGTATGAGATCAAAATGGCCGGCCAGGACAAAAAATATAAAAGTGACAGATTAAATGCAAACGTGACCCTTTATCCAACAGGCTCCACAGTCTGAAACTTCTCTACAGTCCAACCCGTAAAAGCACATACATTACTCTGTTAAATGCTCTGCTCCTACAGAGGGCCCAACAGACTTAGCAAGGGCACTTCAGAAAATCACAGAAGTCCAACACACATTCACTTATCACAAACATTCCCTGAGGATTTCCTTTGAGGACCTGAGAACAGGGACAAGGAAGAGGACAAGGACATGGGGCAGGCAGCACTGCATGGTGTATGTACTGTGTGCCTACGCCTGTGTTCTCAGAGCCTAGGAGAGGTCACTAAATAAAAGAATTTGTCCTGCTGCTGCCAAAGCACCTAGATGGCCCCTTTCAGTCAAGAGTTCGGCCCTATAGCTAGCAACATTTGTGAAAATTTCAAAAGTAAGGAAATCCGCTATGCTAGGCAAGGCCATATTACTCTGGGTCTCCAATAAGACCCAAAGGTCATTTACTTCTGTAAATATTACAGAAATCATCTCTGGAGAGGGAAGATTTTTTTTTTTTTTTGGCAGTTCAAATTCTTAAATATCTTAAATCGAATTTACTAAAATATATTATTTTTGAATTCCTCAACTTAATTTTAAAGCAATGAGCTAGTAGTAACTGCAGAGATTCAAATAATAGAGCCTATTCAAGAAGAAAGAGAGCTTGACATTCCTCCCTACAAAACAACTAGGCACAATTTTATCCATCAGACGTCTATCAACCTACGGATATTGAAAGCTTGGGAGAACAAGATAAAATCAACTCAACCCTAGAGTCAGCTGTAATATCGAGCAGGCATCAACAATGCTATTCATGAATTTAGAAAAATTAATAAGTCCTGGGTTGAATGCAAGAAAAGGCTTCAATCCAGGTGAAACATACTTACTTGGGCTTTGTTTCTGCATCTGTCACTTGGCGAATGAAGATACCATCTTCAGGATGCTCCGTGTCATCCATCTCATACATATATGACGATGCTATTGCAAGCGTAGTTCCGTCATTACTGAAGGCAAGAGACGCAATGCTAGTGGGGTATCGATGGAACTGGCATAGTCGCTTTTTGTTAAATGGGTCCCAAATATTTACAAATCCATCAGAACCACCTGCAAGTAATGTAATTTGTTAAAATGGCTCTTTGTACCAAAGCAAACAGAAACTATTAGAATTCTGCCTGAGCATAAGCAGCGCACAGTCTTAAAACTCAGCTCAGGCCTGCATGTCATACTTCACCTGTGGCAAANGTATTGTGGATATTGTGAAAGGAAATGGCGTTGACTGGGTAAATCTGCTCAATGTTGTTTTCCTTTAGCCTGTGACACTTGAAAGCATACTTCTTCTTCTGAACCTCGGGGCTTGGGTCCAAGTATTCCACCGCCACTCGGCCTTCAATNGAGCTCAACACATAACCCTGCCGAGAGAGCAGAGGCCCCAAATGGCAAAACCTGCCTTCCAGAGAGCACATGAGGTCCCCAGTTCAATCCATAAAGACAACTATTTCAGAAATGAAAGTTCAGCCAGGTCTAATAAAGGACTGGAGCTGTACTGACAGTCATGACACCTCTATAAACAGCTAAGGACATCAACATCTGATTTCTAAGAAATGGTGCCACCCTTGCTTGCTTTCTCCACACTATCAGGACCTAGCACATTGCAACCAAAAAGGACTCNTTTCATCAAATCTAAATAAAAATTTTTAAGTTTTATTATCCTTTGTCTCCTGCCCTGAAGGGGACACCAATCTGTTGCCTCAGTTAAAACCTCCTCTCCATCTTTAACTCCTTAAGCACTCACTGTGCCCCTCATTGGGAGGATGGACCAGTAATCCAGTCCCAGTTCAGCTGGCCCGCCTCTGCATTTACTACAGTGAGTCAGGTTTGCATAAACCAGACTGCGAGCAACTGTCAAGAGTGCTTCCCAGTTTCAAACCCTTTTCATCTTCACTTGAAATAACATATTTTTAAAAAGATAATACAGTGATTATGAAATTTATGCTTTTTACATCCTTACATTTTGGTCAAGAAGTTAAAAGTTATTTCCAAAAACTGCTCACAGAAAATGAATTCAACATAATCTAATTTTTTATCATTTATTTTATGTGCATGCATGTATGGGTGCAGAGGCACTTGTGAGTGGAGGTCAAAGGGCAACTTGCAAGAGTTGGTTCTCTCTTTCTACCACGTGGGCTTCAGGGATAGAACTCAGGGCATCAGTCTGGACAGCAAGTACCTTTACCCACTGAACTATCTCCATTTTTTTTTTTAAATAAAATACTACTTTAAGCATCCATCATAAAAGCAAAGATAATCCTACAGAAAATTTTAAATATAAAGACACAAAAGTGGTTTCTGTAATGCAAGCATGTTAATCACATTTAAACCTCTCAGTTTCATTACCTGCAGCTAATTGCCTTTAATACTTATCGTTTCTTTAAAAGAATTGTGATCACTTGAGGCTCACGGCGAGACAAAGGACCAAGAGAATGGACTTCCTTCTCTATATTCCACAGCCGCTAAAGGACAGCCCTGATTTCAGATGCATTCACTGCTTTAAGTGAAGTTTTCTCTTAAAAAAATTCCTACAGCAGCTCACCTCACAACCAACTGCCCTTATACTTTTTGGGACAGTGTCTCACTTTATAGCCCACAATGGCCTTGAACTCACAATCTTCCTGCTTCAGTACTGCTAATGAAAGGGACCCATGAGTACATCATGAGATAGTCATCATATGAGACACTANCTGATCTCAGCGGCACTCTTATAAAAATAAAGAAAAAGAAAATATCAAAGTCCTATTGTTAAGTGAGGGAAACAACTCTGTTAANATTAGGACTTAAAAGCACAAAGGCAGGCATTCCGTACACACACCTGCAATCCCAGCATTGGAGAAGCTGAGGCTAAAGGACTGCAAAATGAGACCAACCTGGGGTACATTTTTAAAAAAGCAAATTCTATAAACCTACATTTCCGAATTTAAGCTTTGATTGGCTTATAAATTGAAATATGTTAAGCTCTTTGATACTGCATACTTATTAGGCACCTCATACCAAAACCAGCAATAAGACAGCTATTCAAAGTACTTGACCTCTGGAACATCAACATCTTCCCTAAAATGTGGGGTTAAGTTATTTCCCTTTAACATACAACTGTCTTTAAAGGNTAAAAAGAGAAGACCTAATTGGAAATTCCAGAAAAGGGAGGTATGGGGACCAGTACCTGCTTGTTTGGGAAGGCACGGATGCAGCGAGTCTGGTACTTCAGGCTGGATTCCCTGCGCTGCTGCACATAGCCCATATTCCTCAAGTCCCACACCAGCACTCGGCGGCCTGCTGTACCCACAATCAGCCTGTCCCCGGACACTGATAGGGTGTACACCTTTTAGGAAACATCAAAACTCAATAGTTATCATCTACTTCCTGAAAAATAACATTTTGCTCCCNAAGTCCATCTAATCCTAAAACCATAAAAAAGCTAGCTGAATNGGTTCCCAGAGCAGGTGTCCACTTTAAACATAAGTGTGGTGACTTAGATAAACTTATCACACCCAGTACATCACTAAGGATGAAGTACACTCCAACGAAGCTTGTAGACACTCTTAAAGACAAAACACTATTATGACATTTCCCCCAAAATTTCTTGCCTCATTTAAGATAAAAGTATTAAACCCACTCAAAACAGGACAATGAAGTCAAAATGCCTTTGAGAGAGCTTCTGGCTTTTTGTAAAAGAATTATTTTCATTTTTTTCTATGACCAGACCAGCTTTTTAAAGATTTCATTTGGCAAGTCTAAGACTCTTGACGTCTCCCAGCTGTTCCCTGAGGGAAAAGGCCTTTCTAGGAAGAGTGAAGAAAACAATACTAACAGGCTGTCTCATGGTTTTGCAGGCACGAACTCAGAATGAAAAGATAAGGCTAGCTGCCCTTAGCTGCACATAGTGAAGCTAATCTTTGGGCTCTGATGTCATCACATTCAAAGAAGGAAGCTCAGCTTAAGGGGATGAAAAAAAAGGCATTTTATCCCCTGAAAGTATCTNTTTTTCTCCCTCATAATGTCTTTTCTTCAATATTTATGCTTCCACAAAAATANCTTTATAAGAAATCATAAATTTCCTGCAAGCAGAACATTTAGGGGCTTACTTACAAATAAGATGTTANGTANACACCAGAAGGAGCAAATTCATGAAAGAGNAGCAAAAANTGTCTTCCTAACCAGTCATTTCCTTAAAAATCTAGCTCTCAGGTCTGTAACAGAGGTTACTGTTGACCTTCAACCCCCACAGAACTGCTATTAAAANCTGTAGAGGAACCATGATATGCTAAGATTTCCTTTTAACCCTCAATAACTAAGCCATACAGCTGATAATCACCAGTATGTTAACTACAGACCACCAGCCAAAGAANCAGGTCAGGTAACAATACAATGCCCAAACAGTAGCCACTACAATCTGACTTTAAAATTCAACAACTAATGCAACTGAAGGAAAAATAAGAATTAAAAAAATTGAAATATTAAGTGATTGTATTTTTAAATAAGAATATTATGTTTATTCAGAAAGCCAGTATTTTCCAAAAAAAGAAAAAGAAAATTAATCTACAATATATGAAGTGCTGAACTTAAAAAAATAAACCANAAAGAGATCAATTTATAGTGGTACAATTGNATCAGGAATTTACCTTAAATCTTTACTATACAGGTGACACACAAGCTTCTAAGACTGCTTTCCAGCCCCACTGATCATAAATCAAGGAAAACCATTGTCATGCTACTGACTAGGTATATACATTTATCAAAGAAAGTATTAAAAAAAAAGTGACATAATGAACCTTGCTGAACCAATAAGCAGCTTGATTCAGTGTGGCTGTCCATTATATGATATTCTGTCAGCAATTTATCACCGTTCTTAACATGTTACACACAACCATAAATCAAAACTAGAAACAATGCAATTATTTTATTCTGAACAAAGGTCTTGCCAGGAGTAGATTCGACTGTGACGTGACAAAAATAATGGCTCTTTGGATGCACTGCTGTATATAATGACGGGTAACAGGGCCGAACGGTATATTTACACTACGGAAATTGACGCCAAGTGAAGAATACCTTTAAACCACTAAAACAATCCATCTTTTAAATTAACTACCACCTGATAAAAGTCTGATGAGGATACAGCTTGAGNAGGTTTACCAAACAGATCAAGAAGTTAGAAGACACAAAGTTGGTTTTAAGAAGCTCCATTCACAGGAGGGAGAATCAGTTTTCTCCAGGGACAGGACCCCGAGAGGTTATCCAATCCCAAGTGGTCAGCCAGAAACACATGGATAAACACAACACTGAATGGATTCAGTTGCGTGTGTGTGTGTTCATGTGTTCACATGTGTGCATGTGTATAAAAAAAAGAATTAGAGAAGAGCCCATGAACCTGAGAGTTAGTGGAGGGAGTTGGAGAG
>LZPO01097137.1:132485-169247 GCA_001675575.1 Neotoma lepida | reverse complement strand
CTCTGCGCCGAGGGAGCTAGGGGGCCGGGTAGAAGCTGTGGCTCCCTGGGAGGAGGCTGCGAGAGCGGTCCCCGGCTTGGGATGCGTCAATCCGGCGCCGGATGCTAATGATGAAATCAAAATGTCATCCAAGTTAAATGCGGGGAGTATACGGCGATTGGGCGCGTACAATGGCAAATGGGATTAGGCCGGCCAAGGCGCAGCCGAGCCCGGGCCCCGCAGCCGNCTCTACCACAGCCCCCCTCCTCGCCTTCCCTCGGATTTTGGCGCTTTGGCTTCGGGCTATGAGAGCCCGCCTGTTATTGGCTTTATATAGTCCAATTAGGCAGCAAATGAGGACAAACCTATTAGCACAAAAGGATATTGGCTCTCGCTAAAGAGGCACTCGGAGAGCTCCCCACCAAAGCGGGAGGCGCACGAGGGACCCTGAGAAGGAGACGCCCCCGGCGGGCCTGAGCACACAGACCCACGAGAGTCTGGAGCCAGCACCTCCCTGTACCCCCTGCGGCTCGGCCCAGGCAGCGGTCCCGCGGGAGGGGGAGGGGCAAGCCAGGCTGGCCCGAGTCACCTCGGGGTTACACGCGCTCGGCTGACAGCCGCCGCTCTCCCACCCCTCCCGGCATGGCAGGGGCCAGCTGTCCTCATGCGGCTGGAAAGCCTCGGCCCAGGAAGTAGGGCGCCACTTCGGGCCCCAGACAAACTCAGTGCTCTCTTTCCCCAAAATCTGCTAAGCAGGGCGAGGGCAAGAAGAGGGGAATTAGGGTTTCCCACCCACCGTGTAGCGGAAAGGAAGAGAGCTCTTGTGTCTTCGGGCTCTGGAATCCGCGTAGCCTTGACCTTTGGCCCTGAGAACCGAGAAGTCAATCTGAATCTTCTGGGAGGAGTGGATAAGCAACTCTGCTCTCTCTTGAGAGCGCAAGACCCTCCGACGCCTGCGCTTCCCCTCGTGAGACTGTCGAGGTAGCGATGTTCTCACACCGACGGCTGCACTCCGAAGGACACCACTCTTTTCTGAATGACCGTGTCCACGGCTCAAGGACCGACTCCAAACCTGCGGTCCAAAGACAGCACTTCCTCAAGAAGTTTCCGGGTAGCGTTTAAGAGCTACCTAATGCTTTAATACACGCTCTGAGAATCGAAGGCGCAGCTGAGTACCTTTCTCGGTTGTGACCGTGGCAGCGACACCTGCAGCATGTCCTAAGGGCCTCCAAGTCCCTGGAGAACCAAGGCGGGCCTCTGAGGAACAGCTGGACTCCATCCGCCTTAACAGCTCCCAGAGTCGAGCAGGAAACGAAGCCCAAGAGACAAGCAGTTCAAGTACAGATTTCAGCGACAAATAAAACAGAAGTGTTGGTGGGGTCCCTTCCCCGGGGAGAGTTCCTTGGCCCGAGAGAGATGGCAATCTGTCCTCAGCCCTGGTGAAGCTCCCTTCACACCTGAGCTTTTNCCGCCCTACCCCTTTCTTTTTCTTTCGGTTGAGGCTGTCTAATTCAAGCTTGTCTTGCCTAGTGCAGACCTGACCGTTTTGGGTCCCCAAGTGGGAAGTAGGTTTATTTTATTTTTCAGTCCTAGGGCTCCTGAGCCTCCTTCACCAAATCTTGACGGTGGTGTTTAAAGTTTTGACATTCACCCCACAGTAACGAACCCTACATTTGCCTTGTAAGTAGCGCTTCCATAAATGGTTACTATTATTCCTCAGAGTTTGTACAAGGCTTTACTGGAATGCACAAGGGTCCATCATCTAAAATCCGAGTCNGAGCCAATCACAGCTCCGAGGCTCAAACAGGGTGGGTAATACGCTCGGATTTTGTAGAGAAAAAGTGTCCAGAGAGGAGACTATACCTAAGGCACCCAACCAGTGTTGGACAACTAGAGGGCATTTCCCTCCCCACAAAAGGCAGAAATCGTTCTCCGCGCATAGGCAACGTNAGTTCGGTGGGCACCGCTTGCGCACAGCAAACCTGGTGGCCCAGTAGGCTGCGGAGACGTCCCCCAAGTGTGTGCGCGGGTCTGGTGGGGAGCCGCCGCAAATGTGTGCACACTCGCTAAAGTTCGGACGCAGAGGGGCTACTTTAAACTAGGGAAAGAGGAAACACTTCCCATTTCTTCAAAGGCGGTCGTTGTGAGTCAGTGCCTACCCTACTCTCTGCCTACCATGCGAGGCTGTAGTATTCAATCACCGTGTCTCAAACAACAACAACAACAACAACAACAAATAGACCCGCAAAAGGCCTCAGGCGTTCTGTCCCAGGAAGTGGGCTTCTGACCGACCACAACTCTGGACCTAGATGCACAGACCCAAGAAGAGTAGGAGGCAGCCTTCTCAGGTCTCCGGCCCTATCCAGCACGTGTCCCTTTCCTAAAGGGCGCTAGAGCGTGTGCGAATGTGTGTGTTCACGAGAGGCGGGGTCCGGTTATTCGGCGTCAGCATCCCCTGCTGGACTTCAACAACTGAAAGCATAGAGTTGATCTTTTCTTTCCGGTTCGAGAAAGCTCGCGTCTTGGGCTTGGGTGCCTGGACAGCAATTCACTCGCTCTCTGGAAAGGCTGGGTCCCTCCACTTGCCAGCACCATGACGCCATACAAAGTCAGGCAAACAGCGCCCTCTATGGGATATCCTCGAGCCTACAGGAGACGCTGAAGACAACAACCTACGCTAAGTATTTAAAAGCCTAGGCTTTACTGTCCCTAACACCCTTGGAAAACAAGCCCCCCCCCCNTTTTTTTAATTTGAGTTATGGGAGAAACCAAGGGCGAAATTACCTGCAGGTCTCTGCAGATTTGTATCTAGCCACTTCTGGAAGAGGTCTCTCGTGCTTCTCCTTCTCCTCTTTGCTTTCCGTCTCCTTTTAAGGCCCGTTCTAGGTTTTCCCTTGCAGCCTTTTCTCTACATATGGGTCCTGACTGCTGTCGACTGTGCTTCAGGTGCATACTGCATAAGGCAAAGGGCTGCCTTATTTATTTTTTGAGAACACAGCTCACAGTTGGCCAGCGAGTGGGTGTTTCAGTAAAGGCTTGTGTTAATGCCTAAATTCTTGAATTAGGTGAGTGGGTAGGCCAGTATGTGGATGAAGACAGGTGGGTAGGTGGGTGGGTGAGGGGATGGGTGGGTTCACAATTCCCACTGCAGAGAATTGACTGCTTGATAAGGACACTTCAGATACCCTGGCAATATCCCTAAAACACTCCTCCCAAGGCCGTTTTTTGAAGTGTTTAATGAAAATCTGAGTTGTTGGGGTTTTGGCAGGGGGTTTCACCCTGCATCCCAGGCTTCTCTGGAAGTCACTCTGCAGCCTCCCTAGTGCTGGGACTACATGCATGAGCAACCACGCTCAGATACACTTAAGTCTTCTACAAACCCTACAGGGTTTCCCAGGAACAGGACTGCTGAAGAGTGCCTCGTAGAAGGTTTATGGCACATGGGCTGTGTAGAATCAGATCTCCACACCACTCTCTACCATGACAAGTAGCCAAGAGGGCTAATGGGGCCTGGAGAATGCTAATGATCAACACCAAACTTTTACACAAAGAATGAGGCTTGGCAAAGGAATGCTTAGAATTGCCCTCACACCCACTACACACAAAACTCATATATGCGTTTGCGCACACTTAAGTTGGTAAGCAGATTGTTCTCCAAGGGAGGGGAATGTTCTCCAAGGGAAAAGGGTGTTGATATGTTCTCTGGGACCTCACCTAAAGCAGAGGGCTTCCTTCTGCAGCCAGGGTGAATGAGTCCTTTTTAGATGCAGCACACAGACTTACAGAAAGGGTGGGGACCAGCTAAACTTTTAGCTGAAGCTGCAAGTCCCATACTGGAGGCCCTCACAACTAACAGCTACAGCTTGCCCTGTTCCTGGTGGTTACATTTTACCACGTAACTCTCCTGAATTCTGGGTTTTTTTTATTTGAAGGTAGAATGGATTGAAGCCTGGAGCTGTGATCCCCCACAGAAACTCTGACCTGTCTCCTGGGAAGCCCCTGCCCACTTTTTCCATGCTACTTGGAATACTACCAAAGGCCCCTGCTTTGGCTAATGAATGTGACCTTGAGGAATATATAACCCTTAGGGATGGACTGTAGTCATGTTGTCCTTGATGACAAATACATCTTGAGTCACATAAGGGAATGTATTATACAATTTCTAATAAGAGAAATTATTATACAAAGCTAATCTTAGACATCAATCATTGGTTGGGTCCTCAGTGCATGCTGGCCACTATCCCAGGGTGAGGCAGGCAGCACTAATATCCCTTGAAAGATGAAGAAACTGAAGCACAAGATTACATGACAAAAGGAAACNGATCTCACATGGAAACACAGCCTCATAGCATTGCTACAAAGACACTTGGGGTAGGTAGTGAGTGCTGGCTATGGTTATGGTCAATTCTCCTCACTTTTCTCTTGAAAAATATTTATTGGGGTTGGAGAGGTTGCTCAGAGGTTTTGAGCACTGACTGTTCTACCAGAGGTCCTNAGTTCAATTCCCAGCAACCACATGGTGGCTCACAACCATCTGTAATGAGATCTGGCTCCCTCTTCTGTATACATAATAAATAAATCTTTTTTTTAAGAAAAAGATTTATTTATTTGTTTGTGTGTTTACTTGTCTGTTGTTTATTTGAGACAGGGGTTCACTGTGCAGTTCTCGTTGACCTGAAACTCACAGAGATCCACTTGCCTCTGCCTCCCAAGTGCCAGGATTAAAGATGCTCACACAGCCCACACTGTTCTTGCCAGTTTCTCTGAGAAAGCTAAGATTTCTACCCCTGCTGGTCTCCTACATTCTCCCACTCCTCCCACTTCTGGTGTCTTCAAGTCTTTCTTTCTAAATAGGAATCTTCCACACACCATTACACACAGGTTGCTTTCTGTCTTCAGAGTTCTTTTCTTTCTTTNTTTTTTTAGATTTATTTATTTTATTTTTTATGTGTATGAGTGTTTTGCCTACATGTCTGTCTGTCTGCTATATGTGTTGCTTGTGCTCACAGAGGCCAGATGCAGGCATTAGATTCCTCTGGAACTGGAGTTACAAATGACTATCAGCTGCCATGTGAGTGCTGGAAATCGAACCCAGGTCCTCTGAAAGAGCAGCCAGTGCTCCTAACTGCTGAGCCATCTCTCCAGCCCCTCTTTAGAGTTCTTATGAGGGGGAAAGAACTTAAAATGCTTGTGGTTTTTCTCCGTGAAACTTATCTGTCTAAAGATGTCTCAGGGCTGATGAGATGGCCTACAAGTAAAGGAACTTTCCACCAGGTCTGGGGACCTGAGTTCAATACCTGCGACCTAAGTGGCAGAAGGAGAGAACAGACTCCTTCAGGTTGTCCTCAGACCTCTACATATGCCATAGCGTGTGTACATATGCCACTACTAAACAAATATAATAAAATGAAAGTGTATGATATTTGGGGGGATGTAGTGGATAGCTATTTTGGCTTTTAGCTGTAAGGCTGCCCCTTTAGCCAGGTAGCTAAGACCTCCCTTTTAAGGCGTGGTCTACCTAAGCCCCTTAAAAGATCTGGGATGCTANGTGACCATCCTCTCCTGCTCCTGTCCCTGTCTTTTCGGGATAGCTGCGGTTTTGGAAGACAGACTGAAGACCGATCCAGATTTCTTCTTCCTCCTGTTCCGTAAGTTGTTTCTAAAATAAAGCTATCTTGATAAAATATATAAATAATTGAGCTGGCTGTCTAATTACAATAATAGGGGGATATGGCTGATAGTTTGCTGATGTGCCAGTCCTCCAATTCTGAAAAACACTAAGACACACCGACATGTATCCAGCAGGAGCAAAGCAGGACATCTTTAGAAGAGTCTTTTCAGAAAGCAGTTGTGCAAGGTCCCAATGAGTCTTGGTACTCGTGCACTCCCANGGNTCACCCTTTGAGGAATGATGTGCTTACTCCGAAGCCTCACAGGGTCCCATTGTAGACATTGTTCTCCAGCTTCTTTTATATTGCTGAGATGGGCTGGGATTTCCAAACAAATTCTGCTAAGTACCAAGAACTCTATCACAATGTGTGGACTAAATATTTCTTGAGCAGCTGATGTGTGCTCAGCAATATTCTGAGCACTTGGAATGTCTCATTGAACATGCAATTCTTACCCTTAGGGACAGTGCATGAGAGCTGGTCTCAGGCAAATAGGTGCTAAGGGTTATGGAAAATCCTAAAAACCTGAGAATACTGGGGTGGGAGGATGATGGTGTATTAAACAGGCAGGCAACAGAAGCTGCACCAAGAAATTGAGGTTTAATCTAGAGCAGAGGTTCTCAACTTTCCTAATGCTGCGACCCTTTAATACAACTCCCCATGTTGTGGTTGCACCCCAACCATAAAATTTTCGTTGCTACTTCATAAGTGTAATTTTTGCTGCTGATATGAATCATAACATAATTATATGATATGTAGGATACCTGATATGCGACCCTGTGAAAGGGTTGTTTGACCCCCAAAGGGGTCATGGCTGACCTACAGGTTGAAAACCACTGATCTAGAGAGATGGCTCAGTGCTTAATAGCATTTGTTATGCAAGTTAGTTGGCCTGAGTTCCAATCCAAAGCACCCATGTTAAAAAAAATAAAGCCAGGTGTGGCCATCCATGCACATTTATAATCCTTGCACTGAGGGTGGAGAATCACTGTGGCTTGTANGTCAGCCAGTCTAGCTGAATATTGGAAAGCTCCAGATTCGGTGAGAGACCCTGTCTCAAGGGAACTAAAGCAAGGAGCAATGGAAAAGGACACGTGCCATCCTCCCCTGGCTTCCACTTTTATGTGCATGGACATGAGTATGTNTATGCACTATACCCAAAGTGCAGGTTAAGCAGATATTTTGAGGTATGTTTGGTAGGGGAGCAGGATAAGTGTTGCAAGCAGAAGGAAGTGCTTGATTCAAAGGCCTAAGATAGGAGCTGCAAGGATGTGATATTACCAACAGGAGATCAGTAAGAGAGGTAAAAGGGGTTCACTATTTGGGACTCTAGAGGCCTTGGTAGGAGGCTTGAATAGAAATCTCATTGTGTTCTCTAAAATAATGACACAAGTTGGGGATGTTGGTAGAGTACTTATCTAGTATTCATGAAGCCCTGGGTTTGATCTCCAATACTGCATAAAATAGGTGTGCTGCCTATAATCCCAGCACTAGTAAGAAATGGAAGAAGCAGGCAGCAAGATGGCTCAGCAGGTAAAAGAGCCAGGCAACTCTGATGACTTGAGAGTTCAATCCTCAGAACTCAGTGGAAGAGAGAGAACCAATCCACAAAGGCTGTTGTCCAACCTTGATTGTGCACAGTGGCATGCACACACACACATAACACACACACACACAAACACACACACACACACACACACACATACACACTGAGAAATAAAATAATGGCGTGGAGAACAAGCTCTCCAAAAAGAGTTTGTTCAGGAATAGTCTAGAGTTGCCATCTGTGATATATCAGATTCATGTAATGGCATTGGAACAAACTCAAACGAATTATTTCTTGTCTATCTGAAGCAGGATCTTAGTCTGTAGCCCAAAGTGCACTGGGATTTTTTTTATTATTATTTTAAGTGTGTGTGTGTGTGTGTATGTATGTGTTTGCATACCATGTGTGTAGGTATCCACAGAGTCCACAAGAGCGTGTCGGATCCCCTGGAACTGGACTTACAGGTAGTTGTGAGCTGCCAGATATGGGTAGGAACTGAACTTGGGTCCTCTGGAAGAGCACCAAGTACTCTAAGTACTGAGCTCTCTAGCTCTCTGGCCTGGAGCTCCTTCCTCCTCCTTCAAACTCTAACTTGTTGGGTTTACAGGCCACCACTACACTCATCTGGAAGCTTTTAAAGACATGCACACACATTAAAAAAAAAGTCCAAGCAAACCATTTTGTAAGAAAGGCCAGTGTTCATGGAGGTTCCTTTGCAGTAAGTGGCATCAGCTCCTTAGTGGAGTCTGTCTTAGTCACTGTTCTGTTGCTGTGAGAAGACACCATGACCAAGGTGACTTTTAGAAGAAGAAAACATTTAATTGATGCTTGCTTACGGTTTCCTGGTGAGGAGCATGGCNCACACAGGCGTGGAGCAGTAGTTGAGCTCTTGCATCTGACCTGGAAGTTGCAAGCAGAGAGTGAGCCATTGGGCCTAGCTTGGGCTTTTGAAACCTCAAAGGCCACCTCAGTGACACCCCTCCTCCAACAAGGCCACACCTCTTAATCCTTCCTAAGTAGTCCACCAACTGGGAACCAAACAATCAATGTATCAGTCCATGGAGGCCATCCTCATTCAAAGCACCACACAGGCACTGGGCAAGTATTCCTGTGCAGATGGTTTTCTGTAAAACTGCATTTTTACAGAGTTCCTTGAGTAGCAATCATCACAAGGTGTGTGTGCAGGAACTTTTTGTGGCAAGTCCTAATATAGGCCTATGTGCATGGCAGCTCCTTCTCTGCGGCTCCGTGGTTTTTTGTNTTTTGGTTTTTTTTGTGATTCAACATAAATGACTCCATATTGACACCAATAACTTCTGTATAATCAACATTTTAGTGTAATTTCCTGTGCANTGGGATTCACACATCATGAGGACACACAGTTCAAGAAGCTTTGACAGATGCATACACCTGAGTGTACACCTCTGAAAAATCACCTCTGGCCATTTGCAGGCAATTCCTGCAAGCNTGCTGTCCCAAGAAACCACTGGGTTGATACTGTTGTTAAAGGCCAATTTTTCTAGCTTTAGAACTTCACATAAACAACATGCTCACTTTCCCCTCATTCTGGGTCTGTCTTCTTAGATCCAGAATGTATGTGTAATTCATCCCTGCCACTCTGGGTAGCATTCTTTTGGCAGACTTTCTTGTAAAGAAGCAACACATGACTTACATTTAAAAATCAATTTTGGATTCATTAGGTTTCAATGGGATTCTGAGTCAAATAAAATAAAATAAAATCCCACTTGCTGTGAATGGATAAAGAAAATGTGGTAGGCTGGGCTTGGTGGCACACACCTCTAATCTTTGAACTCTGGAGGCAGAGGCAGGTGGATCTCTGTGAGTTCGAGTTTGAGGCCAGCCTGGTCTACATAGCAATTTCCAGGTCAGCTGGAGCTACATAGCGAGAACCCACACCCCAAAATAAAAGGAAATAAAATGTGACATATCCATTTAATGGCATATTACTCAGTGAAGTATTGGGCTGGGGACATAGCACAGTCTGTAAAGTGTTTGCTGTGCAAGCATGAGGACCTNTGTTCAATCCTCAGAACCCGTGTAGAAAGCCAGGCATGGTGGTATACTGGGGAAGTGGAGACAGGAGGATCCTTGGGGCTCCCTGGTCAGCCAGCATAGTCATATCNGTTAGTCCCACTTCTCAGTGAGACACTTTGTCTAAAAACAAACAAACAAAACAAACAACAAACAAACAAAAAAAAACAAGATAGACCAAAGAAAACCACCTGTGGTTGATCCCTAGCCTCCACATGCATGCACACATGTAAGCCTCCACATGTGTACACACACACACACACACACACACACACACACACACACACACACACAAAGGGTAAAAAACCAATACACATCACAGCACAAATGAACCTTTAAAACATGAAGTGGAAGGAGTGGTCATAAAACAATGGTTCTCAACCTTACTAACGCTGCAACCCTTAATACAGTTCTTCATATGTGGTGACCCCCCCCAAGCATAAAATTGTTTTTGTTGCTACTTCATAAGTGCAATTTTGCTACTGTTGTGAATTGTAATATAAATATCTGGTATGCAGGATATCTGATATGTGACCCCTGTGAAAGGGTTGTTTGACCTTCAACAGGGTCGTGACCCACCGGTTGAGAACTGCTGTCATAAAAGAACGCATGGTGTTTCTGGCTATGTGATTGCCTAGCTCAGACAGCCCCACAGAGATAGGAAGGAGACAAGTGATTGTTCTGCAGTGGGAGAGAGAATGGGTTTGGTGTTTCATTTCGGAGGTTGTAATGATGTTCTGAAGTCGGTTGCAGGCCGGCAAGATGGTTCAATGAGTAAAAGCACATGGTGACACGATTGAGGACCTGATTTCCATCCCCAGGGACCGCCCACATAGTGGAAGGAGAAAACTGACCCTCAGAAGCTGTTCTCTGACCTGCACATGTGTGCTGTGGCATGCACCCATATTCATGCACATACATACAGTAAATAAAATTTACTTTAAAATAATAATAATAAAGTCAGATGTGGTAACGAGGTGGCCCTAAGACTTTGACTGTTAAAAGGCATNAACTTGTGTATTTTAAATACNTGGATCACCTAACACCCAGATGCTATCTCAGAGAAGCTGGTTTAAAGAAACTCATCTCCTGGTCACCATGTGTGTGTAAGGATAGCTTTTCTGATATTCCCTGTCTTAGACTCCCCTGGGACTAGTCCAGTGACCTCCTGGGGCTCTTTCACCTTTCCTAACCCCCTCTCCTCCTTCTAGCTGCTTCCTCCTCCTCTTTCTTCTTCCTTTTTGTGGTTTTTTGGAGACAGGGTTTCTCCTTGTAACCTTGGTTATCCTGGAACTTACTCTGTCGACCAGGCTGGCCTCGAATTCAGAGATCTGCCAGCCTCTGCCTCCTGAGTGCTGGGATTAAAGGTGTGCACCACTGTGCCTCACCGCTACATCGTTCTTTCTGCTGGTGGCTAGACATGAAGGAGGGATGCAGGGACAGTCAGCTCAGCCTCTTACTTAATGGGAGGAAGTCCTGCCTCTCCACCTCGATGGGGTCATGTCAGCCACACCAGAGCAGGACCTCTGCCTCTGCCCCTCTGATGTCCCCATTGGATGTCTCCCTTCTAGCTGCCACATTCTTTGGCTGTGTACTACTTACCTCAGCAACTGAGGAATAACCGGTTCTTCCTGACCATCCATTCTCTCCCGCCAGATGGATGTGGCACAATCAGAACAGTTGATGATCATGTGGGATAAATCAGGACAGCTACTGAGGACTGCCAGTCAAGGAGCAGGTGCAGTCTCTTCCAGGTCATATGTCAATGGTTGAGCGGCCAGGACATCTTTTCATTCATCCACTCCAGGTCATGTGTCAATGGCAACACCTATGTCTCTAAGGGCCAGGAACTGAATGAGTTGTAGCTCCCGTCTTTGGGATGTTCACAGCCCAGGGAAGTAGAATGAGGAAAGGGCTAAGAGCAGCCATGTAGTGAGTACATGTGNACACCCAGTGATCAGCATCCTAGAAGAAGGAACAACCAGTTTACTATCTATCTATCTATCTTCTGCAAGAGCAACAAGTACTCTTGACCACTGAGCCATCTCTCCAGCACCCGAGCCTGTCATTGTAGGCTCTATTGGCCTCAATGGAGACCAGGAATTTGACTGTGGAGTGGGAAGCGAGGTACNACACNTAGAGTAGACTCAGACATGCTTTGCTTTAGAAACCAACACTATCACTAGAGGCTTGTAGATTTGGGCACNTTTCTCACTTCCCAAGAGTCTCAAACCCCTCCTCTGGGTGACAGTGATTGTACAGGTCATCTCTCAGCATAGTCCGAGGCTGGGATGAGCCTGTGTGAGGAGAGCTCCCATGGCAGCTGTGGCTAGTTGCTCAGTAAAGGGTAGCTGGTCAAAGGCTGAGGGTGTCTTTGTCACTTTGGGGTGCTGTAACAAAAAATGCTATAGACTGAGGTGCTTAAATAGTGACATTTACTTCCCACAGTCCTAGAGTTTGGAAAGTCTGAGATTAGATGGCAGCATCATTGTGTCTGATGAAGGGTCATTTCCTGGTTTACAGCAGCCATCTTCTTACAGTGGATCAGAGAGCCCTTTGGGACCTCTCCAATAAGGTCACTAATCTCATTCATGAGAGTGCAATCCTCATGACCTAATTATCTGCCAGGGGCCTCACCTCCTAGTGCCATCACCTCAGGGCAGGGGTATTAGAACTTCCATAGACAGGGGCTGGAGCAATGACTTAGTGGTTAAGAACATTGGCTACTCATTCAGAGAACCCTGGTTCAGTCACCAGCACCTATATATCAGATCACAGGTGTCTGTAACTCCAGTCCTAGGGGACCCAATGCCTTCTCCTGGCCTCTGAGGGCACTGCATGCAGATAGGTAGTGCAGGCAAAACACCCATCACACAAAATAATAAAAACAAATTTTAAAAAATGAATTTTCATACACCAATTTGGAATGGGGACACACACATCTTGACCATTGTGCTGGCTGTGTGGCCATGNACAGGGTGCTTAGTTCCTCTGCTCCTCAATACTTGTTTCTAAAATCAGTATCAGTGTCTGCCTTCTGGTGGTGGTGAGGTCACAAGATGGTATGTGGAGAACACTAATATAGAAGTTCCTGGTCCACCCTTCTTAAGTGCTCTGTAAAGGATGGCTCCCAGGCACAGAGGAGGGAAGACAGGAGCCAACAGCACTGANCTGGGCAGTAGCTGTCGTCAGATAGGTTCCCAAAGCAGATGTTAGGTAGGATAAGGATAAATTTATTAAAGGATGATCTCAGGCAGACTGGAAGGTATGGGGAAGGGAGGTGGGGAGAGGGAGGAAGGCAGGGGCGGCAAAGTCCCTGGCCACAGTTCTGCAGAAGGCAACTGCATTCTGACCCCACAGAGTTGCTCCTGCCTGAGGCAAAGGTGTTTGGTCTTCCGTAGTTCTGCTCAATGTCCGTAGTTCTGGTCAATGTTAACTCCAAGGCACTTCTGGGTCATTGCTCATTTGGGTAGAATGGCTCCGTAATCCCTCTAGAGAAGCATCCCAGCTGTTGCCATGGGAAGCAGAATATGATGTGACTCAGTGCTGGGATAGGATGGCTGTGAAGGGGATTCCAGGAATTGTCGGGGGTGGGGTGGGGGGCTCACATGGTCCTACTGATGTGGGAACAGGGCCCATCCACCACTTCTGGATGAACTTCACTGCCACATCCAGCTCCTTCATCCCTTAAACGGCCTAATCGGGCCAGATAGGCAGGCCCCAAACTGGCACGGTCCTCGTGCATCTGCTCTTGTGGTGCCAACAGATGTGACTTTCCCTTTTGGTGGCAATATTGAAGCNAGGGAGAACTCTCTCACCCAGAACAAAAGGCAGCCCCCTCCTCAGTCGGCTCCTTGTCTTTGGAAATTTGNGGCAACTGTTTCCATTTAAGCATATGACAATTAAATCGTTGAGGGTTCCAATGCCNAATTAATTACCCAGTAGAAAAGGGATCAATTGTGTAAATATATCATTTATGTAATGAGTTCTGGCTGTGATTTAGATGTCCAGATTGGTTTTTCCTCCAGCTTCTGTCCTGAAAACAAGTCTAGCCTTTGAGCCAGGGCCAAACAAACAGCCTCTATTAGGTCTGAGTCCAGGGCATTAAGTGGCCCAAATAGACAAGGGGTGGGGGGGGCAGGTGATACAGGGGGTTGAGATCGTGGGAAAATTGGAGCAATTTGCCAGAATGAGCCAAGTTCCTCCTATTATTCTCCCTGTCTCTGCAGAAAATTACTCTTCAGAAACAGGGAGTGGAAGTTAAACATCCCCCACAATGACACTTCAGGATCAGCCCATTCTACACACACACCCCACCAGATACCCGAGTCCAGTTGTGATGGCCCTTCCTGAAAAAGAAAAGAAAAAAAAGAAAGAAAGAAAGAAAAAAAGCCTCCACTGGGTTCCAGGAGGCAGCAGAGGCCCCCAAACATTTAACATTCCTGAGATACCTGGAGCTGCCCATCAAGCATGTGGCCTGCCTGCCCAGCTCAGGCTTGACTGCTTGTGGCAGCAGCCGCAGTGTTGGACAAGCCTCTGAGTGAAGCATTTTAATTCCCCAGCACTCTTCACTGAGTTTGCATTTGCACGTTACTTACTGTGCAGCCCCTTTCCCANACTCCCCAGGGCAAGAGAACCCTCTCCTCCCCACTTCCTCACTGCTCTGTATGTGTTCATCTCTCATGGTACAAACACATGACCAGCCTCTCTACAGTCCTGAAGAGTCTCTGAGAGTCCTGGGAGACTCTGAGTCACTTCATATATATATATATATATATGCATTAGTATTTGACCTGCATGTCTGTGTGAAGGAGTGGAATCCACTGGAACTTGAGTTACAGACAGTTGTGANCTGCCATGGGGGTGCTGGGAATTGAACCAGGGTCCTCTGGAAGAGCAGCCAATGCTTTTAACCACTGAGCCATCTCTCCAGCCCCTCATAGTCACTTTTGAGGAATGTATTAGAATATCACTGGGCATCAGGGGGCTAGGAGTGGAGATGGGGGAAGGTGTCCTCAACCTTAGTATGCTCTGCACCCTGTGGCCAGACTTTCAGAGGCATCTGTTTTCTGAGCTACAGCCTGACCCCCCAACTCCATAGACTTCCTCTAGACCTGTCTTCTTCTTCCCCATCCTCTCTATAANGAATGGAGCCCCCATTCCTAGCTTGCAATGGAAAGAGAGCTAATCCACTCTGGTTCATCTAGAACCTTGGCGGGATGAGGTTAGGGTAGTCATGCAAGGCCTTGAGGCTTCTGATCTTAATTTTGTTGTTGTTTGTTGTTTTGTTTTGTTTGTTTTTTGAGACAGGGTTTCTATGTGTAGCCCTGGCTATCCTAGAACTCGCTTTGTAGACCAAGCTGGCCTCAAACTCAGAGATCCTCCTGCTTCTGCCTCTTGGGTGCTGGGATTAAAGGCGTGTGCCACTATCACCTGGCTCCTGATCTTAATTTCAACACCACTAATTTATGATTACACTATCTGCCAGCTCAGCTCCTTTGCATGGAGTGTTTCCAAGACACCTGGCCCAGGGGAAAGGGACATAGTCTGTTTTAGAGGTCGAAAGTGGGAACATAAATGGTCCAGGAAGCCTTGGCCTTGGGGAAAATGAGATCAGAGGGGGTAATTATACATCAAATGCCACATATTTATCAGGAATTCATTGCTTAATTGATGTTTTATTGCTCCTACTGACACTTGTGATTGAAATGAAATTGCGTCTCCAAGGGAGGAAGTAGAATTGATTTCTGCTTGTATCTTAATGGGGGGAATAAAGTGTCAATTAAACGATGAAGATGGCATATATCTGATGTATAACCTGAAGACGTAATCTTATTCACTAAAATATTATTTTACANTTTACAGTAATGAGCACCTGGCAGTAAAGGAGAGAGGCATGGTTCCTGCGTGGTTCACACACTTTCCATGACTTAAAATACACACACAAAAATAGGTCACTGTTAGACAATGCAAGGAGAGTTTGCCTGTGATCACACAGCATAAGAATTCAGCTAGGAAGCGTCTGTCAAGATACCCAGCGGAGGAAGAGATAGGGAACAGAGGGATGGCAAGTAGCAGGGTGGGGGAAAAGCTTGTTTTCCTTGAGCTTTAAAATCAGATGGAAAAGAAACATGGGAGGCCAAAGACCTGAGGCACTGCTGACTGAACCAGACTGTATGCTGGGTGTGGCCTTTTGGCCAATGGTCTTTTCTATGCAAAGACACTGAGGCTCAGAGGCCTCCCTAAAGACCACACAGCAAATATACATAGTCAACTCAGGATTTGAACCAAGGTCAGCTGACTATGAGGGACCTCTCTGGAGGAAACCAGAAAATATTTATTCCATCAAACCTGGGAAAGCTGAGGTAGTGCAATAGAGAAAGGCTTTCCACATGCAGAGTCAGAGGGGAGATGGGCCTGCAGCACCCAACAGCAAAGGCCACAAGACACAGTGGAGAGTCAGGAAATGAAAACCAGAGAGAAGTACACAGAAAGAGGCCAGTTGGACAGATAGCTGAGCTTCTTGCTGGTCTCACTGATGGTGTTTAACTCAGAAGTTCATTTATAAAGGATCTGTGGTCGGTGAAGCTTGTAGCTAGCTTGTGAAGAAAAAATAGATGCCATGTGTCGAGTGTCTGTTATTTTGTCTTTATTTTTTAATTGTGAAACTGGAAGTGTTGTGTTTTTTTTTTCTAATTTTAAAATTACATTATGGATATTCTTATTTTGGGAGGGGAGGAGTTGTGTTCCCAAGCCATGGGGCACCTGTGGAAGTCAGAGGACAACTCACANGAGTCAGTTTTCTCCTTCTACCCTGTGGGTCCGGGATTTGAACTCAGTTCATCAGACTTGAGAGCAAGCACCTTTATCCACTGAGCTACCTGCCAATGCTATTTTCTTTTTCTTTCTTTCTTTTCTTTCTTTCTTTTTTTTTTTTAATTTTAGTGGTGGGGATTAAACTCAGGGCCTTAGCTGTGCTGCAACTTTAGCCCTGAAAACCTTAGTTTTTTTGTTTTTTGGGTTTTTAAAAATCTAATACTATGTCCTGAGCCTGAGGATTATAGCTCAGTTGGTAGAGTATTTGCCTTGCATGAATGAAGTCCAGGGTTCAAACCCTACCTCAGTAGTATCTTGCATGTGCACAAAATCCAAAACACTCCTACAAAAATTCACGTGCTCTGTACACGACTGAAATATGTTTATGAATGCAGAAAAATTCCTTGATACAAAGGATAAATACTTAATATGATCAAAGTATAAAAAGCAGATATAAATTATCACAAAAAACTTGACAGGTAAGGAAACCCAGGCGAAAAATGAAATCAGCTGTTGGAGTATAGCTCAGAGGCCAGCTGCTTGCCTAGCACGTGCTATGCCCTAGAGTGGATCCTTGGAAGTGCCAACATGATGTACAGTTTACACAGTCTTTTCTTTTAAAACACCATGTGACTATGTGTGGGTATGTGATGAAGAGTTTCTGTTGGGGAAAAAAAATCTTTGAGAAATCTAATAAAACTTTCAAAAAACTTTTTTAAAGTAATAGTAAAATAGGTAATTTTTATTTCTGTCTTTGTATTTTCAAATTCTCTACCATCAGCAAATATTTTTGTAACCAAGAAAAAAGTCATGTTTGAAAATAGTAAAGTACGTTTGAAATAAAACATTCAAAGGAAAGATGTCAAGGATAATGTATTAATATTATTTGTAATGAATCACAGAACGAGAACAAAAGAACTCATGGGTTTTTAGTAAGCATTGATTTGCTTAGAAATCTTAGGACAAAATGACCAAACTTTATTTGAACAAATAATACTAGATTGGAAAGTCACTTAATGATGAAGCTGGTGGTTAAGAATAAATTAAACTTGTACCCTGAGGGGACCGACCAGCTCAATCAAATCATAGGTGTGCCCCCTTGCAGGTCTCCATCAATAACAGAATAGCCGGCGTTTCATGGGGACAGTTTTATCCTGATTTTGCCAGCAGAGTCATTCTAGCTAAATCAACAGTTGGTTTTAGAATTTCCTTTGAACGAGAAGACTTGATCTCTTTTTTAGTGAGGTAATAGGAATTGAAGTGTTTGGTTTTGGCTGAGGGTGAGTGAGAGTTTTGTTTTATTTTGTTGTACTGGATGCAGGGATGAGAGAAGACACTCAGCATGGTCTGGTTACTGACCCNATTCCTCCCAACCCCCNAGTGGGGCTGATCTGGAGCCAAGATCAGAAGAGAGACTGAGACTAGAAGGTGAAGGAGCTGTTTTCANCTGGAATGTGAGAGGCACTGGACCCAGGCAGCATGGCCAGGGTGCTCAGGATGAGTAGGAGGGGATCAAGGTTGTGGCTCTCCACAGAGGGGACATCCAGTGACCCCTGGCTTAGGTTAGGTAGGCCCCAACACAAGTGGCAAGGATTAACCTTAACCATTACTGGTATTCCTTCATTTGACAGGATTCCAGAGAGGGAGGCTGGAGACCCAGATTAAAAAAAAAGCCAAAGCCAAAGGTGTTTAAACAATAGTGAACACAAAGGACCACCAGACGAACTTTCTGGATAGAACATGGCAGTTGTGGAAGGCCCAAACAGTCTGACCACCAACCTTTTGGGCCTCTGCTGATAATAATGGAACTTGTCCTTTGCCTTCTCTGTCAAAACATATCTGATTGGTCAAGAAAGGCCATATGCTTGTCCCANCCATCAGGGATGGGAAGCTGGGAGATTTGCCCCTCCTCAGCTTTAGAGCAGGAGTTTGATGGGTAGTGTTAAGTTCTCAATTTGACAGACGTTAGGATTACTCAGGAGATGGGACTCCAGGCATATCTGTGGGGATTATCATCTTGATTACATCGACTGAGATAGGAAGATGGCCACTTAGAGTGGCATTATTCCCTAGGCAGGGCATCCCTGACTGTATAAAAGCAGAGAAAGTGAGCTGAGCACCAGCCTGCACCCATGCCTTACTCTCCACTCCTTTACTGAAGGTGCAATGTGACTAGTCTTTGTGACTTCCCCTGAAATGAAAGCCTGTAGCCTGAAGCTGTGAGCTAAGAATAAACCCTTCTTCNTTGAGTTACTTTTGTCAGAGTGTTTTATTACAGCAACAGAAGAAACCAAGACAAGGAATAAGACCTACTCATGATAGAATTTTCCTGTATTGAGCTGGTGTTCCAATCTGAAAATATGGCAAATGTCCACAGCGNATAGAACTCAAAGCACAAATGTCCACTATGATCTCTGGTAGAGTGTTTATTGTTATCTGAATAATTATTGCACATGAGACCTAGACTTGGTCAATTGGATGAGTTTCTGGGGGCTCCAATTCTCCAGAGACTCAGGCAGATTTTGTTCATAGACAACAGGGGGAGGATACTATTTAATGCTTTCTCTAAGTGACAAATTTTACATAGAAGAACATTTCNATAAGAAGGAGAAACAATGATATCTAACCAACAAAGATCTGATCGATAACCAATCTCGACACAGGAGGCCTTTCCACCACAGAGTTCATGTGTGAGTGTTTGTATTTTCAGACCAATTGGGATGGAGGATCTTTTGGGGCACAGGCTCTGCATCCTTTCCCCGATTGTAAACAGACCCCAATTTTAGGAGTGTGTATTGCTGTGTAGACCAAGGAAAGGCATAGCCAGCTTTTCATGGCTGTAATGGCCATGCTGTCAGATTTAATCATCCCTANGTGCAAATTGGGGTACTGTAAGGTTTGNTGTTTAAAGTTTCCGCTCTATGTGGCCAACATCAATCCCATGGAGCACAGCCTCAGGATCGCCACCTCTGTTTGATGACAAGGGAGCTGGAACTCAGGGGGCTTGAGCAGCATATTTGAGTGTCACACGGAGAAGTGGTAAGACTGCTGGACTGATGAGGTCAGGTCCCCTTTTTTTGAGAACCACGCTTATTCCCATACATCATGCCGGTTTGCTTTAAAAAAAAAATCAATGTGACCGTAGTAGAACTTGAATACCACGAAATACCAGTTTTTTAGCATAAAATGCAGTGAGTTTTGTCAAATGCATGCACCCTTCAAGCACCCCAAATCAAAATAGAGAGCATTTCTGCTACCCTTACCCTGCAACCTCAGGCAAGCACTGACCTGCTTTCTCTTATAATAGATCAGGTTTGCCTCTTCTAGAGTTTCACATAAATGGATTCATTCGATGTCTGCCTTTCCGTGTCCGGCTTCTCTTGCACAGCATAATGTTTCTGGAATAGCTCCAAGTACCGCCANGTGTTCATCTAGTCACCCACTGAGACTTATCTGGTTTGGCCCCAGTTTAGAACTGCTATGAGCATTTGTATGTCTTTGTGTACACACATATTTAAATTTTTTTTCTTGAGCAAATACATAGGAACAAAATTGCAGAGCCACAACATAGGGTTTGAAAAGGTGTCCCACAGGCTCCTGTTTTGGACACTTGGTCCCCAGCNAATGGTGTCATTTTGGGAGGCTCTGGAGACTTNGGAAGGTTGGGCCTAGCTGGAGGAGGTGGGGTTTTGGAACATTTCTCCTATCCATTTCCTGCCTGCTAGTTTGCTTCTTGGCCTGCTGTGCACGCTTCCTCATGCCCTCTGTGCCGTGATGGGCAGAGCCCTCTGAAGCTGTGGGCCAAAGTAAGTCCTTGCAAGTTGTTCTGCCACAGACTTTGTCACAGTGACATGAAAGTACCTAGCAACCATCAAACAGCTTTTGCAAGTATTTCATAGTATTTTGTCCTTTTGAAAACAACCAATTTTCAAAATCTGGTTTAATACGTATAGGTATATGTACACACACATACTTTTTTTTTAAGTGAGGCGCGGCCTCCCCCAGGCTGCTTGCTAGCTTTCCAGTCTTTATTAAGCCTCTAAATACCATATGTGCACGTGTTTGGACAGGAGGCCAACTCTCAGTCAGATTCAGCTTCTTCAGCTGTACCAAGGCAATGGCAGTACTGGTGAATGATCCTAATTCAGAAGTCCAAAATCTGAAGCTTGTTGAGTGATCAAATGATGGAAATTCCATACCTGACCCCATGCAATGGGTCACAGTCAAAATGTAGGTGCCNTAAAAATGTATACAAATACACAATTGTATANAANTTACCTTCAGGTTGTGTGTGTGTGTCCAAGTGTATGTATATGAAGAATACATGAAGCATAAATGAACTTTGGGTTCAGACTTTCATCCCAACCCTAGAATGTCTTGTTATGCTTATGCCAATACTCTAAAGTTAAAGAAAAAATTCCAAACTCTTGAACACTTCTGATCCCACTCATTTTGGATAAGGGACACTCGACCTGTCATTGTTAGAATTAAGTAGGATATGATTTTCAGAGAAGCTTGGCATGGCACATCGTAGTTGCTTGTTATCTTGATGTTAGCTTTATGATGAGGGGATTTGACTAGCGAAGAAGGCGTCTTTTGTACCCTACGGTGGAAGAAACATCCATCATCACATTTTATAAGTTGCAGCCGTGTGCGCTTTCAAATNGATTTGCTTCNACAGTTCATATTAGAATTGTTGACACTTCCTGGAGTCATTGCAGTCTAGATGGCTTCGTGTAACTCAGCAGGTGGGAAGACGGCTGACGATATTAATTGTTTCATAAACAGTGTCAAGATGGGATTCTCCCACCACCCCTGCCCCTGACTGAAACCAAGTTACTGAAAAACCAATACCATGCCAGGTGTTTATACTTTTCTTGGCACATAAACCAGGTATTTTACAGACAGGGACGGGTGATAAAAGGTAAGCATCACTGAAGCCACACGTCTGATTTTCCATCAAAGAAAAACAGCCATAACCATGCCAATTCCACTGAAATTGTATNGGAATTAATTGTAAATCTCAGACATCACTGACAGCACCTTTAGTAGAAATGGTTGCAGACACAACTGAGCAAAACCATTTTCTAGGTGGGTTCAAACTAAACTCCGAATGTGTGTCCCGTTTTCATACTGGCTTCCAGCATAACAAGTTAGTTAACTGAAATACATTTGACATTGGTAAGGGTACACATTAACTGTCACCATTACTAAGGGTGGATTTGGTGACCCAGTAGAATTAAAAACATTTTTTAAGATTATTTTGTGTGCATTAGTCAATCTTCTATTGCTGTGTTAAAAACACCATGACCAATGGGATTTACAGGGCTTAATTTAGGCTTACAGTTCCAGAGGGTTAGAGCACATGATGTTGGAGGAGAGGTGGCAGGTGGCAGGCATGGTAACTAGAACAGCGGCTGAGGGTTCAGATCTTGAACCAGAAGTACAAAATAGAGAGAGCAAAATAGAAACAACGTGAATCTTTAAACCCTCAAAGCCTGCTGTCACACTTCCTCCAACAAGGTCACACCTCCTAAGCCTCCCCTAACAGCACCATCATTCTGGGACCAAGCATTCAAATGCCTGAGACTACGGGGGCGGGGGGGGGCATTTCTCATTCAAATCATCACACTGTGTATGAGTGTTTTGCTTGTGTGTATGTATGTGTATCACTTAAATGCCTGGTGTCCAGGGAGGTCAAAAGAGGGCTAGATGCCCTAGAACTGGGGTTATGGGTGGTTCTGAGCATCCACGCAGGTGTTGGGAACTGAACCCGAGTCCCCTGCAAANGCAACAAGTGCTCCGAACTGCTGAGCTCTCTCTCCAGCCCCACTACTAGAATTTCTTAAAGTTGCCTTGTTATGTGTAGATGACCATGCAGAGGCCTAGCTGGCCCTCTGACTGACCTATAGATCATCTCTTTCTATCAAAAAGGAATTATATATATTCATGTCCAACCAAACGTATTCTCCACAAGATGGGGGATGGGTGTAAAACTGCCCAAGCTGGTGCTCTGGGAGAGGGGAGGCTCTGTGGCTTGGGGTCAAAGTTGAGAGGGTCCACAGGATTACGTTTTGTCTTCTTCACACCACTTTGCTCCTTTGTGTAGCAGGCTTTTTCTTTTAGGGCCACCAACCAGCTCCCAAATCATGACACAGAGACTTATTATTAGTTATGAATGCTTGTCCCACTAGCTCTTTTAACTTAAATTAACCTGTTTCTCTTTATCTACGTTTTGTCTCAGGGCTTTTTACCTTCTTTGTTTCTGTCCATCTTACTTTCCTGCTGTCTCTATGTCTGGTTTCTGGCCCCGGGCATCTCCTTTGGTCTCTCATCTCTTCTTCTTCCTCTCATTTCTCCTCTCCCAAGCCTAGATTCTTCTCCTATTTATTCTCGCTACCTGGCAACCCCCCCTATCCCTTTCCTGCCTAGCTATTGGACGTTCAGCTCTTTATTAGACAAATTAGGTGTCTTAGGCAGGCAAGGTGAAACAGATGCAACACATCTTTACATAGTTAAACAAATATAGCATAAACAAAGGTAACATATCTTTACACAGTTCAAGTAATATTCCCCAGCATAAACAAATGTAACACATCTTTGTTCAGTTAAAATAATCTTCCACAACACGTATGTGCCAGCCAACTTTCCATGATGGAGTCCTGCCCCTATCAGGAGAAAAGCCCAGAAACTTAAGCTGGGCTGGCAAGGAGGTGACATGCCTCCTGACCAACAAGTACATGTGTTGAGGACACTGCTTGGGGCTAAGTCAAAGAACTTACCAGAGTAATTTTTACAATATTTGTGTAATATTCACTTCTAATGCTGCCATGCCCTGAGGTGCTCACTGACTTACAAGCCAAACCCTAATCCAGTGCTTGGCTGGAGCCTCCTCAATGACCACAGAGACTGACAGCCCCCCATCTTCTCCAGGAGCAGCTAGGGGAGACTTCTCTGCCCTTGCATAACTATGTTCTTCAAAAAGTGCACTTTTACCAAAGGCCACAAGAATGCCCACTGTCTGGGCTGCCACCAGTGGCTATGTAGGTGTCCGAGAGCCATGCCACCACCAGAGCCACAATGATCTAAGTGGCCTGTGCTGCCANCCAGGACTGTGGTGTCATCCAGGTCCAAGCTGCTGCTGAGGGCCATGTCTGGGTCTGTGGCCCTCCACACCCAGGGTCTGAGTTGATGTCTGTGACTCCTGTTGCAACCAAGGGCCATGTGGCTGCCTGGAGTCAGATCAGCCACCTGGAACCATGTTGGTGCCCAAGGGTTGTGGTGATATTTTATTTGTCTTCCCTAATAAAATTTATCTGAGGGTCAGAGGAAAAACGGGGCTGCCAGCCACTAATAGAAAACAATAGCCATGCAAGTTAGCACCCGCCCTTAATCCATTTGGTTCTCTGTGACTCCAAGGTCACATGGGGAACTAGCAGTAGGAGGTGGTGGCACACGCCTTTAATCCCAGCATCAACCTTAGAGTTCTGAAGATCCATGCAGACAAGACAGGAAGTGATGTAGCTTGGGAGGAAAAAGCCAGGTTAGACCAGAAGGCTCGCTCTTTGCTCCGCTTCGCTCCTGGGAAGTAGAGGCAGCGTTGGTGAGTGGTGTGGCTTGCTCCTAATTCCTCTGATCTCTGTCAGATTTTCACCCTTATTTCTTGTTCCGCGTGTTTATTAATAAGACTGGTTAGAAGTTCTTCTTACAAAGGGTCATGCTNCATCTGGGGCCATACAAACATAAGTTGCATGTACTGCTATCTGGTGCCATGGTGACATCCAGGACTGCAGCTGGGGGCCATGTCTGGGTCTATGGACCTACTGCAGCCAGGNTCTGTGTTGATGTCCTTGGCTCCTGTCGCCATGAGGGTTATGCTGATTCCTGGGGTCTGGGCTGCCATCTGGAACCATGTTGGTGTCCGAGGGCCATGCTGCCACTGGACCATGCCAATGTGGGTGACCTATGCTGCCATCTGGGACTGTAGTGTCATCCAGGTCCAAGTTGCTGCTTCCGAGAACCATGTCTGGAGCTGTGGTCTTACTGCAGCCAGGGTCTGTGTTGAATTCTGTGGCCCATGTTGCCACCAGGGGCTGCGTGGAGGCCTGGGGTCTGGAGCGAAATATGTAGCCTTGTTGGAGTCTGAGGGCTATGCTGCAGCTAGGGCCATACAGACCTGAATGGCCTATGCTACTATCCGGGACCATAATGTTATCTGGGCCTGAGCTGCTGCTGAGGGCCATGTCTGGGTCCATGGCCCTGCTGCAGCTGGAGACTGTGTTGATGTCTGTGGCCTGGGTCGCCTCATGGGGCCATGGGAACCATGCATGATAGAATCAGAGGTCCACGCTGAGTGGACCCTGCCCTTTGCTGGCCTAGAATAGCTGGGCCTGCCCCTNGCTGAATGTTGCAANAAGAGCGCCGCCCTCTCNCCATCCCTCCCAGCACCCTCAACTCCCCACCTTGCACTTAGGAGAGATGGTCCCACACCTCACCACAGGCTGGGGAGAGCTGACCCTAAGGGCATCTGCCCCTCGCCTGAGGGGAGCGGCACCAGTGGCCTAGACTGACCAGCTCAACTACCACCAAGGCCAACAACCAGGCCTGGGGTTGGCCCGCCTTGACATCTACCCCATCTAGGATCTGTGGAATGATAACTCAGGCGGCTATGGGATATCCAAGAGGAGTCTCGTTGAGGATCCAGTGATGAGGATGTACCAGAAACTAGAGGCCCTGAACCAGACCAGTGACTCATTGCCATGAACATTCACAAGTAAAGCTGACTGGACAAAAGGGTATACTGTGTGACACACCTCCCAGGGCCACCAGGATGAATGAAGAGGTATTAGAGGCAAGAAAGATGGAGGAGGTTTTTTGTTGTTGTTGTTTTGTTTTGTTTTGTTTTGTTTTTTTGGTTTTTATTTTTCTCTTTGTGTTTGCTTGTTTTATGATTTGTTTTTTTAATTTTCATTTTGGGAGGCACTGCAGTGGGGAGGGGAGGATATGGAGGCACTGGGAGGTGAGCGGAATTGAGGTATAGGATGTGAAATTCCCAAAGATTCAAAAAAGAAATTATGTTAAAGAGAAAAAAAAGTGCACTTTGGAGCTGGAGGCTCACAGAAGATCTCCAGGAGACTGTCTTTTCATGAATACATCCACAGAAACACAGCCCATAAAGCAAGCAAGAGCTGCCCCAGGGGAACAAAGGGTGGCAGTGGGGTTTCAAACAAGCCCACCATCTTACTCACAAGAAACCCTCCCTGTGGCATCTCATTCCTGACAGTGTGTGCAGAATTCACACTTGTGTACTTGCAAGCATGCTTTCTGGCTGAAATTAAGACAAACTGTTGGCCTGATACCCCATGGCAATGGGTAGCTTTTGCCTTTTTGTTTCGCTTTTATCGAGACAGGATTTTACCACTTAGACGAGGCTGGCCTTGAACTCACAGAGATCTGCCTGCCTCTGCTTTCCCAGTGCTGGGATTAAAGGTGTGTTTCACCACTCCCAGCCCTTCAGTTCTTTTATTTAAAAGATGATAATTATAGAGTGTGTGTGTGTGTGTGTGTGTGTGTGTGTGTGTGTGTGTGTGTGTGTTATATGTGGGGTGCATGTGCCAAGGTACACATATGGTAGCCAGAGAATATCTTTCAGGAGCCAGTTCTCTCCTTCTACCATGTGGGTTTTGGGGATCAAACTCAGGCTTGGTGGCAGGTGCATTTACCCACTAAGCCATCTCATTGGTCTTGCTTATACAGTTGTTGAACTTCTGATCTANATGCCTCCACCTCTCAAGTGTTGGGACACAGGTGTGAGCCATCATGCCTGGCTTATATGTGTGCCAGGGATCCAGCCTTGGGCTTCATGAAAAACAAGACAAGCACTCTACCATCTGAGCTGCATCCCTGACCCTATTTTGCACCGCTCTTGTATCCCTAGGGCCATAGTGAGTGCTCTGTAAATAGNGGCCCCTTCCCCCTTTCCCTTGAACTTCATGAGTCTGTCTCCTGGTTCTGTTTTAAGCTCAATGTGTACCTGTGCAATGGCATCATTGGATTTTCCTCTTTTTACTGCTGAATTGGTAAGATCCTAGCAAGCACTGAAACATTACAATGTGTCTGGGCATTACTGTGCATACTTGTAACCCAAATCCTCCTGAGCTGAGACAGAAAGACTGAGAGCTCCAGGGTAGCCTGGGCTACACATGGCTACATAGAAATCTTTCATCTCAACCAAACAAGACAAAAACATGGAACTCAGTAGTAAAGCAGTACCCTAGATTTGGTCCTTAGCAACAAAGTTCTTTCTTGATTAACTTAATCAAACAATATGTAGTTGTCTCATTCATATAAGAGTATTTGGTTTGGAGAGAGTAGAGGGGTGAGTGGATTAGTTACTTTTAATTGCTATGACCAAAATACCTGAGGCAAGGGTTTATTTTAGCTCATGGTTTCAGAATGCTCAGTCCATGGTTGCCTGGCTTCATGTGCTAGGGTAGAACAGCACAGGAGAGTGTCTTTACTACATTGTAAACAGAATGCAGAGAGAGAGAGAGAGAGAGAGAGAGAGAGAGACTCAGAAGACCTTCAAAGCCATGTGCCCAGTGACCTACTTCCTCCAACTAGGTACTACTTCTTAACATTTCCAGAACCTTCCAAAATCTCACCATCACCTGGAGACCAATCATTTAATACATATGCCTTTGGGGGGATGGGCGGGCACACATTTTGTACTTAGACTATAAGGACAAATGATTCTGTTTTCTGAGGCTTCATAGAAAGAACCCAGACAGGAAGGTGACAGTCAACCAAGACCCCTGGGTGGTCCATCTGCCTGCCTTGTGGCTAAGCCTCTGCAGGCCTCAGTGGCTGTTCTGAAAACAGGCTTGCTGAATGAAGTATCGCTGGGGTCATTAGCCAGGAAGGGATTCATTCTGGAAGAAATCAGGCCTATAGCCCGCTTGGCTGTGGCACGCCTGCTGAGACTTCTTTTCCACTAACTTACATTTTAATTAAGAAAGTCACCCTTCGGTGAAAATTGCAGAATTCTTGTACTTAAGAATCAATAAAATGTGCACAGTCTAAAATGAGATTAATAATGGCCAAACTGTCTATTTTGGGAGTAATTATTTATTCATCAAAGAAAACCAGCTGCTTAAAACTGTAGTCCATCATGACCGAACAAGACATTTCCACTTCAGTCCTGTTGTTAAAATTCCCTTCTATTGCTCCGTCTGCTGTTAAATATAAAAAGCAGGAAGGTTCATTTTCCACCTGCATACATTTTAAATAAGAATTTCAACATTATCTTGTCCATTTAAAATAATTGTATGAAAATGTGAAGAAATATGATCTTGTAAAAGCTGCAGTCTGACGCACCCAGGGAGTGAGGGAGAAAGAGCAGAGACGTTGTTATTTAAAATTCATGGAGCCTTGGCAAGATTGATGGAGAGAGGTTCCTTTCTGGGACACTCATGAAGCCTGGGGCAAGAGGCTGAGGCTGGGAGGCCAGGCTCAGCCAAGGGTCCCAGGCCTAGCAAGTGCTCTGGGGAGGGGCATCCACTGTGTCAACTGATCCAGAGAGTGGAGAGAGGGTGGTAGATCTCCAGGATGCTGGCACTGCAAGGCTCTGGCTCAGATCAACCCTGGGAAAGAGGAAGGACCCACTGTTTCTATTTGGGGTCTGGGTTAGTCTAAGCCCTCGACTCATGACTTAAAGGCTGAGTAGGGGTTGGGCTGTGAAGCAGAGAGAAGGAAGGAGGCTAAGGAGAGGAAGGGGGTTATCCGCCAGGACTTCAGCTGAGGTTTAAATAATTTACCACCCCATGGCTGTCATCACCAGCTCCCAGAGGGAAAAAAAGGTACGAATTAAAAATGTTTTCCCCTTTAATATCTGTGCCCCCAGCCCTGGCCCTCTCATGAAGGGTAAGGGTACCTGGACTATTTCCCCCTCCAAAATCCGTGCCTTTCCACTGGCCCTGTGATGGAGATGGAGGCACCTGGAGTGAGTGGGCGCCTTTGTGTTCAGTTCTGTTGTTTTCTTTCTGGGTGACTTCATCATTGTAACTAAGTNAGAGGAATGGTACTCATTGGGATAACCCAAAGGGCTGATGGGACTGAATTCTGTCTGGAGGTTCTAGAAAAGCATCTATTCACTGGCCTCTCCCAGCCCTTGGAAGACACTGTGGATCTTGCTTCATGATCCTTCCTCATCTTCAGAGCCAGTGTGAGGGACTGGTGCTTCCCACATCTAATCATGGGCACTTATCATAACCCTGCAGCAAGCCTTCTTGGACCACCANCCCCTAAATCATGACACGGAGACTTATTAACACTTGGCCTTAGCTCAAGCCTGTTTTCAGCTAGCTTTTCTTAACTTAAACCCATTTCTTCTATTCATCTATGTGCTGCCCCGAGGCTTGTTTTCCTCATCTATGTACTGTCCATCTGCTTTTCTGCTTCCTCCATGGCTGGCCCCCTTTTCTCTCTGCCTGCCAGACCTGGCTATCCCTCCTCTGCCTAGCTATTGGCTGTTATTGGCTGCCTAGCTATTAGCTTTTTATTAGACCAATCAGGTGCCTTAGGCAGGCAAGATGAAAGAGATGCAACACACCTTTACATAGCTAAACAAATGCAGCATAAGCAAAAGCAACACATCTTTACATAGTTAAACAATTATTCTGCAACACAAACAAATGTAACCACATCTTTACTTAGTTAAATGTTCTATTCCACAACATAACCCCAAGGACAATACTCCACCTCCATATTCAGGATTTATTCATATCCATAAAGTCTTTCTAAGGCAGGGGTTCTCAACCTTCCTGATGCTGTGACCTTTCAGTACACTTAGTTCTTCATGGTGTGGTGACACCCAACCATAAAATTATTTTTGTTACTACTTCATAACTGTAATTTTGCTACTGCTATGAATCATAATGTAAATATTTGATATGTGACCCCAAGGGGTCATGACCCACATGCTAAGAACCACTGTTCTCAGGTAATGTAGTTGCCAGATTGGGAGATGAGGATGTTTGAAAATTTGGGGTGGTTCATTATGATGCTTACATAGTGCCTGTCACAGTTTGTTTTCTGCTGCTGTGAGTAAAAATAAATACTGGCCAAAACCAACATGANGCCGGAAAGGGTGTATTTCATCTTACAGGCTATAGTCCATGGTTGAGGGAAATCGNGGCAGGAACTGAAGCAGGAGCTGAAGGGAAAACCATGGAAGAATGCTGCTTGCTCCCGGGCTTTCATTCGGTCACCTTTCTTAAACAGCACAGACCCACCTGCCTAAGGATGGCTCCGCCCACGGTGGACTGAGCCCTCCGACATCAATTAGCAATCAAGAAAACACCCCACAGACATGCCCATGGGCTAATCTGGGGGAGGCAGTTCCTCAACTGAAGTTCCCTCTTCCCAGGTATGTCAAGTTGACAACCAAGTGTAGCCATCACACTGACCATGGACAAACCATTTGGCCTCACCTTCTGTTTTTCTTCTTTTCTCTCCTCCTCTTTTTTCTCCCCCTCTTTCTCCCTCTCCTTCTCTGGTTATTCCTCCTTTTGAAATGTGGGTCCAGGCTGGCCATGCACTTGAGGTCCTCCTGTCTCCCCTCTGTGAGTGCTAAGATTATAGGCTCAGGTCACCACTCCCATTTAGTTTCTGGGTTTTGTTTGTCTTTCTTTCTTCCTTNCTTCCTTCCTTTCTTTCTTTCCTTCTTCCTTTCTTCTTTCTTTCTTCATTATTTGTGTGTGTGTGTGCTTGATGTTGTGTTTTAAATTACACTTATTTGTTTATGTGTGGTTGTGNATGTGTGCATGAAGACCAAATGATGATTTGTACGAGTTGGTCCTGACCTTTCACCATGTGGGTCCTGCAGCTTCAACTCTGATCATCAGGTTCGGTGGCAACCGCCTTTACCCATTGAGCCATCTCGCTAGTCCCCAGTTTCTGTTTTCAAGTAGAACAGAAGCACCTGATGATGTTTTTAGAGGATCCCAGGAGCTAGAACAATGCATGGTCCTTACTTACAGATTGTGTATTTGATAGAGTTGAAGACTCTCTTCTGGCAGGGAGCAGGCATGATTGGATTTTAAGGATTTTGTCTTTTTCTCTCCTCAGGCCAGTCTGTTTGCAGGAAGCTTGGTCTCCGTTTGGCTGAAAACTCTAGAGTGAGATAAACTGAATTTTATGGAGTTACATAAACACCTGTAGTGGAGGCACTTTCACACACCCTTTTTAGCTCAGGACAGAGCTCAAGAAACACCTCGCCCCACACATGTAGAAGGAAAAGTCAGAATCCACAGCTCCTTGCATGTGTGAGTCAAGTAAAGGCATGGCCCTGCCATTGGGGAAGAAGCCAGCAGCCTGGGCCAGTCNCCCAAGTACTGACTTTGTTGGGTTGTGGCTGGCCTTGAGTAGGTTGTTTCCGGATGTCACCTCTACTTCCCTGCTAGAAACATGAGAGTGGAGACTGGTCCCATCCCCAGCCACTCAGTGTCTTCAAGATTCTGAACACAGATCAAGGCAAGAGGACTTAGTTTTAGTAAGCGCCTAAATAATTTGTTGAAGATTTGTGCTTGAGAACACCCCCAAAACAGTAATCACCTAAAGTCTGCCTAAGGTCTGGGGACCCAGAACTAGAAGTAGACTCTGATAGCACATGTACTGATCCAGTGTCCTAGCATGCCCACAGACCAAGAGTGGCCATGGAGTAACTTTTAGAGATAGTTAAAATNCAGACACTTGCCGGGCGGTGGTGGTACACACCTTTAATCCCAGCACTCGAGAGGCAGAGGCAGNCTGATCTCTGTGAGTTCAAGGCCAGCCTGGGCTACCGAGTGAGTTCCAGGAAAGNTGCCAAAGCTACACAGAGAAACCCTGTCTTGAAAAACAAACAAACAAAACAAACAAACAAACAAAATCCAGACCCATGAGCTCCATCTCCATCTATGGGTTAAGCCCACGAATACGCATTTGAATAACCAGCTGCCCAGTGTTTCTGAGGTGCTGTCAAATTTGAGCATCACAGCTCTGACCACAGTGTGGGCTCATGAAAACAGTGTTTACCACATTCCATCTGGACCCTTCTGCCTTCTTGGAACTATGACCACAGAGAGCCTTTGCTGTCTCATCTCCCAGGCCTCTTTCTCTGGACTGAATCAAGCAATGATGTCACAGCCTTGCTACAGTCTCTCCAAAGGCTCCTATCAGGAAAGAAATCTACTGCTGGGAGGAGGGTCTCTTGGAATAAGGAGCTTCCAGTGTGGGGAAAGAATGAGAAGATGTAAGGATACTCACTGTGACTACCTCTGTACTTAGGTGAGCTACCACCTGTCTCCAACATGCCTGCGGCTGCCTGAGTGTCCCTCATGCCCTCCCCATCTTCCCTTTAAACTCTGTCATTTGTACAGCCTATTAACCTTTAACTTTATGACTACCCAAAGATGAAATACTGGCAGCATTTAAGCCCGAGAATACTCCAGACCTACACTCTTAGTTTGCGGCAGGGTGAAGCACTTTCTTTTAAATCAGTCATTTTTAATATCAGTCACCAGGAAGCTACCCACAGAGAGTATTTTAGGCTCCATGCAGTGAGCTGATTCATGACAAATGTCAGTGCTGGATTCTACAGCCACACCTGCCCTAGAAACAGTGGTCCTTCCCTTATTCTTGGGAGGAAATCCTGNAGGTATCAGTAATCCACTATTGCTCACATTCCTGCTGTAGGCTCCATCTGACCCCCAGGATCCAATCCTTCTACAAAGCCTTCTGAAACATGCACTCTCCATTTTCAGATGAAGAAACTGAGACTCTTAAGAGGCTACAAAATTTGGCTAGGGTAACCTGGCCTTTTGAGTGACCTGGCTCAGACTAAACTTTAAATCTGTGTGATGCTTAGTTTGAGTTGTCAACATGCTACAACCTACAACCACCTGGGAAGGGAGTCTCACTAAGGGATTGTCTTTATCAGGTTGGTGGGTATGTCTCTGTGTGGGTGGGTCTTGACTGTGCATTAACTGATGTGGGAAGACCCAGCCCATGGTGGGGGGTACCATTCCCTAGGCAGGAGATCCTGGACTGCGTAAGTGCAGAGAATGAGCTGAGAACTAAACACATGCATTCATTCTCTCTGCTCTTGAACTCAGTACCGCTATTGTCATTTTTNACTGTGATGCAACTAGTTGCTTCTGATTCCTGCTTTGACTTCCCTGCAATGATGGACTGTAACCTGGAATTGTGAACTAAAACAAACTCCTTTTCTCCTAAGTTGTTTTTGTCAGGGTGTTTTATCACAGCAACAAAAATGAAACNAGGGCAGTCTGTTTGACTCCAAACTGTATAGTGCAGTCAAAGTCATGAAGGTTCATCATTATGGGACCTGTTTACTTGAGATTCAAGTGCTCACTANTATTATAAGGATGTATACCAGCTTTAAAGAAACATGTCCCAAAGTAAGCATGCAAAGTGCTAGGGCAGTATAGTCGAACTTTCTTTGGTTTGCTGATTCCCAAATAATGACACAGAGACTTTTTATTAATTATGAAACTAAGCCTTAGCTTAGGCTTGTTCTCAACTAGCTCTTTTTTTTTTTAAGATTTATTGATTTATTATGTATATAGAAGAGGGCGCCAGATCTCATTACAGATGGTTGTGAGCCACCATGTGGTTGCTGGGAATTGAACTCAGGACCTCTGGAAGAGCAGTCAGTGCTCTTAACCTTTGAGCCACCTCTCCAGTCCTCAACTAGCTCTTAAAACTTAAATTATCCCATTTATATTAATCTACATTCTGCCACGTGGCTCATTACCTCTCCTCAGTACCATGTGCCCCACTTTGTCTGTGTCTGACTANCAAATCCCGCCTCTCCTCTTCCCAGAGTTTCTATTTCTTCCTGGAAGTCCCACCTATTCTCTCCTGCCTAGCTATTGGTCATTTAGCCCTTTATTAAACCAATCAGAAGGTGCCTTGGCAGAGANACATCTTCACAGTGTCCAAAAAGATTATCCCACAACAGGCCAGTGAGTTTTGAGGTCTTAACTGCCACTCCCCCAAGAGTGACTAGTCATCCCAGNTCACACTGGATGTACCAAGAGAATTGCAGGCAAACTGGAATTAATTGATCAACTTGCTTCCCAGGGCCACACTACTTCTCAGCTTCAGGCTTCCAGCTATGAGGTGGCACAGTAATTCCTGCCACACAGTGATGGAAGAGTCTCCCATAGACCAGTATCTAGAAGTCTGGCTCAGACCAGAATAGAATGATACCAGGAACCCATAGGGACTGATTACCAGAGAATCTGNGGAGCATGAGAAATTTCTAAGTTGACTTGGTCACTTTTATCTAGTGTTATTTTATTGCTTTAAAAAATTATTATTATTACTTTATGTGTATGGGTGTTTTGCATGCATGTATGTCTGCTCACCACTCATGTCTGGTACCACTGGAGACTAGAAGAGGGCACTGGATTCCCTNGAACTGGAGTTACAGAGGGTTGTGGCTGCCATGTGGGTTCTGGGAGTCNAACCTAGGTCCTCTGGAAAAGCAGCCAGTGCATTTAATTGCTGAGCCATCTCTCTAGCCCTATGTACAGGTCACTTTTGTAATTGGACATTTCCTGTCCCAACCACCTGGTTCCAAATAACCAAGTCAGAGGCTGAATATGAATTATAAATGCTTGGCTGATAGCTCAGGCTAACTCTTACATTAAATTAACCCATATTTCCATTTATGCGTTGCCATGTGGCTCATGGCTTGTTACCTCATTTTTTACACGTCCCACTTGCTTGACAACTGGCTGGCATCTTCCCTGATGCTGCGTTTCTCCTTCCCATCATTCTTAGTTTGGTCACCCCACCAATACTTCCTGCCTAGATACTGACCAATCAGTGTTTTATTAAACCAATTCAAGTGACAAATCTTTACAGTGTACAAGAGGATTATTCCACAGCACATTTTATTTATTTATTTATTTTTTGAGACAGTATCTCACTATGTAGCTCTGGCTGTTCTGGAGCTTGTTANGTAGACCAGGCTGGCCTCAAACTCACAGAGATTAACCTGACTTGGTCTCCTGGGTGCTGGGATTAAAGACCTGTGCCATCAAGCCCAGCTTGGACAGGTCATTTAAAAGTATTTTTATTTACTATTATTGTGAGCCTGTACATGGGGTGTAAGTATGTATGTGTGCATACCAAGGTGCTGTTGTGGAGGTCAGGGGACAACTTTATAAAGCTCTTTCCTTTCACCTTTACACGGGTTCCTGGGATTGAACCCAGGTTGTCAGGCTTATGTGGCAAACATAAACTGAGCTCCCTGGCCAACCCTGGAATGGTGAAATAAAAGACTGACATCCAAGAATAGGCAAAGACTTGGGGTGAAGGGTGCACACTTGAACTTCTCTTTTCACCCTCCTTTACATGTTTTCATTGCCCTGACCAGACAAACTGCAGAGTTACATAGCTTGTCTGTTAAATTGGCCCAATGAGGGGTGGAGATTATCTGTTTACTNCCCTTCTGTAACCAGAGTGACTAGAACGGCACCAGCCACTTAGGTAGGCTCTTGGTGACCTTGTGGATGAATAAATGAACAAACCAGAGACCTGGGCTGGTGGATTGATTTTCCAGTGGTTTGAGAGAGAAACATGAAGTGGCCAACAGACTCGGCGGAGCTGCTGTGTGGCTGCTCATTATCTAACCCTGGAAGGATGCAAGGTCACTGCTCACAGCCACTGCACTGCAGCTTCCAGAACACGCTCTTTAGCAGTGCCCACCGAGGGCCTAGACCCTTAGAGCATTTCTCTCCCCTAGGGCACAAGTCCCTGAGGCTGAATCTGGTCTCTGGTCAGCCTCTTGGAGAACAGCAGAAATTGCCCCTGTGTACTGGCACCCGGTGCACACACAGTCAGGCTGCTTCTGTTTGAAGTTAAAATGTCCTAGAATGTCTATCCCAGTGTATTCTGTTCTGTGGCAGAACTCTNAGGCCCCCATGCAGAGTGCTGACTACANTCCCATNGCCTGNCTCAGCATGGCCATTTACACAGTGCAGCTGTGGGCAGAACCAGNACCCATTCAGCAGGACCCAGAGTAAACCAGCAGCAGACATCGGGGCTTGGTTCCGAGTCAGACATTAGGCCCAGCTGGGATGTTTATAAGTTTTTAACATTTATGTAAAAGTTTCTTGTTTTGGCCCCATTTTATGGTTTGTCTAAAGCCAGTCTGAAAGATAATATATTGTGACTGTTATATTATTTATTCTCGAGCCAGCTTATTGATTATTGTGTGGAGAAAATGACAAACGGTGTCTGTGCGAGGCACGGTCAGCAGGTTCTATTAAAGAACTGATAGTATTGCTCATGGATTGTTAAAAGCTCCAGTTTAGGATCTTTATAGGTTTATATCCATCACTATTTAATGATCAAATGATGAAAAATGTGAGTTGTGGGGACAATTTTTTTTTCTGCGGGAGTTTTATGTTTAAGCAGTTAGCAAAATAAGATACTCCATTTTGGTGGGGGAGTAGGGTGGTAAGGAAACCNAGGAAGATTTNATTTNTCTATATTTAATAAATTGCAATAATTAATGCTATAGANATTTAACCCAGTAGCAGGACTGTGAGGAAAGATGCTGCCAGACTCAGAGCAAAATCATAAGCGTCCAGCATCCAGGGCTCTTGCTGGGGCTAGGAGGTCAAAGGCCGGTCTTGTCAGAGCTGGTCTTCCCTGCTAGCTACATAGGNNNGNNAAAAAAATTCCTAGCCTGGTGGGAAGTAGTGTCCCTAAGGGTAAAGCCATGACATCAGGGTCTGTATANAGTAAAGACAATGCAAATTTAATAGAAAGACCAAACTCCCATGAAANCTAAGCAGGGACCTGGTGACTGGGGATATCTAGGGGGCTCAGGACAGTGGTTCCAGGTGACTGGGCACAAGGTGTAGCACCCAGAACTCTGAGATACAGAGCAAGAGTCTACTGATCATGAGTACTGCCAACAGCCTNACATTGGCTCAGGGCTCTGCAGGGGAAACAGGTGTTAGTCACATGCTTATAATCCCAGCACTGGGGAGGTTGAGGCAGGAGGATCTGGAGTTCCAGACCAGATGGTGCTTCAGAGCGAGATCCTGCCTCAAAAACAACTTTAAAGATTTTTATTTTTATTTTTGGTGCTTTGTTATTTTACCTGCACATATGTCTGTGTGAGGGAGTTACAGACAGTTGTGAGCTGCCATGTGGGTACTGGGAATTGAACCTCTGTTCTCTGGAAGATCAGCCAGTGCTCTTAACCACTGAGCCATCTCTCCAGACCTCAAAAACAACTTTAAATAAAATTCAAGTGTACAGAGGCATTGCCCTGGCAGAAGGATGNAGTAGGCAGGGCAGATACCCCTGTAACATTTTTGCCTGGGAGTTCAACAGANCATCTGTTGGGAAGCCCCGCCCAGCAAGAAAGGTTGGAGAAAGCAGGCCTCTGAGCTCAGATTTTTCCAGAGTCACCTGTGCCATGCCCTCCCTCCCGCTGTTCCTAAGACGGACCTGCTTTGGACCACCCCTTCCTGAAGTACCCTTTTCCTGAAAGTTCCTCTTTCCTGTAGAGACCCTGAGCCTGGTTCCACGGGGCAGGTACTGATTAGGAGTGGAGTGTCCAGGCAAGAACTGGCAGAGAAGGAATGAGATGTTTGCCATATCTTCTGGCAA
>LZPO01097137.1:127026-132055 GCA_001675575.1 Neotoma lepida | reverse complement strand
GTTAGCTGCAGTCTTTTACAAAACTGAATTCAAACCAGCTCAAAAAGAGGTTGAGGGGTGGATTTTCTGCTCAGTTAACAGGTAGGATGTGGACAAATCTAGCTTCAGGCACAGCTGGTCCCAAGAGGAACATCTCCACCCCACCTCCTTCCCTATCGAGATTCTTGCTCTGGAATCTACATTTTATCTAGGTTGACAAGAGCCAATGCCTACTTACCTTCATGGCCANTAAGAATCTAAGTCCCATGATTGGCCCAGCTTGGGTCATGTGGCTATTCCTGACCTAAACACAGTGGCCAAACAGATGAGTCCTTTTGATTAGCCATTCTATTACTTCCACTCTTGAGAGAGGTAGAGCGGAGCGGTACCCAGTAACGGCNACTGCCCTGCAGTCTCCTGATGACTGACACTTTCTCACTTTTTAGACTTTTGTTGCTCTGGAAGTGCTTCGTGAACAGGAGCCGATTGATTTAGCACCGGCAGTGGAATATCGTATAAGAAGGGGGCTTGTGCCCCTATTCTTAGCTGTGCAGCCCAGGCCAGGCCCTTGCTCTCTTTCCTCTTCAGTTCTTAAAATTTTTCTCCCATGAGGCTAATCATATCACAATTATCATATGAGGGGGCCATACCATGCTGAAAAGAAATGCAAGGGAGAAGGGATGCTATTCCCATGTACCCTTCCTCTATGCCACACCCACCTTCAGGGACTGCATTGCCAGCATCCATCCCTCCCTGAGAAGGCCCTCTACCCCCTCTCCCATGTCATTTGACAGTGTGTCAGATTTCCTGCCTTGGAGTAGGTACCTAGGCAGCCTGACAAGCTATAAGGATATGAGGGTCTTCCAGAGAGGGCTCTGTCCCACAGGCTGGGTGTTTCAAGTTTCACACCCAGGGACCCTGGTCACTGTAGTTGTTGTTGGTATTTTTTTTTCTCTTTTCTCTTTGGGGGCCTGCCACCTAGCTCCCAAATAAATACACAGAGTTTTATTCTTACTTATGAATACTTGGCCTTAGCTTGGCTTGATTCTAGCCAGCTTTTCTTAACTTAAATTATCCCAACTACCTTTTGCCTCTGGGCTTTTATCTTTCTCTACTTCTGTATATCTTTCTTTACTTCTTACTCCGTGGCTTGCTGTGTGGCTGTGTGGCTGTGTGGCTGTGTGGCTGGCCCCTGGCATCCTCCTCCTGCTTCTCTTGTTCCTAGATCTTCTCTTCCCAGATTTCTTCTCCTATTTATTCTCTCTTCATGCCAGCCCTGCCTATCCTTCCTCCTGCCTAGCTATTGGCCGTTCAGCTCTTTATTGGACCAATCAGGTGTTTTAGACAGGCAAAGTAACCCAACTTCACAGAGTTAAACAAATGCAACATAAAAGAATGCAACACATATTTGCATCATTAAACAAATATTCCACCGCATAAAAGAATGTAACACATCTTCCACTAATATTCCACAACAGGCCACCACAGTCCAAGCATGTTTCTCTCTACTTAATTTGAAATAACTGTTTTTCTATAAGAACAATGACATCTTGGAAACAGTCTGCACTTTGAAGGAGGCCTCAAACTAGAATCCTGAGTCTGATCTTGTCAGCTGCATGCTTTCTGGACAATTGTTGATACTGTCTGGGCCTCAATTTCTTGAGCCGCAAAATGGGCACAAGACCTTTGACTCTGCAGGGCAGCTTCGAGCACCTCAGGTGAAGCATGGCTTTTCCTGAGAAGATGTGCCTAAACGTCTGTGGACCTAAGATAGTGNACTGACCACAAATCAAAGAAATAATTCCAGGCTGGCTCAGTGGATAATGTGTTCCCTGATAAGTGTGAGGANGTGGGTTTGTATCCCCAGCGCTCACACCAAGCTTGATGAGTAGCACCCATCCACAGTCCCTCCTATAGCAGGATGGGAGGCTGAAGCAGAGAATCTGCTGATGCTCACAGGCCACTTGGCCTGGCAAACACCAAAACAAGCAAAGACCCTGTTTCAGAGCAAGGTAGTCAGTGAGGACCAACAGCTAAGGTTGTCCTGACTTCCACATACGCGCTATGGCATGTGCCCACACTCAAACATACTCATATCATACACGAAGATTTTTTTTTTTAAGTAAAAAAAAAACTATTCCATCTAAGCCCAGCTTGGTCAGCCAATGAGTTTACTGGGCTATTTATAGGAGTATGGGCAAAGGGTTAATTATAGAAGCATGGCTGATTCTGGTAGCTGCATTACCAACATTCCACCCTGCCTGACAAGTGACCAAAGCTTCAGCACTAGAGTTCCCTGCCCAGCATGCAGGCAGTTTCGCTGAGGAGTCTCCTCTCTGTACCCCAGCAGCTGTTTATTGCTTATATAACTTTAAGGAGGGCCCTCACAAGTCTTGGAAGTTTCCTGAGTTCCGGAGGCATACGGCCTCCCTCCTCCCTCTAGAGGGGATGTTTCAATTGGTGGGAAATAGTGAACTGTGAAAGTATTTAAATTACCTGGCCTATTAGAAGGTGCCTAAGAGATGTTTCCTTCTACCACAAGTGTGAAGAAGTGTAAACAGACCCACTGCTTGCTTGCTCTCATTTTCATTCCACTTCCTCCAAATAGCTTTCCTGGGGAAGCAGGAAGAATCAATATTTGCAAGTCACACTGTAGTACGGAGCTCTGTCCTCATTTGTCCTGTGACATAAACAATGCCCATATTCCAGGGAGGTCCTCGGTCCTTTCCCAGGACTCCCATAATAAATGACCATGATTTGGGTGGGATAAACAGCAGAAATTTATTCTCTCAACTCAAGAGGCCAGGCACCTGAGATGGCNTGTCAGCAGGGTGGGGAAACCTATCTGGTGTTATTGGCAGCCTCTGGCGTTCCTTGGTTTTTGGTTGCATGACTCCAAAATGAATTCATCTTCCAATATGGACACCAGCCACCCAGACATAGGACCTCCCTACTCTGGTATGAACTCACATTAACAAGTACATTATTTTCAAATGCACTCATCTTCTGAGGTAGTGCACATGAGCTTTGGCAGGACACCACTTGGTCCTCCACACCTACCATTAGTGAAGGAAGAGGGACAAAAGAGTGGGGCCAGGGAGATGGAGGTGAAAATCCTCAGTGGTGCAGGCAAAATTTGCTGACTTCACTATTTTTTTCTGGGTGTAACAAGTCTTTTTCTGTCCCACCAGCCAGCTCCCAAATAATGACACTGTCACTTCTTATTAATTATGAAAGCTCAGCGTTAGCTTAGGCTTGTCCCACTAGCTCTTATAACTTAAATTAACCCATTTTTTTTTTATTAATCTACATTCTACCACGTGGCTTTTACCTCTCTCCNATTTTGTGTGTCTGACCTGTTCCAAGTCTCGATGGCATCTCCCATGGAAGTCTTGCTTTTACTCCTGCCTAGCTATTGGCCGTCCAGCTCTTTATTAAACCAATAGCAGCAATATATCTTTACACAGTGTATGAATATCCCACATCTGGGACTATTTTTAATTTCACAGTTATAAGAACCACTCCTGGGGCTGGAGTGGTGGCTCAGAGGTTAAGAGCACTGACTGTTCTTCCAGAGGTCCTGAGTTCAATTCCCAGCAACCACATGGAGGCTCACAACCATCTGTAATGAGATCTGGGGCGCCCTCTTNTGTATACATAATAAATAAATCTTTAAAAAAAGAAAAAAGAACCACTCCTGTTCTAGAGAACAGCATATGTCCTTCCTTAAGGACTGTCCAAGTCTTCCCCTGAGGCACTCCCCTCTCTCCCTTCCTTAAGTTCTCTGCTGTGAACAATCTTTTTTTACACTATGAATATGCATTCTCATTTGTTAATAAAAAGCTGATTGGCCGATAGCTGGGCAGGAAGAGATTGAGCATGAGAGCCAGACTAGGAGAATTCTGGGAAGAGGAAGGGCGGAGTCCGAGAGTCTCTGGCAAATGCAGAGAAGCAAGATGAGAATGTCATATTGAGAAAAGGTACCAAGCCACGTGGCTAAACATAGATAAGAATTATAGATTAATTTAAGTGTAAGAGATAGCTATTCCTGAGCTATTGATGGAGCATTTACAATTAATATAAGCCTCTGTGTGGTAATTTGGGAAGAAGTGGCTGCTGGGTACTCGGGAATAGTCAATCGAGAGAGGAAACATCCGCTTACAGTCTCCCGCTCATTTCTTCCACATCTTATTAAATACTACAGGTAGCCACCTCTTGGAGATGACTTTATTGTCAAGCACAAGACCTGTGTCCAAAGCATAAGCAACAAGGATTTGCTAGTATACAGGGAAGTTCTAGAACTCAAGAATTTGCCCTTCTTCACAGTGCCTAGAACTGAGTAGGGAGGCTTGCATTTTTGTGCCCATCTCTTACTCATCCACTGATCTACAACCATCTGTGGCAGTCTTTGCTCTAACTATATTTTGGATGCCTCCATGTTCTGTGCATCCTTGGGAAAGAAATCTTTCACCAACTCTAGGTACCAAGGGTCATGCCAGGCAAGAGATTGTGATTGGTCCAGACNAACNAATAGACAGATGCTTTCTGGGCCAGACATCCATCTATTAGCCAATCAATAGTGACCACCTGTCAGTTGTGTAAATGAAGCTAAAGGCAAGGGGTGTGGGGTGGGGGATGGGGGTGAGGGTGTGGAGATGTGGGGGTGGAGAGGTGTAAGTGGGCAGTCTACTTGAGGAGTAGTCAGGCTCAGACACTATGAAGCTTTGATAAGGACATTAGACAAATTCCCTGGCCTGGATCAAACTAGGGAGGTTATTTTATTCTTGAAATCCTGCATGTTTTTGGCCTGTGTCTTGGGTCTTTTTCCACTAAAACTCCCTGGCTCTCACTTTTACATAGACCCAAGTATAGGGGTGTTCCTGCATCTGGCCAGTTACTTGAAACTTCTCTCCTCAAAAGAGAACACCAATTTTATAGAACTATGTTGTAGCCATACATTTGCCTAACTAGGCATAGTGACATCCTGGGGCAGGTGAAGCCTGTCTTAAAACACTGCTCTGTCATGAGTCCTGAGTCTTGAGAATTGCCA
>LZPO01097137.1:79457-92616 GCA_001675575.1 Neotoma lepida | reverse complement strand
CCGTTTGCGCAAACAAAATTAATAAAATCCTCTTGCTTGTTGCATCTACTGGTCTGGAGCCTGGGTTTCTGGGGCGTCCGCCAGGATACGATAGAACCCCNAGTCTGGGAATCTATCAGGTTCTCTGCAAAAGCAATAAGTGCTTTTAGCCACTAAGCCATCTCTCCATCCCCTAATTAATAAGGTAGTGAATTAACCTTTTAGAAAAGGAGAAAGTTCTTGGTCTCCAAAACAGCAGGAGGTGCATTGGTAATGGAAGAGCCACCAGCCATGACTTACAAAAAATAAGATAGAAGTTTTAGATGCCACACACACACCTGTCTCTTATACACATCTAGGAGGTGCATTGGTAATGGAAGAGCCACCAGCCATGACTTACAAAAAATAAGATAGAAGTTTTAGATGCCACACACACACCATATATACAGAGTTGTAGCACAAATCCTANTTGGTCTTAATAAAAACCTGGAGCCAGATATTGGGGTAAATGCTGACAGATCAGAGAAACAAAGGAACAAGCCACAATCACCTCTNACCTCACCAATTCCTCAGGCGAAAGAGAAGGGCTCCTGTCTCCTCCCGCCTTATATTCCTTTTCTCTGCCCAGTCATATCACTTCCTGTGTCTGCCTCCCTAGTCCTGGGATTAAAGGCATGTGCCTCNCAAGTACTGAGAGCAAAGGCATGAGATTCCAAGTGCTGGGATTAAAGGTATGCGCCACCACTACCTGGCCTCTATGGCTAACCAGTGGCTGGCTTTGCCCTCTGATCTTCAGGCAAGCTTTATTTGTTAGAGCATACACAAAATATCACTACACAGAGTCTTCCTCATTACCAGCTCCACCACTCATCAGACTGATGAGCTCCCATGGCTACATCCTTTACCTCTGAAGTCCACAGGTCACATTAGTGTCAACACTTGGTGGTGAATATCCTGTGGGCTTGGACAAATGAGTTAGTCATCATTACAGAATTTCATGGAACAGTTTACTCTGTGTCCCACCAGCTCATCTTTCTCTCCCTTAACTCCCAGAAACCACCAGTGTCTTCTCCACCTTTGTAACTCTGCCTTTTCCAGAATGTCATTGAGACGAATTCCAATCCTCTGCTGCCTTTCAATAGCTCCTCCTGGATGGTACTCTGCATNTATTTTGCTTTATTATGTCTTTTCATGGCTTGATAGTTTTTTTTTTTATTTTAAGAATTTATTTTATTCAGCTTGGAAACTGAGTACAAATCCCTGGGCATTTGGGGTGGGGGATGACAGCTGAAGGATGGGCATGAAGGAGAAGGGACATGGGGCAATTTTAAACANCACAGTGACTGCATAAGGTCCCTACATGGGCAGGAGAGAGTGGGGTGGGTTCAACCAAGAGCTCACATCTAGAGGAGCATCATGATGAGGAGGCATAAGATGTAAGCTGCCATCATGTGTCCCAGAGACACATGCGAGACTTGAGGCAGCTGGCTGCCAAGTTTGTCCTGGAGTACCGGTAGTANGAAGGCCTCAGAGACCATGACGGTTAGCAAGAAGAACAGAAAGGAGCAGGTGACTAGCTGCCAGGAGCCACTCCTGGAGGTGTCTGGCTGGGATTGGTCCTGCCCTCACTGGAGACCCTGAGTTGGCCTCGGAATGTCCCTGAAGTTCAAAGGGGTACTCTGGGGCCCAAAGAGCAGAGAGGATGTCATTTTGTCCGACCACTCATCCCTGCCCCTCCCCAGACAATTCAATGCAGAGTTGGTCCTAGACATCATAGTGGCTGAGGATGGGGACCACATGTCAAATCACTGTGTCAATGCAAGATGGAGGTGTCACAAATCCTTCTGCATCACATGCTGTACATTTGGCTGGTGTTGTACACAGGACTCAGAAGTGCAGTACAGTTCTTGTGAGGTTGTAGAGGGTCTGCAGCTACTGGGGACCACTCCTTTGGTACGTCCTGAGTACTAGACCTGGGGAAAGTTCAGCACCATGACAACAGGTCCGGAGGAAGGAGGAGTACCCCACAGCCCATGCAGGCTCTGGACTGTAGGACATCAGCNGGAAGAGCTCAGGAGGACAACAGAGCCTTGGAATCTAGAGCTCATCAGTTTCCTTCAGTGAACTTGTAGCCAGGCCAAGAGCACCATCATCCTGAGACAATTTCTTTTAAGTGAGGAATGATTCTCCACTCTTGCTAGGTTATCGATTACTTACCAGTCGACTTGCTGACAGGTATCTTGGTTGCTTCCTCCAGATTTCAGCAATTATGAATAGAGCCACTGCAGACATCCACTTGCAGGTGTTGGTGTTGCCAACCTCATGGTTTCAGCTCCATTGGGTAAATACTAGGAAGAGTATTGTAATGTGCTTGGTAATGGCATGTTTTGTTTTCTAAGAAACGGCCAATCTGCCTTCCATTGTGGCTGAGCCACTTTACATTTCCACAGGAAGAACAGAAGCTCCAGTAGCTTCCTATTTGTGGCAGTTCCAGGTATGTATAGCGTTGGATTTTGGCCACTGTGGCAAGTATGTAGTGATGATTTGCATTCCTGACAACATCCACTGTAGAGCAGGCTTCCGTGTGCTCACTTGCCATCTGTAATTCTCCTTTGGTGAGGGTTCTGTTAAGGTTTGGGCAAGGCCTTACACATACTTCAAGAGCTCTTAAGAATTGGTGCTTAACTTTTCATACCTCCCACAACAGGCATTCCTTTGTTACACCTATGCCTCTAGGACCTTCTCACTGGCATTTGAAAAGGTCCTGATGTTTTCATAATGTCAGGAAGAGGGTATGCTTACAGGTCTTCACAGGACACTGACCCACCTTTATGAATCCTAGATTGCCTGGTCACACCATGTGGCTAGGCCGCTGCAGAACAAGGCACTCTGTAGCTNCCAGACTGATTACAGGCTCTTAATTACTCATNGATTCTTAATATTGAGCTTTGACTTTATAAATAAATTGATACAATTCCAGATCCTTTTGATGAACTTTGTTCATCAGTGTTATCAAAACTTATAAAAATAGGATTATAAATAATAATTCTATTCTAAATGTATTTTATTAATTCTGATCAAAAGATAAACAATATTTGAGANATATATAAAAGAAACATTTCAGATTTCATTCTCTGACTATCTTGCTGTTTTGTTGAGACTCCAAGGATTCATAATCTTGCTTGACAAAATTTATCACTGTTATGTTGCTAATATGTCAAAATATTTTGTCTTTTAAGAAGGTTCTTATAAGCTTCAGGAGATCAAAAATTCACCAATGTTCACAAGCCAAGAAGGACAGGGANGAATGTAACCTGACTANAGTTTATTTCTCTCACTTGCAAATTTTCCCTTTTTCTCTGGGGGGGGCGGGCAGAGAGAAGAGCTTTCTCTCTCCCTGGCCTGAAATCCCCGTCTCTCATCTGCTACACCTATGAGAGAAAGCTTCCTCTTTAAAACTCATCTTTAAAACTCCTCAACTGNGTGTTCTCCCATTAACACATACATTTATTCCCAGCAGAAATTCTAATCATTTTAAGGGTTACAGGTTGTCATTCTCTGGACCACAGACATGCTATGCTGTCTAGCTGCAGGTCTGCATCTCATCCTCCACCCCACATGGATTTACTGTCCAGCTCAACCCTGCACCCTGCACTCCAGCCCACGAGACAAAAAAATCCTGCTGCGCATGTCCCACAGAGCCTGAGACATCCTACATTCCTAGGTTTCCACTGCATTCCGCCTTCAAGACCCTCCACTCTGTCCCCATCTCAGCAGGAAGTAACCATGGAGATTTCTACAGCCCCTTTGTCACATACCCCTTCTTTCTGAACTGAACTCTCCAGCCCAGGGGCTGGACTGCCCTTAAAAAAATGTTCTATTATTAATTGCATAAATTCTGCCCATGATCCTGAAGTGTATGTACGATCAGATATTTCTTCGTGTACTTTTCATAATTGTTCTATACGTAAGTCTTGCTATGTATGCTCAGCTTATGGTTTAATATTGCATTGATTACAAATTTAAATTAGGTAAGCTTCAGCTGCAGCCTTGGTCCCACAGATGATTCAGGTAATTTTATCTAACTGTACCTCCTTAAAATACAGTTTAGCCAAATTTATACCACTATCAAAGATTAATAGACAGAGTCAATGTTCCAAACTAATCATTTCTTTTTGATAAGTCAGAATCATAATATTTAGACACATTTGACTATACTATGATAAAGTAGCTAATAATAGATTTTTATATTATTCCTCTGTCCCCCCTTCTTGGGACAGAGATAGTTTAGTTATATATAAATATACCTATTAGATGGCTAAACTAATCCTCAGCTTGCCATCTATATAGATTATTGACTATAAATATATTTTATAGATTATAAATATATGTAATTGATACAAATATTGATCATATATCAATATTTACTGGCCNTTACTTATCATTTATCCAGTCATCTCCAAACCCAATATTAATCCACATCATTCATTGCCCTAGAGAGAATTAAACATCCTTTTTACTATACAAGGAAAGAGGAATTGTGGTGAGCCACAAGAATATGTTTTAAGGTGTCCAGCTGTATACAATCTATACTTTGACAGGCCAAGGGTCAGTCCAATGGGAAGCCATTTATTATGAAATATTTGGTGTTATATAACTTTAATATTTAACTGCTCATGATGAATTTCTTGTGCTCATAATTCCCATAGAATATGTGTGTGAGAGCATCCTGCTGGGGCCAGTATTTGGATAGGGTCATGTAGGCAGGGCCTAGCAGGCAGGTGGCAGATGCATAGCTTTGTTTCTTGTGCTAATGAAGCTGAGACCATCCTTTGCCTTGAGGTCTAGTGGTGGCCAGAGCAATTGACTGAGAACAAAAGAGGTTTTTTTTATTTTTTTATTTTTTTATTTTTTGGTTTTTTGAGACAGGGTTTCTCTGTGTAGCTTTGGCGTCTTTCCTGGAACTCACTCGGTAGCCCAGGCTGGCCTCAAACTCACAGAGATCCACCTGCCTCTACCTCCCGAGTGCTGGGATTACAGGCGTGCCCCCCCTTGCCCCCCCAATCAAAAGAGGTTTTTACATATCCAAGTGGAAGGTAGGGTGGAGTGACATTCCTGGTGAGGTGGAGAACCAGGTGGCAAGGGGAAGAAGGAGCAGGCATTTTCTATAGAGGTGGACAGAACCCTGTGGCCAGAGAGGAGAGGGGACAGAGTTTCTGTAGAGGGTAAGGTGGATCTCTTGTAGAGTTTATCAGAGCCAAGAGTAGAGAGCAAGGAGAGATGGAGGGCGAAGAAACAGAGGATGAAGATGAGATTGAAAACATAAGAGCTTAGTTCTTAGCAGGACTATGAGAGGGCATTAAAAGAAGGGACAAAGAGGAACTGAGTGTCAGGATGGAACTGAAGCCATGTAGATAGGATTTCATCCCAGAGAAATAAGGTAGACAGATAAAGAGCTCAATGTGGGGTGGAGAGATGGCTCAGAGGTTAAGAGCACTGANTGTTCTTCCAGAGGTCTTGAGTTCGATTCCCAGCAATCACATGGTGGCTCACAAGCATCTGTAATGAGATCTGGCACCCTCTTCTGTATACATAATAAATAAGTCTTAAAAAAAAAAATAAGAGCTTGATGTATCTAGATTTATTCCTACCCTGAATGCCTGGACGGAACTGAAGCTGGATAGAATTTTGTCTTAGAGGAATAAAGTTAACAGACATAGAAGCATGGTGTATGAGATTCTTTTCCCTCAGATATCCCACACTGGATGTAGCACCTTCCCCAGGACTCTGGGCAATCTGTACCATACTTTATTTTTGTTACTTAAGAAAGTATATGGGTGTGTATGTGAGTGTGCACATGCACGTGTGCACTTGTGTCATGTGCATGCAGGTGTCTAGAGGCAGGAAGAGAGCATTAGAGGCTGTAGAGCTGGTGGTTGTGAGCTGCTCAATGGTGGGTGCTGGGAACTGAACTCAGGTCCTCCACAAGAACATTCACTCTTAGCCATTGAGTCATCTTTCCAAGCCCTGGGACTACTTTTTAAGTTGGTTCTTGTGGTAGTTTGAATGTAATTGGCCCACATAATCTCATAGGGAGTGGCACTATTAGGAGGTGTGGCTTTGTTGGAGTGGGTATGGCCTTGATGGAAGAAATGTGTCACTGTGGGGGTGGGCTTTGAAGTTTCCTATGCTTAGGATACTTCTCAGTGTCTCAGTCAACTTCCTGTTACCTGCAAGATGTAGTAGTCTCAGCTATTACTCCAGCACTATGTTTGTCTGCATATTGCCATGCTCCCTGCCATGATGATAATGGACTGAACCTCTGAACTGTAAGTGAGCCACTCCAATTAAGTGTTTTCTTTATAAGAGTTGCCATCATTAATGGTGTCTTCACAGCAATAAAAACCCTAACTAAGATAGAAGTTGGTACCAAGGACTAGGGTATTGCTGTGATAGGCCTAACCTTGTTTTTGTTTGGAGTAATGTGGACTTTGGGAGTTTGGGTTAGGAAAGCAGTGGAATGGTTTAAATACTGCTTAATGAGCTGTACTAGTAGGAACAGGGAAGACAATGGTACTGAATGTGATTTGATGAACTGTGAGGATCAAGAGGTTTCAGTGGAGAATTTTAGTATGTGGCCTAGAGACTGGTCTTGTGATAATTTTGGTGAAGAAAGTGTCTGCCTTTTGCCCTTGTCCTAGTCTGTCTGAAGCTAAAGTNAAGAGTTTTGGATTAATTCTGTTGGCAGAAGAAATCTCAAAGCAGCCTAGTATAGACTCTGTTATGTGGTTATTAGTGTTAACTCTGATGAAGATTTATAATGAAAAGGAGCAAGCAGAGCAAGAAAAAATATCTGAGGAGAAAAAGAGCACCAGAATGGTGTAATGGAGCTAAATTCTATGTTCAAGGAGATACACAGATTAGGAAATGGAATAAAGGGAGAGGTGACCTCAGGGCAAGATCCCACCCAGCTAAGTTTCCAACCTGTGGAAAGGAACTAAAGAAAAGCTTAGAGCTGGGTGTGGTGATGCATACCTTTAATTAGCACTCAGAAGGTCTAGGAATTTGAGGCCAACTTGATCTGTAGAGCAANTTCAAGTACTACCAAGCTTAAGCAGTAANGGTAACAATCAAAAATAGAAAGCTAGTGAAGATGTAATTGAATGAGGGAGCCATGTTCCAGCCCCAGCAAGCAGCAGAACTTGGCAGCTTCAGCCACGTGGTTCTGGAGTTAAGGGTAGAAGAAAGGGGCTATGGAATTTGCCACTAAGGAAAGCCACTGAGGCCAGTCATGTGTCAGGGACATCCCTGAATGGTAGCCTACTAGAGACACCATTGTATGAAGCTGTGAAGTTGAAGCCTGGATCGAACTGGAGAACCCAAGATGTTAGAGATGCCAGAGTTGTGGGATACCTGCCCAGGAGAGCTAACAGGGAGGGGAACCAGCCCAAGAGAAATAAGTGTGTTGCAGTCAACAAAGCTGAAAGGAGTTGGAGATCTGAAGAGTGCTTTGACATCAGACATGGAGATGCAGAGTTCAGAGTTTGCCCAGCTGGTTTTCAGCCTTGCTTTGGACCAGTACTTTCTTGCTATTCCTCCTTCCCTGCATTTTGGAATGGGAGTGTACATCCTGTGTCATTATATGTTAGAAGTATGTGATCTGTTTTTTGACTTTGATTTTTATAGATGATTATAGTTACAAGATTGCATGAATTTCAGAAGAGATTTTGAATTTTGGACTTTAAAACATTGTTGAGNCTACAGGGACTTTTGAAGTTGGACTAANTGCATTTTGCATTATGATANTGTTACAAGCTTATTGGAGCCAGGGANTGGAANGTGATNGTTTGAATGNAATTGGCCCCCATAATCTCATAAGAAGTGGCACTGTTAGGAGATNCGGCTTTGTTGGAGTGGGTATGGCCTTGTTGNAGTATGTCAANGTGAGGTCGGACTTTGAGGTTTCCTATGGGTCCAGCATCTCAGTCAACTTCCTGTTGCCTGCAAGATGTAGGACTCTCAGNTACTACTCTGGTACCATATCTGCCTGCATGTCGCCATACTCATAACAGACTGAACCTCTGAAACTGTAAGTGAGCCACCCCAATTAAATATTTTACTTTATAAAGTTTGCTGTGGTCATGGCGTCTCTTCATAGCAATAAAAACCCTACCTATGACAGTTCTTCTCCTATTGTTGAATAGTACTTTGTCTATTATGGATGAAGATTCTGGGAAAACATCTCTTAGTTTGTGGTTTGCCTGTTTATTCTCTCAATTATGTCTTCTGCAGAGCAGAGAGTTCATTTCAGTGATGTCCAGTTTTATCAAGTCTTTCACAGGTCATGTGCTACTCAGCCTTCTATCATATGACAGTACTTGAGATGGTCAGCGTTTAGAGACAGTTCATTTGGCTGTCCATTTCAGTGGTTTCAGCCCAGTTTTGTTTACCCTGCTGCTTTTGGATTTGGGGAGAGGCAACACATCATAACGGGGCGGGGGGGAATGGCCGAGGGAAGCTGTTTATCTGATTCCTCATGGTGAGCCAGGGGACAGGAAGAAAGAGAAAGAAACTGGAGTTCTTCTTTAAGGGGATACCCCTAATGACCCGAAGGCCTTCTATTAGGATCTATCTTCATGTTTCCACCATCTCCTCAGAGCACTGTGTGAGAACAAGAATTTAACACGTGGGCTTTAGGGGACATTTAAGATNTAAAGCATAGCAGGTCCATGTCTAACATGTGCCACATTCACCAGGCCAGTGAAATGGCTTACTGGGTAAAGGTGCTTGACTTCAAGCCCACAGCCTGGGTTCAAGTTCTGGGACCCACATGGTTGAAGGAGAGCACTCACTCTGGAAAGTTGTCCTTTTTTATTTCTATGGACATCACACATACTTAAANAAGTAATAAATACATGAAAAAAGTCATTGGCAAATCCAAGATCATCTAGATTTCTCTCCTAGATATTTCAATTTTGTGTTTTATTTTTAGTTGTATNATTTAAGTTTTTTTGATAGGTATAATCTGTCTTTTTTTTTTTTCTAAGACAGGGTTTCTCTGTGTAACAGCCCTGGCTGTCCTGGAACTCACTCTGTAGACCAGGCTGGCCTCAAACTCACAGAGATCTACTGCCTCTGTCTCCTGAGTGCTGGGATTAAAGGCGTGTGCCACTATCACCTGGCATATCTTTTTTTTTTAAATGCATGTTGTAGCAGGGGTCCTGTGCTGTTGTTCCCTTTAGGGGAGGGGGCCAAGTAGGCACAGAGTCAAACCACACAGACTCCAGAAGAATGTCGAAACAACAAGCTCAGTTTATTCAGTAAGAGGCAAGCCTTATACACCCTCCACCCAACCCTGGGGGAAGGTCCGATGAATATGCATCTGCTGGTGTGACATGGCTGCCTCTCATTGGTCCAGATCATGTTTCAGCTGTTGTTGCTAAGGCCCTTAGGCTGATCCAGGTTGGCTCTCAGAAAGTATCTTTTTACTGGTTTGGAACCCTGTTAGGGATGAGTCATTCCATAGCATGTGAGTGTTTGGTGGTTCTAGTCCAGTTGATAAGGTTATCCTTGACGTATTTTATTGACTTTTCTCCTTTGTAATTGATCAGTTTGCTACATTTATTTGGGTCTATTTCTGGGCTCTGAATTGTGTTCTATNTGCCTGTTCTTTGACTAATATTGTACTATCCTGATCAATGTAACTCTATAGTTGAATCCTCAGGTTGGGCAATGTCAACTCCAGCATTGTTCTGTCCCTTCAATACTGTTTTGCTTAGTCTAGTTATTTTACCTCTCTCACATAAACTGTAGAATTCACTTGTTAATATCTACAAAATAGCTTTCTGGGGAATTGGAAATGGCTTGTATTAAATCTATAGTTACAGTAATTTGGGAAGAACTAATATTTTGATAAGACAGAGTTTTCATGAACATACAATATAACGGTTTAATTTGCTTCTTTTGTTTATCAATGTTTTATAGTTTTTCTCAACTAGATCTAGTGCATATGTTGTTAGATTTACACCTACTTCATTTTGAGGGCTATTAGTATAATAGCATTTTTATTTATCTTTTAACTTCAAATTCCACTTGTTCTTCCTTGGTGTTATATAAGAGACTAGCCTTCAGATATTAACTGTGTTTCCTGCAACCTCACTAGCTTCACATATCTTGCTGAGATTTTGCTATTGATTCATTTAATCGACATAGATTATATTGTGTGACTTTTCCCCGGGAGACATGGACAGATGTCTGTTTGCCCCAGAACACCAGCAGCAGACAAAGGAAAAGAGTCTGCTAAAGCTTGCTTGATGAATCGGTGGGTTTCTTGGGGCTACTTAAAAGAACACGAATGACTCTTGGGGTAGCTGTATCAGCACAAACTCCACCCCCAACACAGGCGGTGACTCTTAGAAGCTGCATCTCTGCATCTCTAGAGTTCCCTGGACAATAGCTCCAACAAAGAGACCCTATCTCCCCTTAATTGTTTACTGTTTATATAAGGTTTGGAGGGGGTCCTTGTGAATCTCAAGACTTTCTGATCCTCCTGAATTTTAGACTCCTTCCAAGGAGGAAATGTTTCAATTGGGAAGAAATAGCAACACTATAATATCTGTGAACAAAGAGGTTTGTTTACTCATTTCCAGTCAGTATACCTTTCCTTTTTCTTATCTTACTGCATTAGCTAGGATTTCTAATACAACGTATAACAGAGCATTTAAAAAATTATTTTATATGCATGGATGTTTTGCCTGCATGTATGTTTGTGCATCAGGGACTTACTTTCCACCTCTGGAGGGTAACCAAGGGCTACGCATTAGGCTGTATATTTTGGGAGTCTCTTGGACAGCAACTCAAAGGAGGGCTTCTCATGTCTGATATTGGGGTTTTTGTTAGGTGGTCTTTGTTTGACTCTTGGAGGGAGTACCATCAGCCCAGATGAGAAATATTCATTAAAACTCTATGTATATTTATACATTGAGTTATGTGTAACTAGTTTTTGGTAAATATTAACAGTATGATTCCTTGTGGTTTTTCAGATGTTCTTGTGACTTGACCCACCTCCCTCCTTCATTTACATCTTTCATCCTTCCCTAAAGAATCCCTTCTTTTCCCATGTGNCCCTTCAGATCACTTGTATTCTGCTAGTCNCCTTTGCCCTCTTCCACCTTCTTTATTTCCCTTCCTCCCCCTCCCTAAGGAATCCTCCTTTTTCTATTTCCTTGCTCAGATCATTTGTTCCCTGCCATTCGCCTCTCTATTGCTCCCCAAGCTCCCTATCCTGACAATGGTCCCATTTAACTTTTCTGATTTCTGTAGTTACTACAGATGGATTCACATCTGAAGATTTGGAGCTAGGAGCCTCCAGTAAGAGAGAAGATGTGATGTTTGTCTTTTTGAGTTACCTCTCTAGTCCCACTTTCAAAAAAAAAAATAATGTTTACTTGTTAGTCCCAAGAATCTGGCAATCAGTCTGAGATCTTTTCAGAGCAAATCTTACACATTTTTCCAACTTTAACTCAAATGTTCTCTATGTGATTACTACCCTTAGACCTGTGGAAGAGAGTTCATGTCTTCAGCTACCTTGGGCCTGGATTCCATAAACAAACACATACCAATTGGATTTACTGGGATTCGCTGCTTCATGCCAGCACACCATGACCTGGAGCCCAAATATCATTCTCCCAACTAATGATATTAGAGCTTTCCAGTCACTAGAGCTCCCCCATCTGCCTTGTCCCCAGAGTGACAAAAGGAGGCTACATTCAAACAGAAAACACCAGGAAAAGTCAGCATCAGAGAAAGAGGCTTCTCCAGAGATAAGAAAGATTTTCTTAGCTAGAAGACAAATTACAAACCCTCAAAATTCTTCCTCTCAGATGTCAAGAGTGTAACAGATTCTTGTGTAATCAGTGATTAGTCCCCATGGCACTAAACTGATCTTACCTGGCTTCTCTTTGTGTTTTGATGGGCAGCTCCAGACACTTACAGGAATTGGCATGGCTTTCGGGCAATTTCATATGAGAGCTGAGCAATAGCTTAAAGTATTAATAGTTTGTACCACTCTCTCTTGAATTTGAGTAGCTATAGAGGCCTAGTGATAACACTCACAGAATATGACATGACTCTACATTCACTTATGGACATTGAATGCCAAGTCTGTAAATGGTTTCTCTCTCTCTCTCTCTCTCTCTCTCTCTCTCTCTCTCTCTTTCTCTCTCTCTCTTTCAGAAAAAGACAATATTTAGTTAAAATTTCAAAAGTAACATTGAAAGAATTAGTTTAGTGTAAATAATTTATAACTTTAAATGCTTTAGAAAAAAATTACTTTTTATTATTTAAAATTTTATGTGTATGTGTGCTTGAGTATATATACAGTGCACCATATGTATGTAGGTGCCTGAAGAGATCAGAAGAGGACATGGGGTTTTCTGGAGGTGGTGTTACAGAGGGTTGTTAAGCCTTTCNNATGCACGTGTTAGAAACAAGACGCTGGTCCTCTGCTAGGGCAGCAGATGCTCTTAACTGCTGAGCCTCCAGTTCTAGTCCCCAACTACATTTTAAATTATATTTAAAAATAATTCCTGGACCATGGGTACATGGAATGATCATATTACAAATAAAAAATGCAGCAGTAGAACTCTGAATACAAAAGCTAGAAAGAATAAGCCCATTGATGGGACTTATAGTCATTTGCTAGCTCTAGGCCAGAGTGCAAACCCTCAGAGGGTAACTGCAGAGAGAGTGGAGGCCTCTGGTGTCCTCTGCTGAAATGATCAGGTGACTCTAACTGAGGTCCTANGATGGTACAGGAACTGGACACCAAAATTTTTTAGAAGTCAAGTGAATAGTACAATGGCTGAGGAGTAAGAGGTGGATCTCAAGAGAAATTATGTAAAAGCCTCAAACCAAGGAACCAATTAACCCCAAANGCAAGTGCACTGNCTGCTCCTGCTGAACCCCGCTGGACATGAACAAGGGAGCATGAGGGCTGCCTTTCAAGAGCTATTCTGAATGCCAGCAGGATGTTCTGCCCTTTGCCTAGAACGTGCAACGCTTTTCCGGAAGGGAGCAGCAGGATGCTGCGAGGGTTCACACTCAGTTTCTTCATCCCCTACACTACTAGCCAGAGATGCTGGGGCTAGCTTATTCTGAAATGTTTGTTCTTCTGGAGATT
>LZPO01097137.1:57189-69021 GCA_001675575.1 Neotoma lepida | reverse complement strand
TAGGCTCTCTCTGGACATCCTTGAGATGCCATTAAAACAGTCAAATTGTTCATCCCCCTCCAAGGCCAGGCTGCCCTTCCAGTTTCTTTTCCCGTCTCACCCTGACCCCAGCTCATGGCAGTCTCTCATTTTAGGAGCCNTAAGGGTTAATAGAGCATTTGTCAGCATATCCAACCTGTAGCCCACGGGCTGTATGTACCGCAGGAAAGCTATGAAAACAGTCCAATACATCTAGAGATGAGAATGTCCAAAGGTTGGCTGTCCTAAATCCTGACTCAGTGTCAAGACTGGGAGAGACCTGCCCCATGATGTGGGTCAATTCTCTTGCCAGAGTTCCATGTGTACACAGAGAATGGATATGTCTGAGTAGAAGGCATTACAAATGAAGATCATTTTTTGTTGGTGCCTTAAATCTCATATGGTCCAGTCATGAACACAGCTTCCCTGGCACCCACTTTACCCCAACTTGAAACCATGGACCTGAGGAGGCCATCACTCAGAGGAGGCCTCTATGTACTTGGGGGCGTATGTTTCAACCTGAGCTGGCCACTCATGAAAACACTGAGACACCACAGAAGTAATACATCTTTCCACAGCAGCTTTACCTTTTCCCGTTTCTACTGTAGGAAGTGGAAAGAGAACATTTTCTTCCTTGGAGGATAACCTAAGCTCAATCANTATTCCCAAGTGAAAGACTAATAAGCTCATGTATTAAAAACAAAGGAGACTGAATAACCCCTTCTAGTTTACCTCTGATGTATAGTACTTGGCCATAGACGCTTCTTTAATAAACGGCTTTCCAGCTTCTAGGAGCCTAGCAGCATTGTATGTTAGTAACCGNGCGGCTTCCAGCTGGGTGGCCACCTGAGCCACTTGGTGTTGGAGCCCCTGTAACATTCAGACCCATGTTAGAAAATGACAATTTGCAAAACTCAGCTTACCTCTACCTGCAAGTAAGATATGCAATGGTCACAGACTCAAAATACACCCCAAAGAAATCCAAATCCATTCCTTTCAAATACCTTAAATCTGCCATCTAAAGTTAAATAATACACTGCAGGTATTATTGAATCCTTTTTGAAAAATTTCAAAACTCATGTAATCCTTCATGGTTTGTTATGATTTTAAATAATGTCATCATAAAGTTAGGTTTTAAAACCCCGACTCTCACATTTAATAATTACTTTTAACTGTCTATGATAAAAATTGAGCTTACATTAAGTCCCAATAGAACAAAATTTTCAAATACTCTTTGCCTGATTGAATTAAGAAAATTTTGATTTTTGAATATCATCTCAGCACATTAAGTTGTTAGCTGTAAAGTAATGAAAGAATATTTGAAGCACCAATTTTCTTCCTTCAACTAATCTTATTGATGTGAGTCTATTCCAATGTTCAAGAAGTTTAAGTAGTGCCCGGTGGTGGTGGTGGTCTACACCTTTAATCCCAGCACTCAGGAGGCAGAGACAGGTGGATCTCTGTGAGTTCGAGGCCAGCCCGGTCTAGAGTTCCAGGACAGCCAGGACTACAGAGAAACCCTGTGTGTGTGTGTGTGTGTGTGTGTGTGTGTGTGTGTGTAGGTATGTGTGTGCATTTGCCAATGTGTGCTTGTGTGGAGGTGGAGAATGCTATTGTACTCCTCTAATGCTCTTTACTATTTTTCGAGGTGCGCCTTCTTCCGGCTGCTGGCTAGTGAGCCTCTGGGATGTGACGCCCTGCCCCAGCACTTCCATTTCAGCCTCACTCAGCTTNTATCTGAGCTCAGGTTTCCATGCTTGCCCCGCAAGCCCTTTACCAATTAAGCCATATCCCTAGCTCCCATATATTCTATTTTTAAAGTATAACTTTTAAAAGCATATTTAAAAGTTACTATCACCCTGAAATTTTATTCAGTGACGAAGTGCCACTAAGTGCCTGGCAATGACTAGAATGACTTAGTGAAAAAATGAATGTAAACTGTGGTAGTGATGAACAGTCTGCTAAGCTTTGGTTGGGACATGGAGGGACATACTTGTAACCCCAGTATTTGGGAATGAGAAACAAGAGAGATTGCTGCANGATCATGTTCAGCCTGGGCTATACACTGAGACTCTGTCTTAAAACAAAACAAAACAAAAACAAAAACAGAAACCCCAAAGACCCAATTTTCTAGAAGTATAGCTTCAATGTTTACTACAGACTGGAATGATTTTCATACCCAACCAATCTAACCATTCAATCATAGTTCTGTGTTGAGCAATGGGAGGCACAACATTGGACATCATAGCCAGAATTCCTTGTCCTCATGGTTTGAGTCTAACAAGAATAGTCAATTAAATAACTTCAATAATTTAATTGATATTCTCAATTAAAGCAATTACTAAATACCATTAATGAAAAGCTTTCCTAAATGAAAGGAGTGAAAACTGGGGGGCGGGGGGATGGCTTATAAATATATAATAGATTCTTTTCTATGATATTTGATACTTATACTATTTTGATATGCACAAAGCCTATCATAGATATGTAAGTTATGAAGCATCACAATAAATGGGACACCTGCAAACCTATGCCATGTCTTTTCACTTATGCCATCTCTCTCTGTGTTAACGGGCATTGAACTCAGGGCCTTACGCTACAAGCTAGGCAGGCACTCTACTATCAAGCTATACCCCCAGACCACTATGACATCTTTTTTTTGAGGAAAATTAATTTGGTAATCAAATTCTCTGCTTTGCTTTCCTTCCTTCCTTTGTTTTTTTGAGATAATGTTTTGGTATCTATCCTGACTGCTGGCTGGCTTCCTACTTGCTATGCACCCAAGGCTAGTCCTGAACTCATGGCAATCTTCCTGCCTTAGCCATGCCATGCTAGCACTATAGGTGTGTGCCACTATGCTTGGAAAATTGACTAATTCTTTTCCTTTATGACTAGTCTTTTTTATGTCTCACTTATGAAATCCCTTTTTACCTTAGTGTCATAAACATAGTCTCCCACTTCCTTCTAAAAATTTAAACTTGTTTTTTTTACATGATTTCTTTAATGTATCTGAACTGTCTTTGCTGTAAGAAGCAAAGATAATTTCATTTTTTTCCACATGAAGAGAGTAGTCTCACTTTGTGGCCTATGAGGCTGCTCTACCATGTATCAGTCTGCACATATGCATGTCTGTTACTGGCCTTTCCGTCTTTGCCTATTAGTCAATTTTCCTGTTTTATGTTGATATCACTGTTCTATAGGTTCTGATGGCTTTTATGTAGAATTCAGAGATTATAATCATTTTTTTGCAAAATACCTTTGGGTAAATTAAATTAGTCACCACGGTGTTGTTTATTCAATGACNAAATGAGGTACCATGGGAGGCAGAAAGGTAACAGAGGTATGCCTCCTACCTTGAAAAAATACCGCCCCACACAAAAAACCCCTAATGATAGCTAGATATAGGTCCCCTAAGTGCACTGTAAACACAAGGCATTGCATGGAAGACATGCTCAAGTCTATGCTGAATAGTCAAGTGAGAGATAAAAGGATGAGATGATAGGCCTATCCTACAGCTCTGGAGCCTAGAGATGACAAGGATGCCAGTGACACACCCAGGTGAAAAACAAGTTCTTGGTGAGAAGATAGTCAGGTATTACCCTACTGATTCTCATTAAAGCTTTATATAGTTAATGATCAACCCCCCCTCCCCTTTTTGAGACAGGATCTTTCTACATAGTCCTGGCTGTCCTAGAACTCACTATGTAGACCAGGCCNGCTTCGAACTCAGAGATCCACCTGCCTCTGTCTCCCAAGTGCTAGGATTAAAGGCATGTGACACCACTGTCCCAGCGATCAAATTTTTAATATCAAATTTCTGCTTTAAAAAAAATCATACAACAACAGTTTCTAAAAATTCTACCATTGTTATACTCAGTAGTTTACCTGACCCTAGTATATATATATATATACTGATTCCTAGCTAACTGGGAAAATCAAAAGCCCCCTTTAACCTGTCTCACTGTTTTCCCTTCTTGCTGCCATCTGGAATCTATCATCTTTGTGTATTTTGAGACAGTGTGCTAGTATACTGAAGTGGAAATTAGATTAGAAGTCACGGCAAAACATCACACCAGCTACATAACTTTGGGAATCCATCTTCTATGTGTCCCAGTTCCTCTTGTGTAGGATGGGGATAATGGTAGGAGCTATGGCCAGTACAGGGTAAGCAGTCCTAATCTGAAAATCTGAAATCCAAAATGCTCCAAAATCTAAAACTTTTTGAGTATCAAAATGATGCCACAAGTAGAAAGTTCAACCCATGATATTTTGTTTCATATATAAAATTATTAAAAGCATTGTATAAAATTACCTCAAAGCTACATATAGGGCATATATGGAATATAAATGACTTTTGTTTAGATTTATCTCACATCCTCAGGATATCTTACCATGTCCACAAAAATACCCCAAACTCTGAAAACATCTGAAGCCTGAACCATTTCTAGTGCCCAGCATTTCAGATAAAGTCATATGAACCTGCACTGGGCAGAGCCAGGGTGTGAACTCNGGAGATGGTGGACTTCTGAGGTCATGAGGAGACAGCTCTCTAGGGCCACCACAGCATCCCGAACATACAACAGCTGTCTCAAGGACTATTGTTTTGCCCTTGGAAAAGATTAAGGTGGCCACACGCCCATTAACCCTCCCCATTAAACATCCTTGCGGGACTCCCTCCATGGCTTTCAACACAGGAAGAGGGAAAGCCCAAGACAACAGAAAGAGTTTCATTATATACACCTGAAAATCAAATACTCGTTTGCCAAACTGTATCCTTTCTTTAATGTATGGAATGGTGTAGTCAAAACATCCTTGGGCCAGTCCTAGCATCTGTTAAAAAGAGAGAGGGAAAAAATAACAAAANGATCAAAATGTATTTTGTTACAAGTTTATGCCCTTAGTTACCCAAGTTGCAATTCCTTTCAAGGGAGACNGAAGCTCTCAAGGAGGGAGAAGGNGAATGAAGAGTCGGGGTGTGTTGGGTATTCACTACATACCTTTACCCCGTGTATCTGACCATCTGGAGACAATGTGGGCTGATTTCATATACGGAGGAGTGAGTGTATTTAATTCTAGCACAGAGCTATGCTGACAGAACTAGGAAACTGCTCCCAAGTCCTCTCCACTCTAGGCTCTGATTCTCCAGGCATAAAGTGAGCCCTAGGAGNTTAGACCAGAACTGACCCAAGACTCCAGACCGCAGACTGTTTCTCCAGTCCCCAAAGCCAAGTGTGGAAAGTCACTTCTTTTCTTTGTTTTTGTTTTGCTTTCTTAAGTCCAGAGAGGGAAAGTCCAGGGTGCNAACAAGCACTCTACCACTCAGTGGGAGAAAGGGGGATGAGGGAGTGTGGCCAAAGCACCAGCATTTTAAAAAACTCCTTGGGTGACTTAACTGGGGTTCAGACAACCGAGGAAAGAATCTGGCAAAAATATTAATTTACACACTTGAAGAACAAGTCAGGATGGGGTAACAATTTTAGCTGAACTGTCTCATTGCTAACCGATTTCCATATCTATTGAACCTATCCAAGCTTAAAAATGGTTTCTGAACTTCAACATTAGGTAGCTAGTAAATCACTATCTAATTATGTCAAACTAGGTAGGTTTTAAAAAAAGAAAAAAAGATCAATAGTTAAAGCTTTCGGGGGGAAATACTCACAAACATCAATATTTCATTAGTGTTCATTCACATTTTCTTTTAGCCTTTATTTAGTATTCTCTGGAGAACAGAAGATCACATCTAACATTAAGGGGACAACACCCCACAAATCCCAAATTAAAATGAGGCAGCAAGTTTTTTGTGGTTAGAGATGACGTCACCTTCCAGCATGTCTCTATTGATGTTAAGATTGATTTTGGTCTTCAAATATTTTTTTCATCATTTTTTAATGTGTATGGGTGTTTTGCCTGCATGTATGTCTGTGCCACATGTGCATGCAGGACCTTCAGAGGCCAGAAGAGAGCACTGGATCCCCTGGGACTGGAGTTACAGCTGGCTGTGAACCATCATGTGGTTGCTGGGAATCGAACCTGGGTTCTCCGGTAGAGCAGCCAGTGCTCTTGACTGCTGAGTTATCCCTCCAGCCTCTGATTTTGTTTATTTTAGATAGGTTTGCTATGTACCCAGGTTGCCCTTGAACTTGCCATGTCTATCCTCAAGCCCTCAACCCTTCTGCCTCAAGCCTGTGAGAACTGGGATCACAAGCATGTGCCAATACCACTGAAATGATCAACTGTGAATGAAAACATACATTTCTGCCTTGGCAAAATGGTTCCATTTTAAAGAGCAAAGGAATAAATTCTCTGCCACTACAGGGTTTTGAGGAGCTGTGACTCTGGTGCACTGTGACATGCACCTTTTCCTCTACAAGCACCCACTGAGACACTACATACCTGCTCTTGACATTTCCCTGGCTTATGAGATATTGTAGAGTAATTGGAGTAAGGCTTGTGTCACGGACTTCATGGCCAGAACATCTATATTATGTATATGTCTAGGAACCATGAGGTCTCATATTGGAGCTTTAATGCTGTTTCTGCTGAAGTTACATAACAAGAAAACCTTTAAAAGCACGGGTATGCCAGTACACTTTCTAGCTTTGCTAGAAACCGAAGTTGAATCTTGGTCTAAGAATAGTTTGTTAGGGTGAGGGTACTGCTCAGAGGTAGAGCAGAGATGGTTAGCACGTTTGGGTTCCTGGACTCAATCCTCAGCAACCCCACCCCCCCAAAACCCTAGTTTGTTAATGAAGTTAAAAACAGCAGAAAAACATGGAGTAATAATAATTCAACAGTCAACTATTTCAACAGCTAACAGATATAATTTATACCCAAATCTAAAAGCTGTCAGTTAGTAATCTTAGTGAGTGATTAAAAACAAATACATATCCAACTATTAATAAGTCCAGGAAAGGCTTAGGGGGCCCCAACTCTCACTGATGAATTTCCTGCTACTAACAGTTTTTGGTGGGGGTGAGTCATTGCCTTCAGTCGTGTACCCACTGGTGACTCCACTAGGCTCCAATGCACAGCCCCACTCAGTGCTCACATAGATGCCCTGGAAATGGATCACTAAACAAAACCAGTAGTCATGAACCTTGAATCTGGTAGGATGAAGGGGTTGTGGTGTTGCCAGGGATGTATGATGTATATATGTATGTATATATGATTGTTCTTAATTTTAAAAATTTCTAAAAGAATGAATTTCAGGTTTTGAAAAGTTAACTGAAAAAACAATGCCATATTTAATATGTAATATACTTGGAAGTTACTGGTTTAGGTAATAGATAATACTGTAATGTTCTCAAAGCAGAAAACAGCTATCATTAAGCCATTGTTTGATCTTCTGGACACTTACATAATTGACCAAAGTAGAATTTGAGAGAAATAATCTGAACTCATTCCTTTTTCTCATTCAAGGGCAGGGTGCCACCTTGTGTTTACAAGCTTCCAGATACTGCTCTTATTGCAATTCCTTTTTTTTTTTAAATTTTAATTGGCTCAAAATGTGAAAGAGCTAAGATGTGACTTACCTGTGCAGAAATTCCTATTCTACCTTCATTAAGACTTCCTATGGCATACTTATAACCATGTCCAACTTTTCCCAAAACACTGGTTTCTGGAACCTGAAAAATACAAATGAATACTTACTTCTAAATTTAGATTTACACAATTTATTGTGATTCTAAATATCCATAACATGTAAATATACATACATACTTGAATGTGTATATATCCCCGACTTGTGTGCTATTACTCTATCACAGTATTGAGTAAACACCAACGAGAGAAGCTGCTGATGGCTCAGGGGTTGGGAGCATTGTTTTCCCAAAGGGCCTGGGTTCAACTCCTAGCACTCAACNTGCTGGCTCACAACCATCCATATCTCCAGTGTCAGGGGATCTGGCATCCTCCTCTGACTTCTGAAGGCACCAGGCACCCTCGTGCTACACATACATGCATTCAGGCAAGACATTTATACACAGAAAATAAAATAGACAAATCTAACACAATTAAGGAAAAAACACCCCAACACCCCAGTTTGATTGCCTGCTGGCATCTGTGTCTCCTCACTATTACATACTCCTGAGCCTAAGCACAATCTACTTAGTAATGAACGAGTTTAGAAAAAGGAAATCTCATATAATCTGTCAATAACATAAATGAATAACAATTTACCTCCAGTTCTTACTTGTATGTTACTAGTGTTGAGATCATTTATTAGAAACTTCAAAAATATGAAGTATTTTCAAAGGCAAGAGTAATAAACTGTTCTTCTGTTGAGACAATTCATTTCTAGAAGAGTCTACTGTGGTGTGTGCATGTGTGCATCTGTGCATTCGTGTGTGTGTGTGTACGTGTGCATGTGTTTCTGTGAGTGCACATGTGTGAGTGTGCACACTTCTGCTCAGTAGGAGAGGAGGAAGGAAAAAAAACAAATTATAATATAAAAGAATTAATACCAGGAGTGGAGAGATGGGTCAGTGATTCAGAGGATTTGTCTATAATTCCAGTTCCTACATTCTTTTCAGGCCTCCCAGGGCCAGGTTCTCTCTCTCTCTCTCTCTCTCTCTCCCATGCATGCAAAAATGCAAAACAACATTCATATACATAAAACACAATATACTTAATACTAGGAACAATAGAAACTACTTAACTTTAGTTAGGAGTGAGAGCAGGGAGGAATGGAGGAGAAAGGAAAGTAGGAAGAAGGAAGGAGTGAGGCCCAAAGACATCTCAGTACCTCCATAAACATGTGCCCACAAAATCCCAGAGCAGTGGAACATCTGTAACGACCCACCCTACCCAAGGCAGGCTCTAGCTCAGTTTCAGCATCCTGGAGATCTAGTTTTATGGAGGGCTGCCTGGCTGCTTTCCACTTTGACTGAACAACATCCCCATCTTGTGGCCATTGGAGTACCGACCTCAGAATGCCTTCTCGCAGCAGAGTTTGGTTCTCAAGTGCCAGCTTATCAAGTGTAAATGTTTCAGAAGTGTGTAAGTTGTAAAGACAATGATAATTGAGGTTAACTTCTGGCATTTGCTCTCTAGGTCAGAGGCTAGACAGAAAAGTTTCCACTCTGGGCCTCAACTCTTATGAAAGATGCCCTTGGTCAGCGCCTAAATGCAGACCAGTTGCATTAAGGACCCTTCTGTGCACACTAGACACCATTTGCTGTTTTGACATTTCTCTTGTACATTTCCTATGGTCCTGTGTAAGGCTTATTTCTCATAAGTCTTTTACTGAATATTCTAGAGTATTCTAGAATACCTACCTTGACATTTTCAAATGTTAACTGGCAGGTGGAAGAAGCTCTGATCCCCATCTTCTTTTCCGGTTTCCCTATATGAAAACCTTCTGTATCCCGATCTACTAAGAAGCAGGTGATGCCTCTGTATCCCTAAAAAGATTTAAAATGTGATTATCACTTGGGCTTTTAAGATCCCTGCTTATAGAATTCAGAATAAGAAAATAAATAATTCAGAATAAGGAGTTGCAGAGATGGCTCAGCAGTTAAGAGTATTGTTGCCCTTCCAGGGTACCAGAGTTTTGTTCCCAGCACCCACATTGTGGCTCACAACTGTCTGCAACTCTAGTTTCATGGCATTCAGCTCCTTCTTCTGGCTTCCATGAGCATCAGACACGCATGGGGTTCACAATCGTACATGCAGGCAAAACACTCACACACATAAAAAAGGTAAAAATAAAATGAAAATGAAAAAAATATGAAGAGTGAAATGAAAGTTACAGGGCTGGAGAGATGGCTCAGCTAGTAAAGTGCTGCTAGGCAAGCAGGAGGATGTGTGTTTGATGCTAAGTACCCATGTCAAGAGCCGAGCATGGTGGCATGCNCTTGTAACAGCTGTGCTAGGGATGCGTCGACAGGTGAATCCCTGGGGCTTGCTGGCCAGTCAGTCAGGCTTTATCAGTGAGGCCCAGATCCCAGTGAGTGACCTTGCCTTAAAAGGAGCTGGGGAGCTGGAGAGAGGACTCAGTGGTTAAGAGCACATGCTGCTCTTGCAGGGGACTCAAGTTTGGCTTCCCCGCACTACATGGGGTGGCTCACAACCACCTGTACTTCCAGTTGCCATGGATCTGACATCTTCTGGACTCCATGGGCACCTGTACCCGTGTATACGTATTCCTACACAGACAAATACATATACACATAGCTAAAAATTAGTTTAAAAAATCAATCTTTAAAACAAAGGTGGCCAGTTCCTGAGAAACAGTGTCTGAGGTTGACTTCTGGTTTCCTCACAGATGCACCCACATTTACACAAACACACACACACGTGTAGTAGAATATTTTAAGGTGTGTTACTTTTGTTTATGTTGCATTTGTTTAACTCTGTGAAGCTGTGTGTACTGTGCCTGTATAAAACACCTGATGGTCTAATAAAGAACTGGCCAATAGCAAGGCAGGAGAAATGATAGGCGGGGCTGGCAGGCAGAGAGGATATATAGGGAGAAAACTGGGAGTGGAGATCTAAGATCTAGGAGCCAGAGAAGGAGGAGGACCCAGGAACCAGCCACCCAGCTACACAACCAGCAAGCCATGGAGTAAGAGTAAGATTTACAGAAGAGAACAGGAAAAGCCCAGAGGCAAAAGGTAGAGAGGATAATTTAAGATAAGGAAAGCTGGCTAGAAACAAGATAAGCTAAGGCCAGACATTCATAGTTAAGAATAAGCCTCTGTGTGTGATTTATTTGGGAGCTAGGTGGCAGGTCCCCCAAAGAGAGTAAAAAGAACCCCCAACAACACAAATGTACAAAAAGAAAAGAAAGATAACATGGACTTTAATAATAAATACTGAAGGACTCTGAATTGCAATACATGCATTACAAAACCAGAATAATTGGAGAACATGAGTTACTAAATCTATGCCAGGCACAGTGGTACACCCTTTAAGTGCACCTCAGCACTTGGGAAGCTGAGGCAGGCAGATCTCCGTGAGTTCGAGACCAGCCTGGTCCACATATCAAGTTCTAGGGTGGCCAGGGTTACCCGGAGAGGAGCCTTACTATTACTTGTACTTTTCCAGAAACCACAATGAGTGTTAAAATTATTTTTATAAGTAAGTATGTGATCATGAGTCTATCATGTTTTAAATTCAATATTCTTAAATCAGAAGACAAAAATAAAACATACTTAGCATTTTGCTGTATGACTTTCTTCCATCTGAATAAAATACTCTTAAAGTAATATTCTTCAAAGTATAAATGTATTTTACAAATACTTAAATCCTTCATTATTACACAGAAGAACTGAAGTTCTACCCAATTAAAGATTAGGATATTAGGAGAGAAGTAATAAGCGGTCCTCTATGTAATTAATCATTTTGTCAACAACAGTTATTTTAGATGAATAAGAGTGGGAAAAAAATGGTCAATTCAACTCTCAGAGAACGCGGAAGCGAAGCCCAGGCCTGAAAAGGGACTGGAAGAAGGAAAGGAACAAAGACAAAGGTGAGACGAGGGACGAAAGAAGTTTTCTTTAAACTTACCGAGGTGGGGTCTACATTTGCAAAAACCAGGAAGAGCTCCGCATGTTCAGCATTGCTAATCCACATCTTGGACCCATTAATGATATAGTCATTTCCATTTTTATCAGCTCTTGTTTTCAAAGCAAAAGAGTCGCTACCAGCTCCAGCTTCAGAAAGGCAGAAGCTCCCTAGCTATACATGTGAGGGGAAAGAAACCAAATTAATTGTATTTATTCTTTGCATAACAAGTCATAGGAGAAAATGGACATTTGTGGGGTTTTTTGTTTTGTTTTGTTTTGTTTTGTTTTTTCCAGACAGGGTTTCTCT
>LZPO01097137.1:0-38505 GCA_001675575.1 Neotoma lepida | reverse complement strand
TCTGGAAGAGCAGTCAGTGCTCTTGACCTCTGAGCCATCTCTCCAGCCCCCACGGTAACTCTTATAAAGGAAAAACATTTAATTGGGGCTGGTTTATAGTTTCAGAGGTTTAGCCCATTATCATCATGGTGGGAAGCATGGCAACATGCAGGCAGACATGGTGCTGGAGAAGGTGCTGAGAGTTGTGCATATTGATTTGCAGGCAGCAGGAAGAGAACCAACGGAAACCTCAAAGCCTGCCCCCACAGTGACACACTTCCTCCAGCAAGGCCACACCTACTCTAACAAAGGCACACCTCCTAATAGTGCCACTCCCTGTGGGTCAAGCATTCAAACACATGAGTCTATGGGGGCTTCCTATTCAAACCACCACACTAACCCTTCACAACTAAGGGCATATGGATTGTTTCCACTCATAGCTACTATAAATATTTGTGTGCAAGTCTGGAACTCACATTTTTTTCATATTGTACACGATATTTTTCTTACATGTTCAGCAGCATTGTCATACAGCACTAAGATCAATCTGTCTTTCCATGTTTTATGCCCTAGTTCCTCCTTCATATGAATACTCTTGTGCTTCAGAGCCATTATTAAGCAAAATATGGGTTTATGCAAACACAGGCGCTACAATGCAAAAGTCAGATCTAATGGATGGGTAGCATATACTTTCATGTATACAGGTAGCTGGACAAAGGAGTAACTCCTGTTATGGATTGGAAAGATTATTATGTTATTCAGAAAAACATGCAACTAAAACTGAGTTGTTTACTTCTGGAATTTTCCATTTAATATTTTCAGATCATAGTTAATTCAGGTAGCTAAAATTATGGAAAGTTAAACCATGAAAATCCTGGTTGGGAAAGCTTATTTAAGCCTTTAAATTTATTCACTTAACCAGCCACATACTTGCTATTCATACAAAATAAGCTTCTCACTACCATTCATATGTACTTTTAATTTTGATTCTCAGGGATAGCCACTGAATTGTTCCCCTCCCTGGTCCTTAATTCCTACCAACAACTTCAGAAGAAATTAAGCAAATTATGGCTTTAAAAATTCCGGGAATTGGTGTGGCTTATGAGAATTCAACAATTCAGAAGAACTCAATGGCAAAAATTTAAGATTGTATCTGTGTCAAATAATTTGTGCTTGTTACATGAACACGAATAAGAAGCATTCCAGTATGAAGTGGAAGTAGAGGGTGCTATAGTTCAGATGTTAAAGGCTTTATCACCAGCATAGTGTTATTGGAAGGTGACGGAACCTTTAAGAGATGGGGACTGTGGGTCCCCAGCCCCTTCCTCTTCTCTTTCTGGTATGACATTAATCCATCATGCACTCTTTGCCATTGCCACCTGGCACTCCCACAAGACACCTAAAAAAACTAAGTCTGTCTGCTCACAGGCCTCTAAAACTGTGAGCCTAACTTAAACTCTCTTAAAAAAAATAAGCTGATTAGCCCAGTGCTTGTTATAGTTACCAGAAGCTACTAATACAAAGGGGAGGTCCTTTAGGCTAATTATTTTTATGTAACAAATATAAGTTTAAAGGCCAAATATAATGCACAATTATGCTCAATTCTGACCTCTTCCAAATGAGAACCATAATTTTCATAGCTTTTTATGCTACTTGAGAGATAAAGATCAGCATAGCACATATATATAGATAAAACACAGAGATGGCTCTGTCAGGTCATTAGAACAGGGATGGGAGCCAGGCGGTGGTGGCACACGCCTTTAATTCCAACAATCTGGGGGCAGAGGCAGTTGGATCTCTGTGAGTTCAAGGCCAGCTGTGTCTACAGAGCAAGTTCCAGGACAGCCAAGGCTACACAGAGAAACCCTGTCTCGAAAAACAAACAAACAGAACAGGGATGGATAATCACAGTGGCCTTACTTTCTCTCACACCTTACTTAGGCTCTGTGTGGTTGGCAGAGGCAGCGATAGTTTCTCTCTTTTTTTNAATTTTATTTTTATTTTATTTATTTTTATTTTTTTGCTAATAGAAGTCTTTATTTTTTTATTAGATTTTTTTTTATTAAAAAGATTTTCCACTCCTTTTACATACCAACCTCAGATCCCCCTCTCCTCCCTCCTCCCGCCCTGCCAGCTACCCCACTCAACCCACCCCCCTATTCTCACCTCCTCCAAGACAAGGTCTCCCATGGAGAGTCTCCGGAGCCTGGCACTCTCAGCCGAGGCAGGACTAGACCCTCCTCCCTGCGCCAAGACAGGGACTGGGCTCCAAAAAGCCAGCCCCTACACCAGGGAAGGATCTGGCTCCCACTGCCTGGGGACCCCCAAACAGTTCAAGCCAAACAACTGTCTCAAGCTTCCAGAGGGCCCAGTCCGGCACCATGGGGGCTCCACAGTTATTGGTCCACAGTTCATGCATTTCCACCAGCCTGGCTGGCCACCTCTGTACATTTTCCCCTCATGATCTCTATGTCCCTTGTTCATAGAATCTCTCCCCTCTCTCATCAGTTGGACTCCTGGAGCTCCCTGGTGCCCAGCTGTGAATCTCTGCATCTGCTTCCATCTGTCTCTGGATGAGGGCTCATGAGGGCTTCTCAGCTATGGGTCCATAGTTCATGTGTCTCCACTAGTTTGGCTGGCCCTGTCTGCACACCCTCCCATCATGATTTCGTTGTCCCTTGCTCATGGAAGGCCCCCTCTCTCCCATTGATTGGGCGCCTGGAGCTCAGCCTGGTGTCCAGCCATGGATCTCCGCATCTGCCTCCATCAGTCACTGGATGAGAGGGCTCCATGGTGGCAGTTAGGTTATTCATCCATGTGATCACTAGAGTAGGGCAGTTCAGGCACCCTCTGGATTATTTCCAGTGCTCTAAGGTCGGGTGATCTCTGTGGACTCTCGGGAACTTCCCTAGCACTCTGTTTCTCCCTATTCCCATGATTTCCCCATTTTCCAGTGGTCTAAGGTGAGTTCATCTCTGTGGACTCTCGGGAACTTCCCTAGCACTCTGTTTCTCCCTATTCCCATGATTTCCCCATTTATCATGTTATCTCCTTCCTTGCTCTCCCACTCTGTCCCTGTTCCAGCTCAAACCTCTCACTCCCTTACGCTCTCATCCTCCATCCCTCGCCCCCCCATTTCCTCCCCCTCGCCCCCCATTTCCTCCTCCTCACTCCCAGTCTGTCTATATAGATCTCATCCATTTCTCCCTCACTGGGCGATCCATGGGTCCCTTAGGTTCCTCCCTGTAGCTGTGGGTTGCAGTCTGATTGTCCTTTGCTTTACATCTAGTATCTACTTATTAGTGAGTACATACCATGTTTAACCTTCTGGGTCTGGGTTACCTCACTCAGGATGATATTTTCCAGTTCTATCCAGCGATAGTTTCCCTTAAGCTGAAGCACAAGCATTAGGGGGAGAGGGAAGCAAAGAGGGTTTCGTGCTGCTGCTCAGGACATCCCTTGTTTTATTTAACAATGCTGGGAAGCACAGCAAAAAAATTTCAAAGTTGGCAATTTGTGTATGCTAAAGAGAAGCTATAAAGTGCTGTCTTCGTTGGTGTTCTTATGCTGTGAAGAGACGCCATGACCACAGCAACTCATAAAAGAAAGTATATAATGGGGGCTTGCTTACAGTTTCAGAAGTTTAGTCTGTTTTTATCACGGTGGGAATCATGGCAGCAGGAAGGTACACACTGTGCTGGAGAAGTAGCTGAGAGTTCTATATGAGGATGTGCAGGCATCAGGAGAGAGAGCCACAGGTCCTGTCTCGAGTTTTTGAAAACCTCAAAGCCCACCTTCCTTCACACACTTCCTCCAACAAGGCCACATCTCCTAATCCTTTCAAACTGTGCTACTACACCCTGGTGACCAAGCATTCAAACCTATGAGCCTATGGGGGCCATTCTCATTCAAACCATCACAAGTGCTTTCTGGAAGTGAAATGGTGAGTTTTCCCTAGGTATGTTCTGAAAAAAAAAAAAAAAAACCTTAGAATACTGAGTGTTTAATATTTCCGTTTCAGGTACCCGCTGGGTTCTTAGAACATAGCTGTCACAGGTAAGGAGAAGCTACTGTACAATAGCTACAATGTTGCATTCTGTACTTCCCACAGCTAAGGTATTTTAAACTTCTACATAGACCTTTTACTATATTGACTATTCACTTGAAGATCTGATTGAAGTATCTCCTGTCTCATTTTCGATTTTACCTCTTCCTTTCCTGCTTGCCTATCACCATGCCCCAAATTAGAATCTAGTCTCTCCATTCCACTTGCTTTACCTACAAATACTAGCTTCTGCTCCTGCTGGTCTTCACAGCTACTGAAACTGAACTTTTCTCTCCCACAGGTCTCTGGCTCTCTTTTCTAGCCTCTAGGAGTTCCTGACAATGCCTTAATTTTCTAGAAGAACAGTGACCGGTCCAAAAGATGACTAAACAAACCAAACTTTTGGAGTACACTGTTAAACTTACTAGATGGCTAGCTTCCACCAACCCAAAAGGAAAGAATGTTGTACGGCAGTATTTGAAACCTATAGCAAAGATGTCTCAAGGCTGCTGCAACCCACTTACCTGATTGTCTCCACCAATGTATTTGGTAAATGCGCTTATTTGAGACTTTTTTTTGTGACTATAAAAGTTCATGTAATCTCTTCTACAATGGAACATGTCATTTAAAACAACTTGAATCCATCTTTGAAGGCTATAGTTACCCATATNTGGGTCAGAGTAAACTATCATCCTATTTTCTTTGGAGGAAGAACCTGATCTTACCTTAACACCTACAAGGTTATGAGGGAAAAGTCACCCTTCCCCACATTAGAGCGTTATCCAGTTCTATACCATTGGTTCTCCAATGGATGAATTTGCCTCCAGGGGAACACTGGCAATCTCTGGGGATCTTTTTAGCAGCCCGAATCCATAATCTTGGTGTCTTATGATGCCACTAAATATTTTACAACACAGAGGACAGTTCCCTACAATAAAGAATGAGCTGGCTCTCTGTAAAATTATCATACCAGCTATTCTTACATTATTTTTAATTAAGCAGAGTATTTCTCTATCATTATACTTTTATTCACATTTATTGGCCTTCTTCTCTACCATTCTGTTGCTTTACCTGAACCTAAACCACCCTTTCTTTGGGTGGTCAGTTCAAGATCTCCCCCCTATAATCCTATCTGCCCATACTACTTCCTCAACAGTAGCAATATTCTGTTTCCTCATAAAAAATACTCACTTTTTAAAAACACACATGCCCCATTTCCCCATTTAAAAACAGAATTTCACTGGTGTCGGGGACCCTGTTGTCTCCAAGACTTGCCCTGTAGTGGAGAGCTGTTCTGTCTATGACCTTGAAGCACCTCCCCCAGAGATGTAGTAAGTAACTGTCCTACTTACCTATGACCTTGAAGTACCTCCTCCTGGGGCGTGACACTTTCTATCACAGCAATCTATGTATTTTACTATGATTAAGTGCCTCTGAGGCTCTCAACCTTCAATAGTACTACATAATCCTAAAGGCTAAACTCCCAAATTCTCTAAAATAGTGTCATTCCCTGTTTGTTACAGCACCCTTCTTTTCCTCCTGGATTCTAAAACTGGTATCCAAAGAGCCTCTCTACCCCATAATGATCCCCACCATTTTTCTCTCCTCTGAACTCAGGGGTACATTGTGAACTCCTTAGAATTTGTTCCACAGCTAAATGGCATGTGGTTAGGTAGGTATAGTTCTAAAATCNTGAGGACAAATTTCTTCACCGTGCATGTTGCAGTCCATATTGCATCTGCTATAGCACACAGTGCCTCATGCATGACAGTAAGGAAGTTTACAGAAAGCTGAGTGGATGCTGGGCTCAAAGAGCTTAAGTAACTGGCTACGGTTACACCACAGAGCCTGGGTTCTATATCCAAGCAGCTTGGCATCAGAATCTACTTTATTAATCACCATGCTAGTCAAAATTCAGTAAAATATGCTAATTGCTGTAAAAGAGATCCAAAACCTATTCAGGACTATAAATGCACAAATCCAAACAAAATTCCTCTATGATATCTCCAGTGAAGGAGAAGCAGCGGTAGCTTTTGTCAAAGCCGCCTAATCCTTTGTATGAAATCTCTACATCTCAAGTTAAACTGCTACNTGTGAAGATGTTTATGAAAATTAAGTGAGATCAGAAGCTAGAAGAATACCAAGAACATGTAGGTTACATAAACAGTGGATCAAATGAGAGAAACCCAGACAGACAANTTTCTTTCCTACATGATTATTAAGTAACAATTATAAAACAGTATGAAATAAATTATAATCATGAGAACCTACTTCTAAGCCCTTTGTAACAATACATTACCATAACTTTACTAATTTTCTGAACACCCAAAACTTGTAAAACAATCAAATAACATTAATTATCTATAATGTGAGACAAAGAGGCNCAGAGTGCTGCCGCCTCCAGGCATGAGACTAAAGAAACAGAAGAGCCTTTGATTCTTTGCAGTAAATGCAAAGGAAATATAAGAAGCAAACAATAAAGTCCCAATGAACTGCTTATACCGACAACCGCAAGTGTATCCAAAAGTGTTGAAAGGTCTGTGAAGCGTGCTGTAAGAGGCCAAAGGACTGTACAGAGCAGAAAAGTAACCTGTGGCAATGCTGACCCTGACACAAGAACTTGGAATGAGTCAACAGTTTGTGTGGATATAGAGAACAAAAGTAAACACAATTGTTAGATTTTTGGCAAGCTTTAAGTTNGTTGAAGATAGACCCTTCCCCTCATCAATAGCTTGTAAAACCAAGAATTAATGAATACTGCAGGATTTTGATTTCTATTCCAAAAATAATGGGATCTGAGTCTTATCTGGCTTGAGACTTGACAGCTGCCCAAGAAAATAGATTACTATCTAGCTGGAGGTTTTACAGTTAACCACCACCACAGCAAAAGCATCGGATTATCCTTTCCCTTAAAAGTTACTCCAAATGAATTTGTCTATCACCAGAGCAGGAAAACACCCTCCAGGAAAGCTGTTTATTTCAGGCACCAGAAGAAATAGCATAAAGTTCAGCTAAAAATGTAGGCTGGCATAGTGGTTCTTTTGGCCATTGTCCACTTTGATANGAGTGTCTTCTGTTATTCCGTAATACAGTCTATCTTCTGCACTGTGCTGTGTGTCTGTCTAATTCCAAGATCAGAAAGTCCAAGGGAGCCACGGGAGGCCAGAGAGATCCAGGGGAGACAAGAGGCTGGCCTCAGTTCTTCAAGTTTGAGGAAGGGGACTAGAATGGGCTCTTGGGCTCCCCAGAGTCTAAGGTAGGTCCCTCCAAGGGAGTCGCTCAGGTCCTAGCAGTGAGATAAAGCCTAAGAAATTCTCTCCCTGAACAGTAAGTCCCAGGAATATGAGGTCCCTTCCAGCTTTTCCAGCTGGGTTGCTGAAGGGAAGAGGGTGATTCGACGACTAAGTCTAGATTTTAACCATTAAAAAATGTGAAAATCATCGGGGAAATGTGGCATGATAGAAGTGACATTTCTGCAAAATGCTTCCGAGGACCCTTGATTTTGCAGGTTGTCGAGACCCAATGGTCTTAGCAAAGGGCATCTTGCAGAGGTGGCACTCCGATTCCAGGCATGTTTGTTCCGCCGAAGCTTCTAGACCAGCCACTTCCTTCCTCCCCCCCAGCTGCCGCACGTGCCCTCCCCAAAGAAGCTGAAGCAGGCTGGGACCGATCCTGAAGGAAATCTAGATGGCGGTNTCCCGCCCGTGAAAGGTCTGAGAAGACCGTCCCCAGGCCCAGAGCTCCCCAAGACCATTAGGAGAAGGTGACGTCGCCAGGGATCAGTGTCGCCTGGACCTCCCGAGATGGTCGTTTCGAACCCACTCACCAGCCCGCCGGCACGCCACAGCTGGAGCGCAGAGACCGCCATCCTTGTCTTAGGCTGGGCTGTCCGCTAAACCTCAGTGCCAGACACGCTGGGTGGGGCAAGCTCGGGCCCCGCCCACTCTGCGCCTCCGCCCCTCACACACCCCCAGAGTCTCCGCCCACTCCCGCCTACGGAACCCCAGGAGAGACATAAGCTCTCTGCACTTACTCCCTACAGCTCGCTCACGCGAGACTTGGGCAAGGCGGGGGGCGGGAAGGGAGAGGAGACACAACAAACATGGCGGTCGCAGCTGCGACGCTGGCGAACGCCGAGGCGGTGGCGGCGGCGAACAAGGTTGTGGGGATTCCTCGGTGCAGTTGTCAGGAGGTGAGTAACGGGATGTCGGCTTGTACGGCGGTGAAGCAGGGCACGCTGGCGGAATGGCGGAAGGTAAAGAGCCGGGTTCACCGCGGGCCGGCTGACACTACCGTAGCCTTGGCCACAGCGGAGGGGTGCTGCGTGCCCCTGGGCTTGCAGCGTGGTGACCCGGGACCTTCTAGGGTCGAGCATGTAGGTGACTGGGTCCACTGNCCCGAGGGAGCAGCTCGCAAGTCGGCGCCGTCGGGCCGGGGCTCGGAGGCTCAGGGTGGGGAGCTGCCTTCTGCTTTGACAGGTGGCGATCGAGGGTGGGGTGTGCTCCCCCTGGTGTGGCTCGTTCTTGGGGTGCTAGGGTCAGGAATCAACCCCAGCAACCCCAGATACTGCGAATCCCAGAGAGGGTGTTACTCCAACGCTGGTCCCGGGCTGTTGGGAAGGAGTTTCTAACCCCACGAGTTTTCTCTTAGGAACCTTCCAGGACTGGTTTCTACTGCCTGTACCTTCCAGTGTTGGGAACAGATGAGGCTGGGAAAGATGTTACAGCAAAGAGCTCTTGGGGTTCATTCAGGATTTATGTCCCTAATAGACTGACCCGAATGCTCGTGGATACTCAGCTCCTCCTCAGCCGAGCATCAAAGTGCTCTGTGTCTAACTGGATCCAAAGTGTAGNCGATTGTGTCTGCCAGTAATCACGTGGCCCATTTAATGACCCCTTTATGTTCTGGTCAGAACCGGACAGAGGAGTGACAAGTGAGAGAGGACATGGAGACTTCTTATATTGTGAGATCCAGGGAAATTACATTTAGAAGACACAAAATGAAAACCATGATTTAAAAATCTGGACTTATTGAGTTTATGTTGTCTTCAGCACAGCTGAGGATGAATGTTTTCTTGGAAGTTCCTTGTAGTGAATTGAAATATTTGATGTTCTTTTTCTATAATGGTGCAGTGTTTCCCAGGAAACCGTGACTGTTGAAGATGGGCATCAGATATGCCCCTGTTGAGCTCTGGTGGTTGTTAAAAGTATTTCCCTAGTATAGGGCTAATGTACTTTTTTATGTAACTATACTTATTCAGCAATACTAAGCCTAACATCTCTGGATGTATACTGTGAATAACTGAAATTAATATATTAAATGTGGAATTACATTTAAATTTTTGTTAAAAGTAAAATCACCAGTGGCAAAATGATAGTAACACAAGTGACTATGTTTTCATTGTCGGCCACCACGCTTTGCTGTTGCTTTTTTTTTCTTTCTGTCGGCCTAATTTTTTTTTTTTGGTTTTTTGAGACAGGGTTTCTCTGTGTTGCTTTGGCGGCGCCTTTCCTGGAACTCACTCGGTAGCCCAGGCTGGCCTCGAACTCACAGAGATCCGCCTGCCTCTGCCTCCCNAGTGCTGGGATTAAAGGCGTGCGCCACCACCGCCCGGCGGCCTAATTTTTCTTTTTTTTCAGTTAGTGATAATGATACACAAGTTGTCTTATTAGTTTACTAAACCTGTAGTTGCTAGTAAAGTTTTTGACTTGTGTGCCTTCTTTACAGACTTTTTGTGGCTTTTGAAGTTTAGTTGAAATTTCCTCTATGACATTTTGGAGTCCTTTGGTGTGTGTGTGTCTCCAGAGTAAATTTCAATTATTCGACATTTTGTCAGTGTTGTAGTGGAACTAATTTGGGGTGGAAAGGTTAGATTGTATAATTCTTCTTTTGGATTTTTTCTGATGTGGTTTCATTCTGGTTTTTTTTTTTTTTATATTGTGTTTTCTGATTTCTCAGAAGAGCCTTATCACAGTGTTCATGCATTCAGTCTTAAGCAATTAGGAACGCAGGAATTGTGTTCTAATTGTTTTTGAAGGTCCATGTTACTCTGTATGAACCAAGTCTCTTTTGCCAGTGTTCCTTGCTAATGTATCTTAGAGAGTAAGCCTTTCAATGACCATACTCAATAGGTTATAGAAGTAAACATGGCTATGGAACTATAAACAATGTTATAGGCCTGCCTAACCTCTGGGTTAAATTATCAAATAAAAAGTTAGGGCTAAGTATTCTTCCTTACAGTTAGTAACCCTTCAGTTTAAACATTTCTTTTTAAAAAATGCTAGATAAGTGAAATATACCGTACTGTTCTCTAATCAAGCCCTTTCAGTTCTCCCTTAGTCAGTGGGGAGGGCATATTAAAGAGGTTCTTGGTTTAAATGTATTTATTTTTATTTATTTCACACATACGGGTGTTTTGTCTACATATATGTCTGTGTATCATGTGTATGCATGATGTCCACAAAGGCCTGAAGAGGGCATCAGATCCCCTGGAACTCAAGTTAGAGACGATTATAAGCCTCCATGTGGGTGCTGGGAATTGAACTCAGGTCCTTTGCAGGAGCAGCCAGTGCTCTTCACTGTGACTCATCTCCCTAGCCCCTTTGATTTTTTTTTGAAAGGTTCTGTATATTTTATTGCTGAACAAACCAGTTGGAACAGATAAAATCAAATCAAACCTCAATTTAAATATGACCAAATCTCCAGAGGTTAAAAGATGTTCAGTTCCATCTGGTAGGATTGGTAGATGGCTGTGATTCAGCATAAACCCTCAGTCATGACATTGTGTGCAAATCCTTGCAGACCCAGCCTCTTTCTCCTCCAGTGTCTTGGCATTGTACCTGGTTTTGTCACCAGTTTTCATCCGAATCCTTTGGGGAATAGAACGATTTTACTTTTGTTTCTTGGCCGGGAATTGCTTGATTCTGAAAGTCTTGTGAGAAAACATAGTGAGAAGCCAGTCAGGCCTGGAGTGGAGGAAAGAAGGCCCTTTGATTTTTATATTACCTGTTTCATACTTGTGGTTATTTTTAAATTCACATCTTAACACCTCTTTTAAATAATTAGCTCCTGATTAAAAGGTGTTTGATTGTATATATGTGTACATACACATATATAGGATATATGGAATATTAATTCTTAGATATTTTTCCTTTATTAGCTTGAGCAATCTGTCTTATAAGGTTTGGAAGTTGTTCTCTTCTTTAGCTGATGAATTAGACATATATCTTAGTTCATGCTAGTATAAAAAATTGCATGGACTATGTCTTAAAACCTGATGACTAGTTGGGTGTGGTGGTGCACATTTTTAATCTCAGCACTAGGGAGGCAGAAGCAGGTAGGTGGATCTCTGAATTTGAGGACAGCCTGGTGTGCACAGTGAGTTCCAGGACAGCCAGGGCTGTGTTAGAAAGACCCTGTCTCAAACAAACAGATCAACAAACCATCATGACTAAAAGTAATTAGGGAGGATAGAGTTTATTTCATCCTGTACTTCCATGTAACAGTCCATCACTGAAGAATGTCAGGAACTCAAGCAGGGCAAGAATTGTGGTGCAGAAACCATGGCTGTTCCTTATGGCTTGCTTCTCTTGGCTTGTTCAACCTGCTTTTTATACAGCCCAGGACCACCTGCCAAGGGATGGCATGTCCCACAGTGAGCTGGGCCCTGTCACATCAATCATTAGTCAAGTCAATAGCCCACAGGTTTGCCTACAGGCAATTTTATGGAAGTATTTTCTCAAATAAGATTCCTCTTCTTCCAGGCATTGTGGTGGTGCAAGCCTTTAATTCCAACACTCAGGAGAGGCAGAGGCAAGGAAGGTATCTACAAGTTGAAGGCCAGCCTGGTCTACAGAGTGAGTTCCAGGCCAGCCAAAGCTACCCTAATGACACCCTGTTTGGGAAAAAAAAGTCTCTTCCTGGATATGCCTGGATTTGTGTCAGGTTGACAAAAGCCACCCAGCACAGGCTAGGTGGTTTAAACAAGCATTTGTTAACGTTAGGGGCTGGTAAGTTTGAGACTGAGGTGCAGCAGATACAGGATCTGGTTTCTGGTTATATACTCACAGTGCAGAAAACAGAGAGGAAATTAACTATTATTCTTATGATCCTATTCTGACGACCCTGCCCTCACAACAAATGTCATATTAGAGGTTAGGATTCCAACATAGAAGTTTTCATTTGGAGCAATATTAGTTAGAAAAGAGTAGATCTGGCTTGGAATATAGCATCAGAATCTATAATAATATTAAGGAATGTTTAAATATGTTTTCTGATGACATTTTACATGTGAGTAATTTCTTGATTAAGAAGTCCAAGGTGTTGAGCTCACAGCCAGTTGGAAAGATTCTCCTGTTCTGGTTCCTATCCTATGTACAATTACTTGTTCCTTTATACTCTGAGGGGATTGATGTAGGACCCCTTGTCGATACTAAAATCTCTTACATAAAATGCAATAGGATTGCATGTCACCTATTACACATCCTTCCATATACATTGTTTTTTTCTTTTTGACATGGCATTTTTATGTGTTGCTCAGACTGGTCTTGAATTCCTTGAATTCTCTTGCCTTGGCCACTGAGTGCTGGAATTAAAGGCACACACTAGCATTCTCTGTAAGTATTCTCCAGATTGTCTATACTGTATACAGTGTAAGTCATTCTGATTNTGTATTGTTTAGGGGATACCAAGAAAAATGAGTCTAAATTGTTCAGGATGCATTTTATTAAAATTTTAAATGTTTTCCATTCACAATTGATTGAATCCATGTATATATCATTTATAGTATGTTTGTAGAGGTTTTAAAATTTGTCAGTACTGAACAGCATCCTTAGGTATCAGGTTATGTATGGATTTCTTGTTTTTGACAGAATGATTTGGAATATTTTATTTTTATAGCAGGGAGCTTTTTTTTTTAGATTCAGAATTATTGTTTTCCCAGATATTGTGCTTAGAGGTATTGACTTGAGACAGAAGAAGCTGGGGTTTGAGCCAAGACTCCACTTAGATTTAGGCACCTATCATTTCCATGAGTATGTTTCATTGCCCACTGCTCTGTAAATAGCTTGCTTGTCATTCCTGTTGCCCACAGATATATGTGATGTAGATGATACAGGTCTAATGGATACAGAGATGCTCAGGGATGAAAGGACACTTAATTTTTTAGTTTAGTTTGGTTTTGGTTTTGGTTTTTGGAGGCAGAGTTTCTCTTTGTAATGGCTGTCCTGGAACTGGCTCTGTAGACCAGGCTGGCCTTAAACTCAGATCCGCCTGCCTCTGCCTCCTGAGTGCTGGGATTAAAGGTGTGTGTCACCATCACCCAGCTGACACTTAGTTTTTAAGTCTCGGATGGTTGTGTAAATTAAACCATATAAGAATGTTTGACTCTCTAATTCAGAAGCTGGGCTTCATGTTTGGAATTTTCAGTTATTTCATTGGCATTTTTTTTCTTTAACCCATCATGCATAATTGATATCAGCATACAGTTTGTGGCAGAGAGCACAGTGAAATTTGTAATGTGACAATGTGAGTAGCTAAGACTGTCAAAATATGTCAGCCATTCTCTATAATTGGGCTCATTTCTGTCCTTAAGTTTAAGTTGGATATATAAAAATACCATTTTCTTCTGCTTGCGCTGGCAAGTCTTGTGTTTTTGTTGCATTGACACACGTTGTACCGCAGCATTGCTAAGCTTTCTAATCAAGATTTGGTAAAATTTGTCTTGCTTGTTGAAGTCCATTAAAGTACATTCATTTTGGGGGAAAATGTATCACTTTGCATATGAATTGATTGACAAGAAGAAATTCGGAATTGCAATATAAAAATTGGGAGTTTTTCTTATAGCTTTTTTGTGTGTATGTGTTTACGTATGTGGGTGTATGCATGTATTATGTGCGGATGCATATGTACATGTATGTGGAGACTACAAGTTGACATCAAGTATCTTCCTCAGTCTCTCTCCTCCTCCCCAATGCTGAGGGTTCCAGGTGCCTTCTGACATGCCTGTTCTTTTCTGTGGGTACTAGGGATTTGAGCAGGTCCTAATGCTTGCATGCCACATTACTGACTGGGCCATCTCCAGACAATTGTAAGAGGCCCATAGCCCTTATAATTAAAAACAAACAAAAAAAACTATCCTGGACATGAGCCATTTAAAATTAGTATATCTTAATTGTACAAAGAGGTCTTAATTATGACATTTCTGTACATGCATATGATATGCTTTGATCATTTTTCTCCCTTCTATTACCTTTCTTTGTCTGCCTTGCCTCTCTTTTCTACTTCTGTATTCCTAATGGTCCCCCCTTGGTCCCCCCTTTACTCTCATGTCTTGTTTTNCTTTTTTAATTATAAATGCAGTTTTTTTAAAATTTGGTTTGGGTTTTTTTGTTTTTTAATGTTTTGAGATCCTCAAACTTACTATGTAGTGGAGGCTGGCCTTGCAATGATTCTGCCGCCTCCACCTCCTGAGTGCTGAATTACAGGTAAGCAAGGCCTGGATCTTATTCATGAACCACAACAATGGCCAACATGGCGTGATATCCCTGTAGATGCAATAGCGGCAGTCATTTCTTAGCAGTAACCAACAGCTGTCTAATTGGAGTCCAGGCCCACTCAACAGGAAGGAAATCATGCCTGATACTGGAAACCTACCCAACTACATGGGGGTAGTGGTGTCATAGAGCTTAGAAGAGAACCCATCACCACGTGAATAGACCAGCATAATTCCCTAACAGCATCCTAAGTACTTATCCTTATACCCATAAGTAAGTGGGGCTCTCACCCCTCATCAAAGTTTCTCTTTGCAGCTGATGGAGACATTACAGAAAGTGGTCCATAAGAGGTGAAAATGCAGAAAACAAGCAATGATGGGGTGCCCAGCCCTAGTGGATACATCTGCAACACAATTCCTGCACCCAGAACTCAGGGAACATTATAGACGAGGGGGCAGAAAGAGCATAAGAGCCAGTGGACCAGGAAATGTNCTGTGAAATTGTATCTCCTAGAAATGAAAGGGGAGCTACACCCATGATATATCAACAACATGGCTGTCTAAACAAGACCTGAACAACAACCAAGACACATGTTAACGTGGAAGGGGGAATTATCATGGGATCCATCCTTAGACAAAGAACTGCAGATAACTAAGGACTGCTGAGAGAGGGAGAATTAGTCTTCCTTAGGGATGAGCCCCCTAATTGGTTATCCAATACCAGGTTGTGAGTCCTGCAGTTATATACATACAAGCAACACTAAATGCACTTGGGGAAATGAGAGGAGTTTGAGAGAAAAAGGGAATGGGGGAAATGATATAGTTATATTTTAATTAGAAAAAAAGTAAAATAAAACAGACTTTTGTTCATAAAATCTGGTGACATGCAGCGGGCATGCACGTATCAAATCCAGATGGGGTCCCAGCGCTGAGAGAGAAAGTGGACACAAGACCTCAGCCCTAACCCAGAAGCTGTCTCCAGTTGATAACTACTCACAAAAGAAAATTTAGTTTTCTCCCACAGAGTCTCACTGAAGATACAAGCCACTCTCAAGGACAGACTCCATACCCAGAAGTAGATGGCCAATACAAAATTAACTCAAAGGCATTTTTGAAGGTTCCTTGTCTCATAATGTTTTGTCTGGGCATTGTGTTTATTTATTTTATTAATTAATTTATTTTTTTCCTTACAGGTCTTTTGCATTTATATTATGGTTTCTGGTGTTGTGTCTTTATGGGATTTCTGGATGTGTGAACATGTATGTCTCTGCATCTATATGTGTTTCTTGTGCTTTTTCTTTGGCTCTTCTGTATTTTATTTTACTTTACTGTTTTTTAGATGCTTGTTTGTATTCGAAAGAGAGAAAGGCTGTGATTTGGGAGGGTGTGGAATTGAGTTGGGGGAGGGGAAACTGAAACAGAATATATTGTATAAAAATTCTGATTTCAATTAAAAATAATCTTAAAATGTTCTGCACAAGACTTGGAGACAAAGACTAACACATACATTTCTTGTATTCAAATATCCCAATGATTACATTTTGTAAACTAATCTTTAATTTAAAATGTGGGTGAAAATCTTATTCAAATGAACTCTGTTTTTGGCCCAGTCTCATTTTCTTTTGAATTATTTAGTGTTGGTACTATTGTGATTTACATTAGTTGTACTGCCACTTGCTTTCAGAAAAAGTCTTGAAGCCAGGTCATGGTGGCACATGCCTTTAATCCCAGCACTCGGGAGACAGAGGCAGGCGGATCTCTGAGTTTGAGGCCAGCCTGATCTACAGAGTGAGTTCCAGACAGCCAGGAATACACAGAGAAACCCTGTCTTGAAAAACCAAATACACACACACACACACACACACACACACACACACACACACACATACACGTATATATATAAATTCTGATTTAGAAAAGACATATAATCTATGGGAAAACTAACAAACATTACTCAAAAGAATATGAGAAGCCACAACTTCATTAATCATTAATGACTATAAATCAAAACTGGTGTGATAGTGCCACATACCCTCCAGAGTGGCCACAATGAAAAAGCCAAGTGTTAGTGAGAGTGTGAATCAACTACTCTTACTCATTGCTGGTAGAAGAATAAATAAATCAGTATAATGACTAAAAAATTATTTGACATTGTTTAAAGCTGAATTTGCATAAACTTTCATTTCAGTTCCTGTATAGCCAACCCAAATGTGTAGACAAGTTTCTAGGGAATTTTTTTTTGTGTAGACAAGTTTCTGGGGAGTTTTTTTTTTAAACTAAACTCAAATTATTTAATGAGTAATTTTTCATCTTTAATGGTTAGCAGTACGTATGCAAAGATTACTAAGTTCTCTATTGCTTAGCTTTTTCTTGAAATCTAACACATATATAGAAAGGCTTATAAATCTTAAAGCTTGGCCTATTGGATTGTCAGAGTGCATAGGTCATGAACTCAGCATCAATATGAAGAAATGGAAGGCAGCCAGCAACTCAGAAACTCCTTTTATGTCCCTTCCAGTACTAGATTCTGTCTGCCCTAGCAAGCAAGGGTAACATTCTCCTTATTTCTGGCACTGGACTTTAGTTTTCTCTGGTCTCCTATAGGTCATATACTAATAACCTTTGTCTGGCTTCTGGTGCTCAACATTATGGTAGTGAGATCCACCATCTGTGTTGCTGCATGCAGCTGAAGTTTGCCTGTTTTCACTGCTATAGCCTATTGTGTGATCATGTTACAACCAGTTTACATATGGTACTATTGGGGGTGTCATTTGGGTAATTGTCAGTATTTGGCTGTTATAAGTTTTTTTCCTGTCGTGGTAATTTGTTTCCATTCTCTATTATTCAGTTTAATTATTAAATATGTTTCTCACTGTTTTGTATGTCTTCAATTTTCTAGATAGATTATAGAGTATTTAAAGACAGCTTTTATTTTTCTGTTGCTTTGTGTAACAATGTCTTATACAAAATAGTTTTTGTCTATATTGTTTTGTACTGTATTCTTTCTGGGTTTTGTACTGTATTATTTCTGGGTTCTCTATTTCCTTGTTCCCTAGATATAACAAATTTTCAACTTGAAAGAAAGAAAGAAAAAGCACCAAGATGGGTGAAAAGAAACCAGAGCCTTTGGACTTTGTGAAAGATTTCCAGGAATACCTGACCCAGCAGACGCATCATGTGAACATGATTTCGGGATCAGTTAGTGGNCCCCTTAAATCCTATTTCTGTATCTTCATTTTTGTAATTCTTTTATTTTAAATGTTAATTGAATTATTTTAGAAGATGAATGCCAGAAATAGTAACCTTAAAACTCATGAAGCAAAAACAGATGCCTGTGTCCTCCAGATGCATATCCATCCTGTGTGGAAAGATCCTCACCTTCCCCCAAGGTTTCCAGAAGTCTCAAGCCATTCAGCATCAAGTTCAGACTCAGTTAACATTTACCCCCTCATAAATCCTCAGTGTTATCATCTAACAGTGTTGGCATCTAACTATTTTATCCTTCAGCAGAATTCCTCTCTCGTGTGAAACTAGAAAGTAGAAAGGTAGGAAAGACATTCAACTGTAAGCCAAAAAAAAAGGAACACACACACACACACACACACACACACACACACACACACACACACACGTATATATATAAATTCTGATTTAGAAAAGACATATAATCTATGGGAAAACTAACAAACATTACTCAAAAGAATATGAGAAGCCACAACTTCATTAATCATTAATGACTATAAATCAAAACTGGTGTGATAGTGCCACATACCCTCCAGAGTGGCCACAATGAAAAAGCCAAGTGTTAGTGAGAGTGTGAATCAACTACTCTTACTCATTGCTGGTAGAAGAATAAATAAATCAGTATAATGACTAAAAAATTATTTGACATTGTTTAAAGCTGAATTTGCATAAACTTTCATTTCAGTTCCTGTATAGCCAACCCAAATGTGTAGACAAGTTTCTAGGGAATTTTTTTTTGTGTAGACAAGTTTCTGGGGAGTTTTTTTTTTAAACTAAACTCAAATTATTTAATGAGTAATTTTTCATCTTTAATGGTTAGCAGTACGTATGCAAAGATTACTAAGTTCTCTATTGCTTAGCTTTTTCTTGAAATCTAACACATATATAGAAAGGCTTATAAATCTTAAAGCTTGGCCTATTGGATTGTCAGAGTGCATAGGTCATGAACTCAGCATCAATATGAAGAAATGGAAGGCAGCCAGCAACTCAGAAACTCCTTTTATGTCCCTTCCAGTACTAGATTCTGTCTGCCCTAGCAAGCAAGGGTAACATTCTCCTTATTTCTGGCACTGGACTTTAGTTTTCTCTGGTCTCCTATAGGTCATATACTAATAACCTTTGTCTGGCTTCTGGTGCTCAACATTATGGTAGTGAGATCCACCATCTGTGTTGCTGCATGCAGCTGAAGTTTGCCTGTTTTCACTGCTATAGCCTATTGTGTGATCATGTTACAACCAGTTTACATATGGTACTATTGGGGGTGTCATTTGGGTAATTGTCAGTATTTGGCTGTTATAAGTTTTTTTCCTGTCGTGGTAATTTGTTTCCATTCTCTATTATTCAGTTTAATTATTAAATATGTTTCTCACTGTTTTGTATGTCTTCAATTTTCTAGATAGATTATAGAGTATTTAAAGACAGCTTTTATTTTTCTGTTGCTTTGTGTAACAATGTCTTATACAAAATAGTTTTTGTCTATATTGTTTTGTACTGTATTCTTTCTGGGTTTTGTACTGTATTATTTCTGGGTTCTCTATTTCCTTGTTCCCTAGATATAACAAATTTTCAACTTGAAAGAAAGAAAGAAAAAGCACCAAGATGGGTGAAAAGAAACCAGAGCCTTTGGACTTTGTGAAAGATTTCCAGGAATACCTGACCCAGCAGACGCATCATGTGAACATGATTTCGGGATCAGTTAGTGGGGANAAAGAAGCAGAGACTCTTCAGGGAGGTAGACTTACTTTACTACTATTGAAAAGTTCACATTTATACATGTATTAGTGTTCGTGCACAGCTCTCCATTTGATGAGAATCGCTGTCCACTAATGTGGAGCAGTCTTTTCTTTTTCTAGAAAGACACGAGGCATTTTCTCCCTTCTTTTAACATGCAGATTTTTGCTATGGGACGATGATTTAATGTAGTCTAGAGAACTGTTATAGTCTTGTTGAAAGGTTAGGGCTTCTAAATCCCTTGTCTGTCCTTCATGTTCTGTTAGCTGACAGTTGATTCAAAGGACCCAGAGAATTTGTTCACAGAGAATTTGCCCATCAAGCAATGTAGGTTAGACCTGAGCCCCAACTAGGGATTTTTTTTTTCTCTGTAAGTGAAAGAAGGCTGTCCACACTTAACTAATCAAGAAGAGAAACTAAACTAGATGAAGCAAAGATTTGGTGAGCCTGCTAGAGGTAAAGTTTCTCTGGTTTGTGGATCACATACACTGTTCTTAACCTAGTTCAGGGTCAGCAGAGTACCACCCATGGGCCTTATGTAACTAACTGCTTTCCTATGGCCTGCAGTCTGAAAATTGCTTTGTATCATTAGAAATGATTGAAAAAAATGCAAAAAGAATAACACATGAAAATTACATGAAATTCTAATTTCATTGTTCATAATAAAGTTTTTCGGAACACATACATGCTCACTTCTTTACACATTTCTAACTTGTTTGCACTGCTGGGGATCAACATCTATTGCACACATTAGGCTAGTGCTATACAATGAGGTACATTCATCCCCAGCTTGCTTGTTTTCTATAGCTGCTTTTACNGTACAGCAGAAGAGTTGGGTGTTGTGACAAAGCACATCTGGCTTTAAGTATTTACTATCCCAGCCTTGTAGAAAACATTTACTGGCCTCTGACCTAGATCTTGTAAGCCATGAAGGCACAGGGACTGGCAGCAGTGATCAAGTGTCACCCCCAGAAGTTTTGTTAGAAACGTAAGCACCAGGTCCTACCCTGGGTCTAGTGATTCAAGTTTATTTTATTAAGATCTCCCAAGTAATTGATGCACACATCAAAATGTGAGCATCAGAGTCTTAGGAAAACAGTGGGAGAAAGAAAGACCACAAGCCTGAACTCTTCAGCTGATTGCTTTTGGACTAATTTCCTGGACTTGCCCAGCCCAGAAAAGTTATTTCTGGTGAAAGGCAGAAGAAAAGGAATAGGGTTTGAACTGAGCATGTGAGGACTGTGCCTTCTGGCGTCAAGCCAAAGACCTGTTCCCATGAAGAAGTGAATAGATTCCAGGAGTGGGATTCAAGAAGCCAGGGTATAGTCCCCAACATGTGTGGCTCCTAATTATGAGTACCTGCTCCTTCCACTTCTTAATACAAAGTTTGTCTGTTCATATGCAAAGCAAACACCTAAACATTTCAGTTCTGAAATTCTTAATTGTCCTTACATTCAGAGCTGTCAGATACCTTTTTTCCTTGATGTGCTTAATTAGAATTTTAAGATCTTAAATGTAACTCAGAATCTAGAACAGAAATGACTCTAACAGGGTAGCCAATAGTTGTTTTTAGACAAAAAGAAATTTAGTATTTTAGAACTGTAACAACTGCTAATTAAAATTCTTACCATGGCCAGTATCATAGACATCTACGTGTGACTGTGACCTTAAGGAATCTCTTCATTCCTCTCTGTCCTACCTGCTTTCTTCAAAAGCATGTTGAGAGTTGGTAAAATTTATATGTAGATAATGAGGTCCTCTTTAAAGGTTCTTAGAATATAATTCTACTTTTGTAGAAAATTTGTCCCAGTTCAAGAAGTCTGAATTGTTTTATGAATTAAACTCTTGGGAAGCAAGATATCAGTTTGAGTCTAAAATGCTGAACTGAGTTGATTCTGAGGTACCTGATTTCTTTTGCTTTTGTTTATAGCTGGAACAGAAGGTGATCAAAATGGACTTGATCACCCATCTGTTGAAGTTTCTCTGGATGAAAACTCAGGAATGTTAGTAGACGGGTTTGAAAGGACCTTTGATGGGAAGCTCAAGTGTCGGTACTGCAACTATGCCAGCAAAGGAACGGCCCGGCTCATTGAGCATATCAGGATCCACACAGGTAATGGAGAAACAGCTGGAGAGGGACCATGGAGTGCAAGTCCACCTAGTTCTGATTGTTCAAAACAAGGTTGATGAAGGTTTGTTGGGTACTAGCTCCATTTTTTACAAAGCAGTGGCTTAAAGGCATACAAATCCTGGAAACAGGCTCACTGGGGAGCTTGCTGTCCATTTTCCTGCTTGATTTACGTAATCTTGCATTGCCTTNGTGTTCTCAGGTGGGAGAGGTTATTACTAGGGTTCATGTTTTGTCTTTTCCTTCACAAGAATGTTTAAATTCTAGAAAAGAGAAAGGCTTCTGTACAGTTGCAGAGTGTACTTGCTAAACCCATGTCTCTCTAGCCACCCTTGTGAACAATCTTCCTAACTATGCCTTGCCCTCACCCAAGCCCAGGTGTTTGTCCTGTGTGCTCCCTACAGTCTGTGCTGCTTTATTACATGGTGGCCTGGAAAGCTTCCTGAGGACATCCAAAGGATGTCTTTGTACCCCAGAAGTAGCAGGGAATCTGGAATGTGGTAGGTGCTCTGTCCTTGTCAAATGACTCTCAGTTTCACATTCTAAATGATAGTTTTACATACTTGGAGAGTTTGGGCTTTAAATAAAATTGGCCCTTGTCTTAGTTAGGGTTTCTATTGCTGCGATTAAACACTATGACCATGACCAAAAAGCAAGTTGAGGAGGAATTTATTTGGTTTACACTTCAGAATTGTTGTCCATCATGGAGGTCAGGACAGGAACTCAAACAGGGCAGAATCCCAGAGGCAGGAGCTGATGCAGAGGCTATGGAGGTGCTGCTTACTGGCTTGCTTCCCCCAGCTTACTCAGCCTGCTTTCTTATAGAACCCAGGACCACCAGCCCAGGGATGGCACCACCCACCATGGGCTGGGCTCTCCCCCACATTGATCACTAATTGAGAAAATGCCTTACAGCTGGATCTCATGGAGGCATTTCCTCAGTTGAGGCTCCTTCCTCTCTGATGACTCTAGCTTGTGTCAAGTTGACACACAAACACAGCCAGTACAACTGACCCCTTGTCAACTTGACACACAAACCCATCACTATTAAGCCACAACCCTTCCTTTCTTATTCATCCCCAATCTCACATTAAAATCATAAATATCTTTAAAAGTTCCACGGTCTTTACAAATTCAAACACATTAAATTTCCAGTCTCTTTAAAATATCCANTCTCTTTTAAAAGTTCAAGTCTTACACCTGTGGGCTCCTTTAAAAATAAAAATTAAATTAGATGCCTTCTTCAAGAGGGAAGAACCAGGGCATGGTCACAATCTGAATGAAGCAAAATCAAACTCCTAACTGTATAAATAACTTAATGCCCAATTATCTAGGATTCACTCATGATCTTCTGGACTTCTGCAAAGGGCTTGGTCACTTCCCCGGCTCTGCCCTTTGCAGTACACATAGCCTATCTTCTAGGCTTTAGCTGGCTCCACTTCACAGCTGCTGCTATTCTTGGTGGTCATCGCATGGTACTGGCATCTCCAAAATGCTGGGGTCTTCTGCTGCAACTGGGCTGCACTTTCATCAACAGCTTCTCATAGGCTCTCCTCATGGTGCCAAGCCTCAACTCCTTTTTATGACCCCTTCAGTCCTGGTCCTTCAGCCATTAAGGCCTCACCAATGACCTCTCCTGGCCTCTCACAATGCCAAGACTCAGCTGCTCTCCATGACCCCTTCATGCCTTCAAAACCGGTACCACCTGGGTGACTCTTAACACATTACCAAGTCCAGCTGCCAGCATGAGGTACAACTTAGCAAAGGTTCTCTGTTCTCTCAGGAAACACTTCCAGATTTCACCTTAGTGATGCTGGTCTCTTCTTAATCACCACTAATTTTTTAGCTCCAGCATCAATTGTCCCAATAATGTAAAGGTTTCACTTCAGTAATTCTGTATCTTGTTAATCACAGCTGATTCTTTAGCCCCAACTAACCAGAACCACAGAATCTTAAAATAGCGAACAGTCCTGGTAGAGTCTTTAATCTTCCCTCTGAAACTTAACAAGCCGGGTCTCCATCTTCTGCACTGCTCTCAACATTTCTTTTTTCTCACGTGGGAGGCTTATTGGTGGGAGGTGCAGAGGTAGCCTGAGAGCAGAAGGAAAGGAGGGGTGGGGGTGGGGCGGGGGAGAAGGGCTTGCCTTTTAAAATGGGGATATAGCATGTGCGCATAGGGAGAGTGCTCTACTTAGAGGCTGCAGCAGCTACAGTGTCACATCTTGGCTCTTGCTGATGACTTGTCCTTCTAGGTCCCTGAGAGCAGGTCAATGTAAATGCCTGAATGCTAACATTCCTCCCTTTTGTTTATTATAAAAAGGTGAGGAAATAGGAACGGGTAGCTGGTGAGGTGGGAATGGGGGGTACTCTGTTCTCTAGACTGCTTCCTGAAGTCTGGGGGCATTAGCATCTTTAGGGGACATGAGAAGGATGATAGCTGGCTGTTCCACTGCTGTCCAGGCTCTGTGGATGCAGATTTTGAGAGGACCTGGCAAGGTATTGGCAGAGCAGAAGATAAAGTTAAGTTTAGGGAGGAAATTTTTTTCTTAGGTCCCGGTAATTAAGGGAGGGGAGTCCCAAGACCAGGGGAAGGTGGGGGAGATCCCANCCTCAGGAACAGGCAGTAGGTGGAGAAACTTAAGCTGATCTGGAGTCTATTTGATGACCTGTCTGAGGTGGATTCAAGTTGACTCCCTGGAGCTTACAAAAATTTTTTGAGTTTACAAAAAGAGATAAGTTTTAGACATATTAGCATTCCCACTGTTTGTAATCTGTACTGAAATCCACATTGTAGGAAAGGCAGTAGACTCATACCTTTGAGTCATAGGGGACCCCAAAATGATTCTGGTTTGAAGCATGAACACTCTTTCCTCTATCAATATATATAGATTATACAGATGATTTTAGCCCAATGAGATACACTTTTAAATCTATACTTAGAAAACAACCAAAGGGAATTTAAAANCTTGAGCTTGTGACTATGATAATAGTAGTGGTACTCTGCCAGAGCTAGATTAATAGCTTATCAGAATTCCATTGATTAATGTTAAGACTGTAAACTTTTGGAGTCGTAATATAACAGTAGTATAGTGAGGGAAAGAAATTTGAAACATTTCGTTTTTTATACACCTTAAATCACTTTCTTTTTATCACCATTTAAGCTTTTTCATTCTCAGACCTTTATAACTTCCATTTACACACCTTAAAACACCTTCTTAGACCCTAAAATGTTTCTTAGGTCCTCAACTTAAGCTTTCATATCTTCACAGAAACTCTACACCTTAAAACACCTTCTTTCTATCTAATTCACCAGGAGATAACAGGTGGTTGATTACTGAGAACAGTCATTGTAAAGTCATTCAATAAAGGAATGGTTAAAAAGTTACATTGTAATCTGTTCTGTGAGTTTATCTCTTTTCTGAGTGTGGTATCAAGGTAAATTGTGTTTAGACCTAATAGTAGCTCTAGGAGAGAGAGGCCTGTGGCCTGAATTTTACACACAAAGAGAACTGAGAAGGCAGCTGAAGCCTTGGTTGCTACTGTTAAACTGACAAGGCTACTAGCCTAGTCGTCAAACATTAGAGTTCTGAGAAGGATAATTTTTACCTGAGTAAGAAGAAGTACAAACCAATAGACCAAATCTATTAGAAATGACAGAGACTTACTGGCTACCTACATAGCTACTCCAGGTTCCTCTGTGGTCACCAGGGGCAAAGGTCTCAGGGCAGCATCAGTCTTCAGCTGCCAGGTCCAGAAGATCTTATAGACTTTGCTGTGGATTAGGAACTTTGGGAGGACCAGCCTACCTTGTCTTGGCAAGCGGGGCAATCAATTCCCCAGTGTCCTGCTTGTCCACAGTCTGGACAGGGTCTTGGCAGCAGTTGAGGTGAAAGGCAGGTTTTTTGCCCAGTGGCCAGGCATTTGCCACATTTAAAACAAGCTCCAGGTGGAGGTTCTGTGCCCATCCATCTTCTTTGGAGGAGTTAGGGGTGCTGCCAGGAGCTGGCATGCCTCTTTATCATGAGAAGCTTTTTTTATTAAACATTTTAAATGCCATATTCTCAGATCTCTAAAGCATTTGAGGACCGTCTATCTATTAGGTATATCTGAATAGACAAACTGTGTTTGTTTCTAGTTATGTTAAGCTTATTTTTGAAGACACAGGGAACTAAGTAAGGCTTATTCCTATAATTAATTTTATTAGTATTTAGCATGGCTATAATTAAAGAATTTGGTCATTTATAAGATGACTATTAACTTGTGTTTGTACAATTCATTAGCANCTTTCATAAGACTAGGACTTTACATTCCATTCCTGTTTAAGGTGACTGACCATTAACTTGCATTTCTTAATTATCCCTAACAGTTCACAATAAGTTAGTAGCATTTATAAGAATAGGATTTTACATTCCATTTTCCATCCCTGTTATATTTAGCCTTAAAAAATAACAAGTTTTGAATTGGGGCTCTTTTAATATCAAAATTAAACTTTTTAATCATAGATAGTGGGTTCAGTTAAGAAACCAAAATAGCCATTCCATGGGTGAAAATGGAACAAGCTTGTTCCAAACTGCAAAGGCTGTCTCCTGAGAAAGCAAGGAAAATCAACAGGGGATAGATCTCCAGGGCCAAAATGGGAATAGGAGAAAAGGGGGCCTGTGAGCTGGGGTGGGGCCTGTGAGAAGGGACTGAGGGCTCCCAGAGGCCAGCACTACCCTTGACAAACCATGTGGGCCCCTGCCCAAATGCCCAACCCTGGGAAAAGGACCCTCTAGGGGGACCAGAAACTCCATTATGGAATATAATATATCTTACTTATCAAATATATGTTGCCACTTATCTAAATTCTCTAGAAGCTTGGTGTTGAACACTTGGCAAAGATATAAGTACTTAGGTGCAAATCTCTAAGTCAGCTTTTGTTAATCTGAATAGATCTTTATAACCTTACATTTTTAACACTGTGGAGTATATTTTAAACCAGAGTTGAATCGCATAAACAGTATGTTGTAACAAATAGCTTTATATTTCTATCATCATACAAAAGTCCATACCAATATTTGAGACTTGTTGCTTCCTTAGTCTAAAAGGAGATACAGTGAACAGAGAGCTCATTAGGACTAAGAAGTGTCACATGATGTGTACTCTTTAACCTTAGTAAAGATGGCTCAGCCACACGGCTGCCTATATCATGATGTCACCAGCCAAGATGGAGGTTGCTATTTAAAACATGTTTTCCTAAACAGTAGTTACATACACATATATGCAGAGTTGAATCCAAGTTACATACACATACAGGTAGAGTTAAGTCTAGGTACCAGGACTTCCAGAAAAGCCAGAAGGGGTGGAGAGGACTGTGCTCGAGAAATGAAGCCTCACATCCAGGAGAATGGTCAGAGGCAGGTAGCCCCGCCAGAGACCCGTTGCTGGTATTGAGTGGAAGGCAGAGCCATGGGTGAACAAGAAAGCAGTTCTGTTGTAGGTGGAAGAGAGTGGATCTGTAGCAGGTGGATAGGGTCCCAGCATGGCCATAGTAAATTCCAGGAGAGCCTGTTGTCTCAGCACCAGTGAAAGGATAAATAAAAAGAAAGCGAGGCCATGGTGGGTACCTTTCGGCAGGCCCTGCCAAGGTATGGCACTAAGCAAACACCACTCCCAACAGTTAGTGCAAGAGCTTTATTGGGGGAGGGGGAGAGCGTAAGTGTAAAAAGCCAAGTTGGAGTGGGAGGCAAACAGACAAGAGGAAGGAGAGAAGCAAGAGAGAAAAGAAGAGGCCAGAGAAGAAAGGAGAGACAGAGAAGAAAGAGGCAAGAGGAATAATAGACGAGGTAAAAAGACAAAAGAGTGAGCTGTACCTGGTGGCACTTTTAAAGGGTGTGCATGTCNCATAGCTGACAGTGGAAAGGCACCTAGTGACAGGTGGTGACGGAACTGCTTTGNCAGCAGAGGCAGGCTGCTGCTGATTCTGCTGCGGCGGCAGAAACTAACATTCCTCCCCTTTGTTTATTATAAAAAGGTGAGGAAATAAGATTGGGTGATATATTGGAATTCTTTAATGAAAGAAGCAGAGTTGGACTATAAGACCCCAGTTTTGTTTTGTTTTGTTTTTCTGTTTGAGAGAGTTCACTTAATGAAAAGAGGGCATGTACCTTGACTAGGCCATCCACCCTGGCAACCTCCCACAAAGGAAAAACTGTGGCCAATTAGGCTAGGCAAAGAGAGAGAGAGGTGGGGGTCCCACAACAGAGTAGGAGTGAGTAACAGGGGGACTGAAGGCTGCTGGTGGAGTGAAAGTGGGTGCAAGAGTGGGATGGTTAGAACAGACTGTTGCTGGAGAGGAGGAAGAGGAGACTGAAGGAGCTGGAGGGGGAGGAGGAGTTGTGTGTTGAGGTTGGTAAAGGGGAGGGTCATTAACAGGGTCAACAGTAGTAGAGGGTTCCTCTGTTTCAGGCTTCAGAGCTAGTAGGAGCTGAGTAGGGGAACAGGAAGAACAGAGTGAGGGCTTGGAGCGAAGAAAAGAGAAAGCTTGGGCATGGGGTACCTCCTTCCATCTACCCGATTAATGGCAGAAGTTGCAAAGTCTAGGGTGCTGGTAGGCAGCCATCTAGATTGATTATCTAAGGGCCAGATTTGACTGAAAGGTGGATAAGTTTAGAAGCCCTTAAGTCAGATGCTAGGTGTAGAGGTAGAGGTTTTCCAAACTGTATCCTGAGGGGACCTTGGAAGTATGGTGGAGGATGAAGTTCCCATGAGTGAGGTAGAGGAAGAAGATCCAAAGCCTGAATGTCCTGACATCCCAGGGATCCAGGGAGGATTGGATTGAGTGGTCACAAACTGTCCAGTGAGTCATCAGGCATTGAGCAGGGGCCAAGGGCTAAGAGCCCGAGTGAGACTGTGGCTGGGGTTCCTCTGCCTCCAAGAATACCACAGGGGTGTGGGACACTCAAGGGTCACTTCCCTGTATTCAGGGAAGTGTTTACGCCGACCAGGAGAAGAGGGACTTACCAATTGTTGCTGGTGTTGGGTGAAGTGCTCAGTGATTGGTTAGTTGGAAAGTGTAGGTAGACGGGGTACAGGGTCCTGGTATGCCTAGGACTGCTGGTGGGCATGAGGAGCCAACAGGAGGGCCTGCCAGAGTCATGACACCANTGTAATAGTTTAACGGTGGAAGGCGACGTTGGAGCCAAGGGACACCACAAAGTCACAGCATGTAACAGAACTCATGTTGAGGTTTATTGGAGGGGATGTGCAGAGATGGCCTCTGAGTGAGAGCAGAAGGAAAGAGAGAGCTGCTCCCAACATTCTTATCTGCCAAGCTCCTACAGACCATCCCACTGAGGTTTCAACATTCGATGGCTTTTCTAGCCCTAAGTTCCAAAGTCCTTCCACAATCCTCCCCCAAAACATGGTCAGGTTTGTCACAGCAATACCCCACTACACTGGTACGAATTTGTCTTAGGGTTTCTACTGCTGTGATGAAACACCATGACCAAAAAGCAAGTTGGGGAGGAAAGGGTTTGATCACTAAATGAGAAAATGCCTTACAGCTGGATCTTATGGAGGCATTTCCTCTCTGATGACTCTAGCTTGTGTCAGGTTGACACAAAACCAGCCAGTACAACACTTCTGTCTTAGTTAAGGTTTCAATTGCTATGAAGAGATACTGTGACCACGGCAACTCTTACAAGGAAAACATTTTATTGAGGTGGCTTGCTTACAGTTTCAAGAGGTTCAGTCCATTATCATCATGGCAGGGAGCATGGCAGCATGCAGGCAGACACAGTGGTGGCTACATCTTGATCAGAAGGCAACAGGAAGTGGGCTGTGACACTGGGTGGTATCTTGAGTCTATATAAGACCTCAGAGCCCACCCCCACAATGACACACTTCCTCCAACAAAGCCACAGCTCCTAATAGTGCCACTCCTTATAAGATTATGGAAGCTAATTACATTTGAGCTACCACAGTCCTTCTGAACTAGAAGAGTAGGAAAGTGGAGGAGGAGTCCTAGCAATTTTAAAGGGTATGTCCCATAAGTCATATAAGTTAACATAAAGACTATTTTAAAGGAGGGGGGTTGCTGTTTTTTTTTCTCCTTGAGGAAAAAAAATGTATTTATGCATAGATCTGTGAACATAAACTTTGAAACATACTGTTGATAAAAATCTTTTTTTTTTTCGAGAGACAATTTCTCTGTGTAGCTTTGAAGCCTTTCTTGGAACTCACTCTGTAGCCCAGGCTGGCCTTGAACTCACAGAGATTCTCCGGCTTCTGCCTTCCGAATGTTGGGATTAAAGGCGTGTGCCACCACTGCCTGGCGATAAAATATTTTATCTGTGGAATGTTTCTTTTTTTCCAAGTGCCAGCTGAAACTGTAATNGTTTTCATACTAAATAGACTCTGTATGTCACAAGTTGTTGCTAATGAATTCTTAAGCCTTACTTCAGTTCTTAGGTTTCTTTACAGATTTTACGAACCTATTATACAATTACGAATTTCTGAAAAGCATTTTATTTTTTGTATCAATTCCCATATCCAATGGACAAACATAAAATGTCTTATAAATGAGCTACTCTTGCAGTTTCTCCCATTTCTCTCTTGAACAGGTGAGAAACCTCACAGGTGTCATTTATGTCCATTTGCATCTGCTTATGAACGCCATCTGGAAGCCCACATGCGTTCTCATACTGGGGAAAAACCATACAAATGTGAATTGTGTTCCTTCCGCTGCAGTGACCGAAGTAACCTGTCCCACCATCGAAGGCGCAAACATAAAATGGTACCAATTAAAGGTACCAGGTCTTCCTTAAGCAGTAAGAAAATGTGGGGGGTTTTACAGAAGAAGACAAGCAATTTGGGGTATAGCAGAAGAGCACTAATCAACTTAAGTCCACCTTCCATGGTGGTCCAGAAACCAGACTACCTTAATGATTTTACCCATGAAATCCCAAATATTCAGACTGACTCCTATGAAACTTTGGCGAAAACTACACCAACTGGTGGCCTGCCAAGGGACCCCCAAGAACTCATGGTTGACAACCCTTTGAATCAGCTCTCTACTTTAGCAGGACAATTGTCCAGCTTGCCCCCAGAAAACCAAAACCCTTCGTCCCCTGATGTAGTTCCCTGCCCTGATGAAAAGCCTTTCATGATTCAGCAGCCCTCTGCCCAAGCAGTAGTCTCTGCTGTGTCAGCAAGTATTCCTCAGAGCTCCTCCCCAACAAGCCCAGAACCTCGGCCATCGCATAGTCAGAGGAACTACAGTCCAGTGGCAGGGCCGAGCAGTGAGCCAAGTGCCCACACCAGTACCCCCAGCATAGGAAACAGCCAGCCAAGCACTCCAGCTCCAACCTTGCCAGTCCAGGATCCTCAGCTTCTACACCACTGCCAGCACTGTGATATGTACTTTGCAGACAATATTCTCTACACTATTCACATGGGATGCCATGGGTATGAAAACCCCTTTCAGTGTAATATATGTGGATGCAAATGTAAAAACAAGTATGACTTTGCCTGTCATTTTGCAAGAGGGCAACATAACCAGCACTGAACACAATCAACATTGTTCTCACTTGGTTTGGCCTTTGGGGGTTTTGTAGTTTGGTCTTTAGTTTTGATCAACCCTAATATGGTATCTGTTAATTTAAAATTTATACATTCTATTCATAAAATAGTAATTTGATAGTGAAAAAGGGTTTTGTTAACTTTTCATAAAAGTCTGGTCAGGGTTATTTATGCATTAGATAGTTAGATGCATTGATATCTTTTTCATTTAGACATGTAAGAGTTGAAGTACAGTTGGAATCTTACTAGGTGTTTAATTTCCTACACTTGTCCATAGAACTCCCAGGGTTATCTGTACTCTTGATATATATATATATTACAGCTAAACAGTTTTTCTGCCATATTTCAAAATGGCACAATAAACTTCTCATAAAACCTTTTACAACATTTCAGTGTTTATAGAGGAACTGCCTTTAGATTTGCTCTTAATTAAAATGCTATTTTCATTCACTTAAGTTGAATTTGTCTCATTTCAACCAAAAACAGTACAGTTATTTCAGTGTAATCTTTCTCTTTGAGGGGAAATATAAAACAATTCTTTTCAAATTTAAATTGTAAAAATGAAAGTCCTGGAAGTTGACATTTGGGGATAAGTTGAAAATTGTTTGATATTGGAGATATCTGTTCATTTAATGTCTAGTTTAAACATGTTAGTTTTTCATTGTTTTTTATATATATTTCTAACTATTATTTTAAAGCCACAGATAAATATATCAGAGTGCTAGATGCCTTTTTCAATCTGAATCTTTCACTTCAATTCTGCATTCAGCTATTATTGGTGTCAGGTAAGACTGACAACCACTGATAATCTTTTTCTTCCTAGTCTTTGATGACCAAAGAGGAAGTGGGGTTCATCTATTGTATTAAGATGCTTCAAAACAATCTCCAAAGTTTCCTTTTCTGCCTTCTTCCCATAATTTCTAAGAAAGGTGGGCATAGAAACCCAGAACAATGTGATAATGAGGAAATAGCTATGAATATGAGAACATACCCAAACAGATCCTACTGTCCTCTGCAGAGTAGGCCATGTAAGGGACTTCCTGTGCGTCTTCATAGTGACAGTAGGACAGCCACCACAGTGGAAAGGATAAAAAGTTAATACAAAGCACATTTAAATGTGACATTTAATTTGTTTATAATCAGAGGTTCATTTGACGTAGGAAGCTGTTATTTTTGTATTGTATAATAAGCTTACTCTGAAGAGAGCCTGGCAGAACAATAAAACATTGTCACTTACTCTTGGTTTCTGTGTACTTTGCAAAATTTTCATTTTTAATNTGGTTAATATCTTAAAAATATTACTAATTGGCCTAAAGGAATATCCTTTCAAGCATTTATTAACCAAAAATGGTTAAATAGGAGGGAAATATTGATGGTGTCTCCCCATTAAGCCCCAAGTGCCCTGTTAATGGATCTGTGCCCTCCCTCCCAGTGCTCGAAAGCCATTCAGAGGGTGCCTGTGCTTGCATTACCAGTGTTGGCTGATCCCGACTGCACTGTTAAAGCATAGCACCAAAGACACTTTCTCTTGTGACCCTAACTTCCTAGTGAGTTTGGTCTGTTGCTTAAATCACTCACTGGTTAGATTAGTTTTAGTGCAACACTTTCTAAATACACGACTTGACTGTAGTGCTTATCAGCTGCCAGGAGACAGGTTGTTGTTTGGAAACTTCGCTGTTTTTAAAGTTTGATCCAACTAAAAGCAATACCCCCAAATAGACAATGAAAGCTTCCCTGAAAGAGGAAGAAACCCAGTGTGGTGCTGTGTACCTGTAGTCCCAGCTGCTTGGGAAGCCAAGGCAGGAAGATTGCTAGAGCACAGGAGTTCCCTGCCAGGCTGGGCATCACTGCAAGTTCAAAAGCCAAACAACCTGAAAGAACTTACCTTAAAGCCAGCTTTATCATCTTTACATTCTGGGCCAAACAGTGACATGTGCATTCTGTTTTTCCTAACAACTAAAGATGAATGTTTTGAAAGTACATTTCACTTTAAATATGGAAAAGACTTTTCATAATTACAAGCTAGAAGGAAAAAAATCCTAATTTTCTAATACCATAAAGAGCACAGTTGGTCTTCCAAAGGTGTTGATGTGTAAAGCTACAAATAAATGCACTAAAAGTTTGAAGCAAATCTACCTTAGAAACTTTTTTGAAATTGTACTTTTAAAGATTTAGGATTTTGCTTAAATATTCTGAGTTTAATTCTGTATTAGGAAAGATGTTAGATTCTTTCCTTAAATACTAAATATGTTCCTCATTTTATTTTTAACCAAATGTTTTATAGAAATGAGTTGAGAAAAGTTTTAACATGCACTATTTATAGTACTTTGCCATTAACAGGCAATGTTCTGAAACTAAATTTATTTTTGTTCAGTGAACATAAGTTTAGATTTTTAAAGTTGGTAATTTATCTCCACTAATATTTTTTTAAGAAACTGTGAAGAGATTAACGGAATAATTTTATTTCAGATTTTACTAATGTAGTGTAGCTACAACTTCTTGACATTCAAGTGAAGACTAGACTTTTATTTTGAAATTTTTCCATTGGGTAGTTCCAGTGCTGTTTCATTTTAGAAATGTGTTTGCCATTCATCTGCAGAATTGTTTGACAAAGGGAATATTACTTAAAAAGAAAAACAAAAAATAAACAGAGGTAACTATTTTAAGTTCTGCAAAAATACTTATCAAATGAAGAATTATTAGAAAAATTTAAATTCCCTGCTAAAGATGTTTTCATTAGTCTTAGGGGGTAGGTATATGCTTTCTAGAACTTATTTTTGTTGATGCCTGGATGTNTGGGACATGTTGTCTACACGAAGTGTAAATCTTTCATTACAGTTGTAAGGTACATTATATTGTTTAGGGATCAAGAAAGCAGTTTAATGCTGAAGTAACTATATCTAATATGTAGTTCCTATTGTGAATAATGCTTTGCTTTTGTAATATATGAATAAAAAGTAACACTTTCTAATGACTTTGTTTTTTTTAAACTAGAATCNAATTGATTTTTTTTCTAGTAATTTGTGATACATAAAATATTAATAAAGGATTTTATGGCTGGCTAGTTTGAATTTCTAGAATCCATTATGGAAAGAGTTATGTGTTTACAACAAAAGAGCTCTATAGGTCTAAACTCATTTCTAGTTGTTATGGTTTGAGTGAGAAACGTGCCCTGTAGGCTCTTCTGCTATTCACTTGGTTCCCAGTCAGTTCCATTGTTTCAGAAGGTTTTGTAGGCCTTTGGGGATGTGGTGCTTACTTGGTGGAAGTGGTCACTAGGGCAGGCCTTGAAGGTTTTATCTGCCTCTGATTCTGGTCTAGAACTCTGCTTCCTTGTCCACAGTGTGAGAAACAACAGCCACAAACTTCTGCCACTGTGCACACAGCCAGTCCAGCGGCCATGCCTTCCCCACCCGATGTACACCTCCTGAAGCTGTGAGCTCAAAGAAATCAGTCCTCCTTCAAGTGGTTTTCTGTCAGGTATTTCATCATAGTTGTATGCCAGTAACTAATACATTCCTCGTTACTCAAATCAGCTTAACCTGCTGTACCCTGCAGTATGTGGCACATCAGTGAAGAAGGCTGCCTCTTACCTCAGTTATCCATGTCACATTTGACAAGTAGCTCTCTGAAGTGATTTCTAGCATGTAAAATAGAACTTTGAAAATAGACATTTTGGGTTTTTTATGTTCAGAATGGTCTTTGGCAGTTCACAGTATTGGTCTAGAAAACACCCATTCATACAAAATTGTTTGCAAAAGTTTACCCAAGTCAGACATTTGATTAGGAATTCAGAAAATTTAATGTTGCTTTGAAAAATACTTCTTCACAACAGTGTCTCTCTCATCACAAAAAGAAGAAATAACCTCTGATAAGTCGGTGGTTTGCTGAAAGCACAGATACTTTCTGTTTCCTCGTCTTAGATCTTCCAAAAAATCTGCTTTGAGCTTGTTAAGTTCTTCTGCTAGATGCTTCAAGTTATTAAGAGGTATTTGCTCATCTAAAATCAAAGATATTCTCAGGTTATTCCTGTAAGCCAGTCTGGGCTGCCTACTGCCATCTGATTACATCAAACAGGCCAGATTCTCCAGTAAACAGTTAGGATGCACTGTAATCATTTATGGGCAGGAAATAACATTAATGTGATCTAGAAAAGTTATCGAAAACAAGAGCCACAGGCAGTTTAAATAATTACCCTGGTGTATGAATAGAAAAAGACAAACCCGAAAGGATATATATTTTTAAGATTTTATTTATTTTTATATTATATATTTGAATGTTTTTCCTGCATGTATATATGTGTACCACTACCATGCCTGATGCTCACAGAGGCCAGAAGAGAGCATAAGACCTCTCATTATTGGAGTTATAGATGGTTGTGAGCCACCATGTTAGTGCTGGGAACTGAACACAAGTCTTCTGCAAGAATAGCAAGTACTCTTAACTACTGACCCATCTCTCTAGCCCCCTAAAAGGATGTTTTTGTGTTTTTTGTTTGGTTGCCTACTTTTTTGAGACCGAGTCTCACTGTGTAGCACTGGCTGGCCTGGAATTNACTATGTAGATCAAGCTGACCCTAAACTCACATAGCTGGCATGCTCTGCCTCTCAAGTGCCAGGATTAAAGGCTTGCAATGCCATAGTGGACTATTTTTGAACCAAGATACCTATTTTACCATCTTTTGCTTTGAAAAATAAAATGACAATTTGGTTTTTTGAAGCTGATAAATAATACATTTGAACAGTTGTAACTTTTCTATGATGATGGAAATGTGCTACCAGACACTGCCATATGGGTAGTGTTACTGAGCATGTGAAATTAGCTTTATTGAGATATATAACTCACCATAAATATATCAAAAGGTAATGGTTTAGCTTGCATAATGGCACACTCTTTTAATATCAGTACTGGGGAGGCAGAGGTAGGTAGATCTGTGAATTCAGGCCAGCCTGGTCTACAAAGAGGTCCAAGACAGCCAGAGCTACCCTGTCTCAAAAAAAAAAAAAAAAAAAAAAAAACAACAACAAAACAAACCCAGTGGTTTGTGTGCAATCATCAGCACAGTTAATTTTCGAACATTTTCACAACTTAAAAGCAAAACCCATATCCTCTGACAGTTGCCTTTCTCTATCCCACTTCCCTATCCACCACTAATCTTTTTGTTGTGATTTCTGGATCTTGATATTCATATGACCACTTTTAGTTTGGATGTTTTCAAGATTCCCCATGTTTTATCCTGGTCAGTATTCTAGTCCTATTTATAGCTACACAACATTCCATTGTATAAGCGACCTCATTGTATTTATCCATTTATCAGGTGATAGGCAGTTGGGTTGTTTCTACCTTTTGGCTGTTATGAATAGTTCTGCTATAAACAGGCTTTGTATCAACATTTTGTTTTATTTCTCTCAAACCTATCACCATGGAGCAGAATAGCTGGGCCACATGGTAATGACATTAGAAGGACTGCCTGGCTGTTTCCAAAGCAGTGGGATCATTTTATATTTCCACCAGTAGGATGTAAGGGTTTTGATTTGTCCATATCCTCAACAAGTCTTAGACTTTCTCATTCTGGCCATTCTAATGGCTATGAAGTGTTATATCCTATGGTTTTGATCTGTATTTGCTGGTCACTAAATTTTAAACACATCTTCATTTGACTATTGGTCATCTCTGTATCTCCTCTGGGAAAAAGATGTCTATTTAGATACCTGTCCATTTTAAGATTGGGTTACCTGTGTGTTACTGCATGGTAAAGAGTTCTCTCTATATTTATATTTATATATTCAAGTTTCTCATGAAATGTTTGCATGTGTTTTATACCATATGTGGGCTGTCATCTCACTTCTTGATGGCAGAGAAATGGAATTTTTAGTTTTATTCAAGCACACATTTAGAAACTAGTGCTGACTCCTCTCCCCTCCAGAAAAGTCTCCATTTTCCCAGTTGGTGGGAGTGGTGAGTGATTTGGGCATAAAACAGAACAAGAGGCAAATGGCTGAGAAAAAGCTAGAATGGTTTCTGCTTTGTTCTAATTCTGCTGGCATTTCTGTTCCATCCTATGTTAGAAGTTTTGAATTGTAATGCATTAATGAGTGGCGGTGGGTATTCTAAAATGAGAAAATAAAACATTCCATTAACTATGAAGAGTGTTTGTGAAACTTGTTTCCACATGTGCCTTAGTTTATACACTGTATCACACACCGTTTATGATGTAAACTCTGTGTATACTCATGGATAAAGACAATGTGANAACTATGGTATGGTTAACACACCGTCCTTTTCAGTGTCGCCAGCTGTTATGAAGGTGACAATAAAGGCAGGGGAGCGTAACAACAGACTGGAATCAGAATTAACTTCATCCAGGTTGCCCCCAAATTTAGCAGCTGTTTAGCTTTGGGACAGTTACTTGATTCATTGTCAATCTCCATTTTTTTTCTCACTTATAAAATTACACCAGCCTTACATGATTGTAAAGAGTAGCACATCAAAGGAGTTAAATAAATGTTAGCTGCTGTTTTCTTTTTCTTTTTTGTTTGCATGTTTGTTTGTTTGTTTTTCAAGACAGGGTTTCTCTGTTTAACAGTCCTGGTTGTCCTGGAACTCGCTTTGCAGACCAGGCTGGNCNCGAACTCACTGAGATCCGCCTGCCTCTGCCTCCCAAGAGCTGGGATTAAAGGCATGTGCCACCATCGCCATGCTCTATTTTCTTTTTAAAACAAATTCAAACATAGCAAGGAGTTAAATTCAAGACCTAAAGCAACAATTGAGACAAAGCTGTAATTACCATATGACTGAAACATTATTTGTTTTTAAATATTATTCATATTTATAATACAGTGACCTTGTTCAAATCCATGCTTGTCTGACCCCTGACCCCAGAGTACCCTTAACNTCTAAGCCACCTGTCCAGTACTCTAATTACTCTTAAAAATAAATCTACTCTACTTCAAGGGACTAACATATATTCATATAATTAATTACCTTTTTGTCTGTCTCTTCACTAAAATGCTTTGCTTCCTATTGATTCCCCGGTATCTAGGAAAAAGTCTAGTGAAAAAAAAGAGGCCACTCAATAAAAATGAATTAAATNGATAAATACCCAGTTCCAGGGGACGGTAGCTCTGTAACCAAACAGCAAGTGTTAAACTGAAATGCTGATATAATCTCTGGTGTCTGGTGACAGCAAGAGAGAGCTGCCAGCAGCTAAACAGTACAGACCAGTCAACATACCTTTGGCTTCCTTCATTGTCTGAGAGATGATTCTTCGGAGTGTCTCATCAGCTTTATGGAGGATGTTAGTAGAACAAATAACTCTGTCTGTTT
>LZPO01097136.1:491786-505141 GCA_001675575.1 Neotoma lepida | reverse complement strand
TGCTTTATCCTTTTTAAACTAAATAGCATGCTTAATTTCTTTTAATTTGAAATGTTTCTATTTTTCTTTCTTTCTCTTTTCTCCCTACAAATAGTATTTATTTTAATGAAACTGGTACAATGTCCCTAAGCCCATATCCTAAGNCAAAATGTACAAATAAAATTAAAAGACAGAATGTTGTATTATAGACACTTCTGCATGAATAACTTTTTTGTTTTTCAAGACAGGGTTTCTCTGTGTAGCCCTGGCTGTCCTGGAACTCGATCTGTAGACAAGGCTGGCCTCCATCTCACAGAGATCCTCCTGCCTCTGTCTCCCAAGTGCTGGGTTTAAGGCATGTGCCACCAACAACCAGCTTATAACTTTTTAAACTGATAAGAAAGGTAGAACTTCCCTGGCATCTTCTGAGGAGTGTACATATCTGTGTCTGTGTGTGAGTATGTGCATGTGAGTATAGTTTCTCAAAAGCCATGAAAAAGATGTCAGATCCCCAGGAGCTGGAGTTGTAAGCTGCCTCATGTAGGTGTTTGGTGCCAACCTCAGGTCCTCTGCAAGAGCAGTATATGTTCTTATATGTCAAACCCAGCCCCTTGATGAGACTTAACTTTAAAATGCCTTCTTGCCCTCTGGACCTCCACCTCAGGCTAGGGCATTTCAAAATCCTCATTGGAGAAGCTCTGTTTGCAGTAGATGCTGATGAACACAGAACCCACAGCTGGCCTAGATAAAGCGAATAAGAAACTATGGAATGTTCTGCCCAGAATGGAACATATACGTCACACCCCACCACCAAAGACTCAGGGATCCTTGTTTAGTTTAAAAAGAATAAAGAGGGCATGGAAAGGGTGTAAGAGCCAGAGAGCGCGGGTGACTATAAGGACACAGTGTCTTCTGACACCGCAGGGCAGCTGCATATATGAAGTTGTGACAGCTCTCACAGGACCTGTGCATTCCCAAGCAAGACCAAATCCCAACATGGGNAGGGGCATTAGGCACAAAGTCCTGCTTCTAGCAGAGGAAGAATTGGTGACTGATAGCTGCTGGTTGGGTGTGAAGAGAGGTGAAGAAGGGTGGATCTGGGAGAGTTGGTTTCTATAAAAATAGAGAAAACCAAACATTTTCTCTTCAGTGAAGCTACCTTTGGAGTTAGCCATTTGTTTCAAGCCATCACTGGCATCATGATGTTAAACTCTTTGGGGTCAGACATTCACGTTTTAGAAGTAGCTTCAGTTTGAGTAAAGTTCATTTTTCCATGGTTTGTTTCTCTGGCACCTCCCATCTCCCACTGACAATTATAGCTGAGGAGTTCAGCAGTTGTANGAGAACTCCAGGGCCTATTAGAAGATCATAGTGAACACACTCCAGTGGATCTTCCTGGTCACCACAAAGCTGAAAATGTACAATCTTGAAAAGAGTGGCCTCTCTGTACACACTTGCAATTTNTCAAAGGAGAGGGAAGTATGGAGAAGACTGTGGTCTGACCACCAAACAGCAGCTGAGTGAAAGCAGAAGATAACGAATACTCAGCACTGAAATTCAAATGACCAGATGTGTAGAGTGCTAGTTTTGAGTTCCATTTTGAATATCACATTACAAATAAACTTTTTTTAAAAGTAAAAACACAATTAAGCGGAAGGGGGAGATTATCTAAACAGTTGAATGACACCCCCATACACATGAGTTCCTGATAAACTTCAATCATCTCTTTTTCCTCTATCCCCAGTTCTAAAGTATCATCAGCAAATCTCTGACCTTCAGAGAAACCCGAGTGAATTGGAACCCTCTGTCTTTAACAGTAGGGCTCGGGATTTCTTGAGGTATGTTGTCATTTCTTGTCCTGTTCTTTCAATGACCTGAATTTAATGTAAGCCCCTTCTTTCTTATCTCCAAGTTTTTGGTGGAAGGCTTTTCCCTCCTAGACAGACATGTTGAAAGGGGCTTCATGTGGGGGTTTCTGCACAGCAGAGGTCTCAAGTGAGCAATCTCTCACTCTGGGGCTTGCAAATCCATCTCTCATTTTCTTTTATGTATCATTAAAAAGGTTTATTGTTTAGAAAATTNGATATTTCACATTTGGGAAATACGCACTTTTANATGTATCTCAGTGATTTTTGTTTGCATATACTCTTTATTTAAACCATTATGAAAACATTGCCTGTCTTACAAAACAGATACTTTTTTGAGCTAACAAATATGGCAATGGTAAAAATAAGCCACTTGTATTGTGAGATGAAATGCTCAAATTATTGTTTTATTTATTTGTTTATNTTTTTGTGTTTTAAGACAGGGTCTCTCTATGTAGTCCTGGCTGTCCTGAAACTCACTATGTAGCCCAGGCTGGCCTCGAATTCACAGAGATCCACCTGTCTCTGCCTCTAGAGTGCTGGGTCTAATGTCATGTGCCACCATGCCTGGCTTCATTGGGGATTTGCTGTAGGGTCCTGTGCATACTAAGCAGGCAAGTCACACCCTACAGATACAATGCTGAAGTTTATTACTGGTATCATTTTAGAAAATTTGTTTATGCTGGGCATAGTGGTAATTCCTGTAATTCCAGCAACTGGAGGATGGACACAAGAGGGTTATGCAGGCCAGGCTGGCCTTGAACTCTTTCCTGATCCTCTTGCCTGTGCCTCCAAAGTGCTGGGATTACACCAGCATTTGGTGGGAGAGAGAAACAGACATGGACAAGGCAAAGAATGAGAGAATGAGAGAAGAATTATCAATACTGCATTCCTTTTTTAAAAAATTTACAATGTTTTTATGAGAGAGTATGTGTATGTATGTGGGCACACATATGCTGCCATATGCATGTGGAGGTCAAAGGACAATCCACAGGGGTTAGTTTAGTCCTTTCCTTCCACCATGCAGGTTCAGAGCATTGAATTCAGGTCATCAGGCTCGGCAGCAAGCATCCCTACGTTGTGAGCCATCTCTTGGCCCCTCGGCTGCCTTCTTTTAACTTCATCATGTCTGCCTTTGTTAGTTGCTAACTACATAGTCCTAATTAAACATCCCCTTAGCAAAGCTCCTCCTCCTTTTACCCTNNCCCCATTTTTAAAATCATGAACCTCAAGGTCAAACTNTATGTGCAAGCTGCACATGCTTGGCCTGTGGATACAGGTGCGATGAAGTTTCACAATAAGAACCCAGAAATGGCTTGTTGACACTTTTGAAATGTCCTAATATGGGAGTGTAACTTAAGTGACATTATATATAGACATCTTAAGACTCCTGTGTTGAAGGATTGGTCCCCAGCTGGATCTAACCATTGAGAGGTAGTTGGATAATAAGAGCTCCAACCTAATCAATTGCTCGGTCTGTTGATGGATTTATAACTTGAAGGTATTACTAAGAGGTTATGGGAACTCGAAGGTTAGAACAAGGAGCTCAGTGGAGGCACAGCTCTGAGGACTGTCCCAGGCCCTTTCCTTTCTCTGTGTTTCTCAATGCATGAAGTATGACGCTTTGCTTCCACACCNCTCCTCCACTAGAATGCTCTGCCTCATCAAGAAACAATAGAGCTGGCCGCCCACGGACTGGAACCTCGAAAACCAGGAGCCAAACATACATCTCCTCCCTNTGGAGCTGGTTGTTGAGTCTTTGTCACAGTGATAACTGGCTAACGCCCGGCATTTGGAAGATCTTCACTAGGACTTTTGTGGGTTGTGAATTGTATCCTAAGACAAAAACAGAGACAAAGAGCTATCTATGTACACCATGCATCNGGCCAGTCAGTGTGTCCTCATCTGGACAGGGAAGGTGAGCAGCAGCAGGGATGTGTGCTACTCCTGGGGAGTGTGGAGACCACAGAAGTGCCTCAGCACACAGCACTGAAGCTGGCTGCTACTGGGTGCAGGGCAGGTTCTCTGTGCCCTGTGATCTTGCTGCCATCACACACTGTGGGAGCTGCTGCCAGCCCCACTCCAGCTGTGTCGTCTCTACCCTGTATTAGTTACTTTTCCTATTGCTGTGGTAAAAAATACCCTGACAAAGGCAATCTGCCATGGTGTTAATTGTCAACTTGGCAGAATCTAGAATCACCTGGGAGATGGGCTGCAGGGCACGCCTTTAAGGCGTGGGAAGACTGAAAATGGACAGAATCATTCCCTGGGCTTGGGGTCCTGCATTGAATAAGAGGAGCAGGCGAGCTGATCCCTGGGCTTGGGGTCCTGCATTGAATAAGAGGGGCAGGCGAGCTGACCACATACATTCAAGCTTTCCAATGTGGATGACATGTGTGACTGAATAGCTCCCTCAGGCTCTCTCTATGGTGACATCCCTGCCATGACACACTGTAGCCTGAAACTGGGAGCTGTGTGAAGCCTGTCTCACATTGCATCTTCAGTTGGGAAGCAGGGAATGAGGACTGCTTGTGCTCAGCTGCCTTCCTTCNGCCCATTTGAGAGTAGGTCACCCCCTTCAATGGACCTAATCATGATCTGTTGTAGAATATTATTTTAAGGTATGTTATTTTTGTTTATGTTGCATTTATTTAACTATGTGAAGCTGTGTTACTATGCCTGTCTAAAACACCTGATGGTCCAATAACGAGCTGAAGGGTCAATAGTGAGGCAGGAGAAAGGACAGGTGGGGCTGGCAGACAGAGAGAATAAATAGGAAGAGAAATCTGGGAGGCAGAAGATCAAAGAAGTAGTCAGAGAAGGAGGAGGACTTCAGGGGCCAGCCACCCAACTACACAGCAAGCCACAGAGTAAGAGTACAATTTACAGAAGTAAGAGAATGGGAAAAGCCCAGAGGCAAAAGGTACACAGGATAATTTAAGTTAAGGAAAGCTGGCAAGAAATAAGCCAACCTAAGGCCGGACGTTCATAATTAAGAATAAACCTCCATGTGTGATTTATTTGGGAGCTGAGTGGGGGTCCCTGAAAGAGCAAAGAGTAAACCAAACAACAACAGTGATACTCACTCCCAGGCCTGCCCAGAGGCTGATCTAAAAACCTAAAAGCTCCTTCACTGGTGTGCCTAGAGGCTTGTCTCCTAAATGATGTCATGTCCTGTCAGGTTGACAAGCAATACTATCACACACGCGCGCGCACACACACACACACACACACACACACACACACACACACACACCATTGCTTTCCTGCACTCAGACACCTTACATTCACTGCTTCTGCAGAGTTTATAGGTAATGACCTCTCCAAGTATCTGTTAGGAAACTGCCCTTGGTGGGTCAAGCTACATGAAACTAAAACATTTGGGCTCCGTTCACTTGAAGACTACCTGGGGAGTGGTTGGAAAAGAGGGAAAATCCTGAAGGCCCTGGTCTGTANTGGGGACGTGCTGAATAAAGTTGGCTTTGATACTTTACTTTTAAACAGTCTTTAAATAGGACTTTGTATGTTCTAGATAATATTCCAAATAGTTCATACTTTGAGCTCATTTCCTAATACATGTGTGCCGTGTGTCTGTCTGTCTGTCTGTGTGTGGGTGCCTGCAGAGGCTAAGAAAGAACAGCTGATCCCCTGGAACTGAAGACACAGACAGTTGTGAGTCACCTGGTGTGGGCTGGGAACTGAACTTGGGTCCTCTTGCAAAAGCTTTACATTCTCTTAACTGCTGAGTGGTCTCTCCAGCTCCCAGTATTTAATCTTNTAAACAGCCCAGGGAAATAGTGGCTGTCCTTGTCCNCAAATCATAAATGAGGATGCTGTAGATTGGAAAGTTGAGGAACTTGTACAAGGTTCCACAGCCTTTCAAAACCAAAGAGTTACCATTCAGTGAGTGTCATCAAATTAAATCTATATCCTGTTAGGTGCTCACATTAGAGAGAAACGTCGGAGTCTTTCAGTGAGGTAAGGAATACACTCAATTTTGTAGAGTTGTTTAATTTGCCCTCCGCTTCTGAAGGCTAATTTTTGTATTTAACACAACCACTGGGCCAGTTTTTGAAGTAAAGATAGAAGTGAGTAGTCAAGGAAGCAGAAGTCCAAAGCCCCACACTTTGAGAGGATGAGGAAGAAAGGTGCCGTGGCCTGGGTATAGTTTGTTCCTTCTGAAACAGTAGCTTTAATCTCCCTAAGAAGAGGTGGGACCAGGGACTGTTAAGGGGTGACTATGGGTCTGTCTTCACGAACAGACATTCATTCATGAGATTACTAAGCTAGTATGTTGTTGCCTTCAGAGTGGGTCTGCTATAAAAGTAGTTAGGGAGGGCCGGTGAGTTGGCTCATCTGATAGGATGAAGGTACTTGCCATTTCACCAGGTCCCACGTGGTAGAGGGAGAAAACTGACCCCTGCGAGTTATCCTCTGACTTTCACATGAGTGAGCAAAAGCACACAATAAGTACATAATTTTTTTTAAAGGTAGTTAGGTGTTGGAGTTATAACTCGTGGCAGAGCACTTGGCTTAGCATGTATGAGGGTAGGTTCAATCCTCAACACCCAGAGAAAAGAGTTTCAGCTTGCCTAGGTCCCCTCAGTAGTCCCTGGATCTCATCTTAGGATGCCTTGTGATACCTTGTGCCACTTCATGACTCTGCCAGCAAGAAAGCCGTCACCAGATACAGCCCCTCTACTGTGGACAAGAACTACAAGCCAAAATAAACTTTTATAATTTACTGCTATGGTTTGGATGGTTTGTGCCCCTCAACGTTTCTTGGTCTTCAGTGTGATAGGAAGTGAGTTGAATTGAGAGGCCATCACCGGCAATGCCCATGAAAGGGATTAATGTAGGTCTCCTGGACACCAGTTCTTCTCAGAGTTGTTATAACAGAGCAACACCCCGGTCCCTTCCCACTCTCTGGGTCCTTTGTGGCTTGATCTCTCTCTGTCCCATAGTCCCCTGTGAAGTCTTTTTCCATGAGCCTCTTGTCAGAGCTGGTGCTTTGCTGTTTTGTGAATTACATACATCTCCTATCGTCATAAAGTACCCAGCCTTGGGCATTTTGTTCTGACGATGGAAAATGGGCTTACTGAGTTTGTGGTATTGTGTTCTTGGGAACAGAAAATCGACTAAAAGAGACATTGCTTTCATTCCTGACCTGGCTCAAAGCAAATTTTTAGGGTCTCTACCTGGTTGTCAAGATGAGTTTCAGGGGGGCTGGAGAGATGGCATAGTGATTAAGAGCACTGGCTACTCTTCCAGAGGACCTGAGTTTGATTCCTAGCCCCTACGTGGTGACTCACAACCACCTGTAATTCCAGTCTCGGGATTGATATCCTCATCTGGCCTCTGCAGGCACCAGGTAAGCCTGTAGTGCACAGACATACATGCAGGCAAAATATCCATACACATAAAAGTAAAATCTTTTAAAAAGAGAGATGGGTTTCAGGGACAGTCGATGAAACTGAGGTGAGGAGATAATTGGACAGCAGCATCCCAAAACACTGAACACACTCTTAGGCACAGAGTCACCCATATTATTTATCATAGTTTTGTAAGATACTTCCTTGAGCAAAAATTGACAATCATTTGTCACCTTAACAATCAAAAAAGAGGAAAAAGAAAAAAAAAAGAGCCAGAGGCAAACTGGTACTCGGTTCTCTTTAGAAAGGCACACAGTATTGAGTCCAGACAATATCTCTCAAAGGAGGTTCTGAGCCTTCCACAGAAGTCTAGGGATCCCCCAAAAGGCCTAGATCCCTGTCAGACTCTATCCCTTCAGTGGGAAGTCTGGCAGCATGCCCCCGGAGTTTGTGTCTTCACTAGACCCTGGGTGTCTGCACCGCATCAGCGATTCCCGGGGCCGGAGCTCAAGATCCGCCCCTTAGAGGGCGGCTTCAGGTCAGGGCGTGGCAGGCTCCAGCCTGCCCAGGCGCCGGCGCGGAGTCCGCAGACCGTAACTAACCAGCTGCGGCCGCACCCGCTCGCCAACTTGCTCCAGCGACTGTGGACTCGCCCGGGTGCCTGGCGCCGCGTCCCGGAGCGCGCACTCCTTTTCTCGGCGGAGGGAGCAGGACTGGGGCGCGTCGTCCTACAAGACGCGCTGACGTCGCACTGGGCCGGTAGTCGGCGCGGAGCGGCCGGCGCGCGCGCGTGCGTTGGGCGCTCCCGCGAAGCAGGCAGGAGCTGCCACCGCGGCTGTGCGGGGGGTTCCAGGGCGGCGGTCGCCACACAGCAGCGCCGCGGGCGCAACCGAGCCGAGGCGGTCGTACCTGCGGAGATGGCGCGGCCCCGGCCCTGCACCGCTGCCAGGCGCGCGGGTAGCTCCGGGTACGCCCCTGTCTCTTATACACATCTAGATGTGTATAAGAGACAGGCCCTGCACCGCTGCCAGGCGCGCGGGTAGCTCCGGGTACGCCCAGTGACGGCGGCGGTGCCGGGCAGCACCCAGGCCGCTTGGCCAGAGCCCCGCGGCCGACGGCGGCCCGGGCCATGAGGAGCGGCCGGGCCCAGGCCTCGCTGACCCCGGCTCCGCGCGGCGGCCTGTCCCGTTTCCGCTCCGGTCTCTCGGCATGAGCGTCCGTCCGGGCCCGGGGCCGTGGCTGCCCCTGTCCCGCCGCCCCTGGGCGCGCTCCGGGCCCTCGGGCCCGCGGTGCTGATCCCCGCTCTCCGCCAAGCTGCCCACCCAAGCGCTCTATGTCCCGGGGGCGCGGCCATGGAGGTGGTGGGCGACTTCGAGTACAGCAAGCGGGACCTCGTGGGACACGGGGCCTTTGCTGTGGTCTTCCGGGGGCGGCACCGCCAGGTGAGCGCCGCTCGCCCGCTGTCTGGGGAAGGCTGGGGAGCCGACGCCCCGGTCCCGGCCGCTGGGCTGAGCGCCCCCGAGCCGGCCTGCCTTTGTGCTTGCTGTCACTGTCTCAGGGTTTGTTTTGGAGGCCGGAGCCGCTAGACTGAGCTCCACCTACCGACCGGCGGCGGGCCACTGATGTTCTTCCCTGTCAGTGTGCTGGGAAACCGGAGTGCGCCGAGAGACTTGCTGCTCCGGGAAGCCAATGGTCCCGACGCGACTAGGACCCCAGTGCTTGCATGGTGCAGCGTGCTTGTCCGGGTTCATGCTTGGTGGACCTTTGTCCCCTCTCCCCCGCCCAGGGCTTTCCGGAGCTTGTCACCTTTAAGGTGGATAATTGCACACCTAGCGGAAAACGGGCGAGTTTCCCGTTAGCCTGAGGCTTTCTCGGACTAGGAGATATCACTTTCCTCTGTGCCTGGGGTGCCCTGTACTGTCTGTCTCTCCAATTCTTGAGTTAGGCGAACTCCAAGTAGGAAAGATAGTTTGACCCTAATCTAATAATACAACATGGATGCAAGTTTAAGCCTCAAAAANTTTTTTCAAGCCACTGTTTTCACAAGTAGGTTCACACGAGGTTTTAGAATCTAAAGAATTTGAGAAGGCACATCTGGAGTGTAGATATTTTTTTGTTGTTGTTTTTTTGGTTTTTTTGTTTGTTTGTTTGTTTTTCGAGACAGGGTTTCTCTGTGTAGCTTTGGCGGCGCCTTTCCTGGAACTCACTCGGTAGCCCAGACTGGCCTCGAACTCACAGAGATTCCGCCTGCCTCTGCCTCCCGAGTGCTGGGATTACAGGTGTGCGCCACCACCTCCCGGCGGGAAATAATTTTTTTAAAAAAGGCCTTGATTTTGATTGTTGCCAAAGGGCCTGTTAAAAGCGTACTATCATCTATTCCTCATTCATAATAAAATAACTTAAAATTCAAGAAAAAAAAGTATAATTCAGTCAGGCTTACTTTTCACTGAACTCTATTACTTTCCAAATTTATATACACATTTCTCCATAACTCCTATGTGGTTATAAACTTTTTTCAACCAATGCTATATTGTATATACTACTTTTAGTGGCTGTGTTGTAGGACATTGCCTTGGTACTGTGTCGTTTATCAAATCATATTTTAGTTTGAGATTTGTGATCTTTATCATGTTTCCCCAGTACTGTATATACATTGATTTGNTACAAATATATTTACACTTAACAAGTTTTTATTGTTTTTTGAGTCGTTTCTGTATTGTAATTTTCAGGCATAACACTGTTTTTCCTTTTCAGAAAACTGATTGGGAGGTAGCTATTAAAAGTATTAATAAAAAGAACTTGTCAAAATCACAAATTCTGCTTGGAAAGGAAATAAAAATCTTAAAGGTATGCTATTTTAGAGCACAATTACATAGTAGGTTAAAAGTTACCCTGAGTTAATTGAGCATGTGATGACATCCTTTGAAAAGTTTGGTAAAAGTTTGGANATTCTTAGTTGCTGCTCATTTTTGCATGCTCAGTTTTACTTTTGAAATACTAAATACTCTGAAGCTATTTTCAAAGATGTATTTATTTGTTCATTTTGAGGGAGGATCTTACTAGGTATGTAGCCTTGCTTGACTTGGAACTCACTGGGTTGTGGAGGCAGGCCCCAAACAGAGATATGCCAGCCTCCGCCNCTGGAGTGCTAGGAAAGGTTTGTTTTTGCTTATGTGTGGGAATAGGCACAAGAGTACAGTGGTCAGGGGAGGCTTTTGGAATCCCTGGATCTGGATGTGAGTGCTAGGAACTGATCTTGGGTCCTCTGCAANAGCATCAAGTGCTCTTAGCCATTAAGCCGTTTCTGCAGGCCCCTTTGAAACTNTTTTTAAGAATAGATGTTTATGTCTCTTGGCCAAACAGAGGGAGTCTATAAAGAATGATTTTAACTTCTTATGATTTCTTCTAGTTAGTGTGTTAATGTTTGAATGCTAGGCAGGTACAATTGGCATATTGTTCTCTTCTGTTGATATACTTTNTATTTCCCTAAGTGTTTGGGGANGAGCAGGAGAACTTGGTGTCCATCCTNGTCCCATCCCTTCAACCCCCACCCCGTTATAAATAAAAGGGAATTCTTTTTAATAGTCATTATTATTTCAAGTTTGTTTATTTTATTGCCTTATGTGTATAGGTGTTTTTACCTACACTGTGTAAGTGTCTGGTGCCCAAGAAGGCCAGAAGAGGGTTGTCAGATCCCCTTGGATTGGAGTTACAGGCAGTTGTGAGCTGCCATGTTGGGTCTGGGAATTGAACCCAGGTCCTCTGTAAGAGAAACCAGTGCCCTTAAGCACTGAGCCAAATCTCCAGCTCCAGAAGGAAGTTAATTTTTACATCTGTTCACAGCCTGTAGCATCATCAAAGTGAAGTGCTTTCAGGGGAAAGGTAAAAGAGTCCATGGTCAAATAAATTTGGTAAACTTTGTTTACTGAATNTTTGTATAGTTACAAACATTTGGCTCACTAAAGAAAGGAAATTTTTTTGCTGGTTTTGGTATACTTAACCCAGTGCTTCCCAGACTAACTTGATCATGGAAACTTCATCCAGCATCAGCTTTCCTCACAAATATTCTGTGGAGAATTTTTGGTAAGAATTACAGTTATTGAGAGAAATGGCACAACAGTTAAGATCACACACANAAAAAAAGTTCTCTGAGCTATGAATTATGTTCCAGGCAGGTAATGCTTTTTAAGAGCACTTTGGAATTTTATGTCTTTATTACTNTTTGAAATGTTGAAGACTAGTAGACAGTCTGCAACCATNCTAATTGCGGCATTTGTTTGGCACACAACACTCATTGGAAGTCTAAGAAATGCACAATGATGGGCTGGAGAAAGAACTGCTTTTCTACAGGGTCTTGGTTGAGTTCTTGCCACNCACNTGGCAGTTCACTGCTATACGTAACTCTGGTTCTGGGGACACTGATCCCTCTGACNTGTGCACCCATATGGTGCACAGACATACAAGTAGGCAAGAACACCTGTATACATACAAGTAAATAGATAAGATAAAACTTTAGAAAAAAAAAGAACTGGTGGTAAAAGAACATTTAGGCCTCAAGTAAAGTCTGATCAGATATATTTTTATTCTGTACTAGGTCGACTTGTTCTAAGCTGTTAATAAAGGTGTCCTGTGCTACAAATAGTATAGGTGTCTGTAGAAATGAGTTTTATTTGCATACTAGAAATATATTAAGATTATCAGACTATGTAATAATATTTTAAATTCTTTATTTCCTTACCAGGAACTTCAGCATGAAAATATCGTAGCACTCTATGATGTTCAGGTACTTTATTTTGGATTTTTTTAACTTGAAATTTAAAAAAGTTTATTGCGTGTGAATTTAAATGGATTTTAATGGAAAGTTAAAATTTCCTTAACTCATGTTGAAAAGACATACAATTTGAGTTGCATTAAAATTTTAAAAAATTTGTTAATTTTTAAAATTGGATTTATGTGGGCTAGAGAGATGGCTCAGTGGTTAAGAGCACTGGCTGCTTTCCAGAGTTTGATTCCCAGCACCTACATGGAGGCTCACAACTGTCTGTAACTTCAGTCTCAAGGGATCCAAAGCTCTCTTCCAGCCTCCCTGGACACCAGGCATGCACAGGCATACATACAGGCAAAACACCCATACACATAAAAATGAATATAAGTGTAGCAAGCTTTCTTCTTGGACTATCTTTGGACCGACAGCCCACAAATAATGACCTGGAGACTTATTAATTATGAAAGCTTGGCCTTAGCTTAGGCTTGTCTCAACTAGCTCTTATAACTTAAATTAACCCATTTATATTAATCTACATTCTGCCACGTGGCGTTACCTCTCTTTCATNTTGCACCTCCTGTTTCCTCTCCTTGTCTGGCTGGCGACTCTGCCTTTCTTCTTCCCAGAGTTTTCTCTCTGTCTGGAAGTCCTGCCTGNTCCTCCTGTCTAGCTATTGGCTGTTCAGTTTTTTATTACACCAATCACAGCAATACATCTTTACACAGTGTACAAATATTCTGCAACATATTAAGTTTTTTAAATTGCATTTGTTTTGTGTATCTATCTGTGTGTATTATGTATGTGAGTGGGTGGATGCATGCCGTGGTGTACATGTGAAAGTCCAGGGAATTGAACTTAGAACTTCAGACTTGGTGGTCAGCGCCTTTAGCCTAAGAGCTATCTATCTCACCAGCTCCAAGACTTTTTTTAAAATAACAGAGCCATAGGTTAAAATAAATAATGTGTTGCATGAGTAAATGTAAATACACTATAAGGTGGTATTGCTTTAGTGTAACATGGTTTATATCAAATCTAGTGTTTGTTTGTTTGGTTTTACAAGACAAGGTTTCTCTGTGTAGTGCTGGCTGTCCTGGAACTTGATTTGTAGACCAGGCTGGCCTTGAACTTGCAGAGATCCACCTGCCTCTGCCTCCCAAGTGCTGGGATAAAAGTTATGCGCTACCACTGCTGGCTCCTAGCATTTCTTTTGTAAGTGTAAAGACTGTTGTGGTCTACTTAAAAATTNGGTGAAAACCTTTTTCGTTTGAAAGCAGAATTTGTAAGTCATAGAAGTAGTAGGAAATAAATAAAAATAAAAACAAGGATGTTGTGCATGTTTACCGTGTGTGTGTGTGTGTGTGTGTGTGTGTGTGT
>LZPO01097136.1:453425-469987 GCA_001675575.1 Neotoma lepida | reverse complement strand
CAGTTTTTTTACTGTGTTTCTTCCCCAGCTTGCCCAGTCCCAGTGCCTGTGTATACTGGCCCTGTCCCTGGAAGCTCCTGTGGCAGCTCACCATCTTGTCGCTTTGCCTCTCCACCAGTAAGTTGGGTTTTATTAAAAATGGTTTCAGAGTTAGTGCTTTTATTCTTTTAGTGGGTGTGTTTACTATGCAGGTGAGGAGACCTGCCTTTGGCCCTTTGCTCTCTTAGCTGTGTAATTTCAGTAAGAAACGATGTGTCTCTAGATCATTTTCTTCTGAACAGTGATTATTATTACCACCTCTTGTGCCATATGGGAATTTAGTGGTACATGCAAACAAAGAATGCTCACTAGAGGTGGATAAGCAATAAATAATTACCGTACATATAAANGTTCAGATTCCATAGGATTTGAGGAGTGAGGAATAACCTTGGAGCTGGGTTGTTACTGACTTCACAGTGATTACTAGCCCTGCCACTCAAACCCCTTAAGTCTCCTGAAGTTTTTTAGCTAATCCTTCAAGGCTGTGTCCTCTCCACTTTAAGTGCTGCTTCCTGATCCCTGAAGACTTCTGATTCCCTGGTCATCTCTTCTTCCTGTTCTATTCCCTGTTTTACCTAGTTCTTTTCTACGTGTTGTTAGACTAATCTCCAAGTCTCTATTACAGCCTTATGATCTTGAGACTTTTTACAGCTGAAGGTCCTGAGGGCTCTTGTGTCAGCTCTTGTATTTTNCATATTAGCCAAGTAGACATCAAGTTTCTGGCAGAAAGATAGGGGAGCCATAAAAGAAGGCAACTGTGTTAAGCCAGTTGAGGCAGCTTAAAGGTTTAAGACAAAGCTTGAAGGTCCTGTATCCCATATTGACATGGTAATGGGATGAGTGCCTTAATCTCTCTAAGCTTGTTTCTTCATATGTGAAATGAATGTTGTTTACCTCAAGGATAACTGAACATAAGCCCTTACCATTTGTCTAACACTTAGTAAATTTACAGGCAGTGACAACTACTATTATTATTTTCATGAGAAATCCAATAGCCATAGATAAAATAGATGGGGGAATAAAGCCTATTGCTAAAAAATGAGTTTTAGTTTTAAAACCATCAAATAGGGGCTAGAAAGATGGTTCAGTGGTCAAAGTGTTGGCTGCATAAGCATAAGGACCTCAGTTTAGATCTCCCACATCCATGTACAATCTGGGCATGATGGCACATGGATCTATAACCCCAGCACAGCGCAGTTTCAGAAACAGGTAGATCCCCACAGGCTTGCAGAACAGCCAGACTAATTGAAACAGTGAGCTCTAGGGTTAGAGAGAACCTGTTTCAGAAAATAAGGTGACATATGATAGAAGAAGGAATCCAAAGTCAACCTCCAGATGCACACACACACACACACAGACAAGGACACCTGTATACACACTTGTGCACACATAGACACATACCAAAAATAAAATAGAAAAAAAAGTAAAACAAACAAAAACCATAAAACTCCTTTCTTTCACAACTCTGTACACACAAACCAAATAGAAAAAGTGATGTGTTCATAAGGCTTACATTACGTTTCTATGAATTTGATAATTTAAGAGGGGAGAAAGAATGCATGTTCCTNTATCTGTCTGGAATCCTTGGGGTGGGGGAACCAAACACTAGACATATTAGTTACTTTTCTTGCTGCTGTGATAAAATGCCTGGAAGAAGAGGAAGCATTTATTTTTGCTTTTATTTTAAAAGGATACAGTTCATTATGANGGGAAAGATATGGTAGCAAAAGTTGCCTAAGGCTGTAGCAACTGGAAAGAACTTGATCAAGGTTGTGTGGATCAGGAAGAGAGAGGGTCTTGGGCCAAACTATAACTTATAAGAGCACTCCTGTGACCTACATTGTCAGCTAGGCTCCATCGCCAAAAGGTTCCACAGCCTCCAAAGACAATACCATCAGCTAGTGCCCAAGTGTTGAAACATAAGCCAGTGGGGGACATTTTACGTTCAAACCACAACATTCTACCATTGGCTCATGGTCATCTCTTAATGCAAAATACTCTGCCCAACTTTAAAAGTCCCCATAGTCTTAACATTTCAACACTGTTCTGAAATCCAAAGTCCTCTAAGAATCAAGGCATTCTTTACTGTGAGCCCCTGTGAAATTTAAAAAAAAAAATGTTAGGTGCTTCCAACATAAAATGACCAGGGTAAACATTCCCTTTTCAGAGAGGAGAAACATGACAATATCAAGGAAATAGGGGCCAAAGCAAGGCTGACATTGTCAGGACAAATATCAAACCCTACAGCTTCATATCTTCATACGGTATCATCTGGGCCCCATCAGAGCTTCACTTTCAAGGTTTCTTCACTCACAGCCCACTAAAGAGCTCCATGNAGGGAATCTGACCCTTCTGTATATTGACTGGGCCTCAGCAGCTTCCTTAAACCTTGCCAAAAAAACCTCCTTTACCCATTCACTCTTGCATGCTCATGCCTGAAAAACCAGTATCATGTGGATAATGACAACTTCAGTGGAGCCTCTCCCACTTAGACCAGAGCTGTAGTGGCCTCTAAGTGTCTGACTGGCTGAACTTGGAAAAGTATTTCCCTAGAAGGCCCTACCTGAACAGGAGGTCCAGGAGGCTCTCTTGTTCAGTTGTTCCCTTTAAAGAAGTTATTCAAAATGGTTTTGCATTGTTACACCTTGTAACTTTTCACAGACAGAATCTTGCCCTCAAGTTACCTTTCTTATTTTCCAAGTTCAGAATGTGTGAGATGAGGAATTTGAGTAAGTGAAGATTGATTTCAGGAAAAATGTTAGAAGTGAGGAGGGCTGTCTATAGCCCAGTGTAGAGCACTTGGCATGCTTGTATGAGGCCCTCAGTTCTATCCCTATCCCTGCAAAAACAAAATCAAAAATAGATAAAAAAAGAAGCTGGGCACAGTAACACCTTTAATCATAGCCCTTGGGAGTTAGAAGCAGACAGATCACTGTGAGTTCGAGGCCAGTGTGGTCTGCATAGTGAGTTCCAGGACAGCCAGGGCTACATAGTGAATAGTTATCAGAGGGATGTGGGGATTTGAGATGAAAAAAAAAATGAAACATGTTTATGTAAAAGCTAGATCTGCTCTGTGCCATGAGGAGGTAGAGAAAATGGAATACAGAGCAGGCTAGACAGGTAAGCANTGGCTACAAGAGAAGCATCACTTCAAACAAGATAAGAAAGGAGGGCAGGATGGTTGTGGCAGGTGCTTTTGGATAGCAGAGAAAGAAATTCCAATGTTTCAGTCTAAGTCACTGGCAAANAATTAGAGTTAGGTACTCANTTTCACTGACTTTTAGTTGTGTAATATTGGGGAAATAACCTAATCCTCTGAGCTTTTATTTTTTTAGTTTATTTAGTTGTGAAATGGAATTCAGAATACAGCTAGAATTAGAGCTAAGCTGAGTAAAGTGCTTGGTTCATAGTTAAGGCTTGGTAATGTTAGTCCTTCATCTTCCCTTCATTTTATTACCTTCAGACAGAGTCTTCAAAGGGGTGGCAAGTGAATTTTTCATTACTGAGACAAAATAAGGACATGGGGCTAGGGAGATTTGCCCCAGCAAGAGACCGTGTTTCAAACAATACAAGGTGGGAGAGCTGGAGTGAGAGTTTGGAGTTAAGGGCACTTGCTGCTCTTCCAGAGGACCTGAATTAGATTGCCAGAACCATTGGCAGGCAGCTTACAACTGCCTGTAACTCTAACACATTAACACACATACACATAAATCAAAATAAATAAATNTAAATTTTTTAAAGAGTAAAATGAGGGTCAGGGCTAGTGACGCATGCCTTTAATCCTAGCACTTGTGAGGCAGACAGGTGGATCTCTGTGAGTTCAAGGCCAGCCTGGTCTTCATAGTTCCAGGACAGCTGATGAATGGCTATTGGAGAAGAACATCAGAGTTTGACCTTTGGTCTCTTGATACNTGTGCACTTGCACACACAACTTNACACATATCCAAATGTACACACATATACACATAAAACAGATGTGGTAAAGTGCTTTGAGACTTATTTCATTCCAAGTGATATCAAAGTCTCAGCAGAAGTGACTTGGGCATTTAAGGCTTGGGTTTAAAGAGCATGATGTAGGGTTTTTTTGTTTGTTTGTTTGTTTGTTTCTTCCTTTTCTGAAATACCAAGATTAAACAGCAATCATAGTAACTTAACACAAGTTATTAAATTGATTATTTTAGAACCATTGTATAATCAAGGCATTTCAGTAGCGTTATCACCAGAGTCTTTGGACTTGGCAAGTGCCAAAAGATACATACAACTTATACCTAAGTCATTTAAGTGTAATTGTATACTTCTCTTCCTTTCTTGTCCTATTTCCCACCTCCTCCTTTAAAAACAAACAAACAAAGAAAAAGAACACACCCATACATTAGGCTATCTAAATCCTTCTGTGAGTGTGAACTTGTAGTCTAACAGACATTACCCATATTGGTATATCTATTCTTTTACATAATACGGTCTTTTGCTTTTCTGTGTACATTTTCTTCAGTATGTCTAGAACTTTTTATGCATAATGTGGGATTAAAGTCACTAGATATTCTATGTTTAGTTGTTAAGTAAATAGTTCCTTAGTATGTGCTTTGCAAGGCCATGATCTGANACTGGGGAAGTTGTAGTGATAAAAACTTAACCTTCTCCAAAGCTTCAGGCAGGTTAGACATGTACATGTGATAATGTTTTTAAGAATCATTTTTGGAATAGTGTCTCAGAGGTCTTTCTGCAAACATTTTAAACTGCCTTTCTAAAAGAAAGATTTCTGAAGAGGTTTTTTTTTGTGAAATCTTAGATGGAAATTTATTCCCACTTTTATAAAAGCAATACTCTTTAGGCTATTCTGACTTGCATTTGATTTTAGGACAGTTTTAATTTTATGTTGTTAATTTTAGTCCCTTCCAGATATGCAGCATATTCAGGAAGAAAACTTATCCTCCCCACCATTGGGTCCTCCCAACTATCTACAGGTGTCCAAAGATTCTGCCAGTAATAGTAGCAAGAACTCTTCTTGTGACACGGATGACTTTGTTTTGGTTCCACACAACATCTCGTCAGACCACTCATGTGAGAATCTTTTCTACTTGTACACATTATATTTTTTAATTTACTAAATTTAAACCTCTATATTTCAACTTGTTGTGTAGGGCACCTTTACAAATGGGCATTTACTTAGTTGTTTTGAATTCTCAGAATTATATACCTACTTTTCTAAAATATGCTTAGTGATTTTCTTTAAGANAGTATTTTTGAATTCTGAAGGTAATGAAAATGTTTAAAGAAATAATTTCAAATTATGTTTACATCCAAACAGAAAGAGAGAAGCAAGCAAAATGAGCAAATATCTTTATAAAGAGATGAAGTAAAGGANGAATCCATTTGAGGGGAAAAAAAGAATCTAAAAGTCAGAGGAGTCTTTTGTTGTCATTGTTTGTTTGAGAGATAGGATTTTCCCCATGCTGACATCAGACTTGCAATCTCCCTGTGTCAGCCTCTTGAGTCCTGGGATTATTGTGGGTGTGTACCACCATACTTAGCTTTAGAAGAATCTTTAGGAAGTAAATTCTGGAGGGAATCCAAATTAAATAAACCTAGCCAGGGCTGATTAGAATGGTGAAGAATGTCAGAAAACCCACAGAGAAGTTAGGCGGAACTCTTGACGAGGTAAAGAACCATGATGTGGTTGTGAAGAGATTAGGCTCAGGGGAAGTAGAGACTTGGTACTGCCCGTGTGCTGAAGAGATTTGCACTAGGTCTGCTTAGTCNCTTGTCACCCACTTAGTTACTAGGTGCTTCTACCAGGCATTGTGCTTGCATTTGCGTTTGCAAGGTCATATCCCCAGCCTGCACAACTGAAAGGGAAGGAAAACATGGATGGACCAGAGCAAGTGTGCAGTTTAGAGTCGGTGCTGTAAGAATTAGGACTACCTTTAAGTATCATCCTGTAGTATAGTGGTTTTCTTTCTTTATTAAAAGTAATTAAAACTTTAAAGTTATGAAATATTTCAAAAAATATTATTGCAGAAACTTAAGTCACCCACCATGACATACTGCTTCTGCATGTGTCAGTATTTTGCTGTATTTATTTTAAACTACTTTTCTAAGGATAGGCAAATACTACAAGTACGTGTAAAGTCCCTTTCCTCTTCTCAGTCCTCAGGATATCTAGTCTTCCTGTAGATGTTCTAATCCCTTAGCCTGTACCTAGATCCATATAAAACATGGTATTTCTGTCTCTTTTCAGTTGAAGTAAATGTTATACAATACTTATTTCTGTAGTTTTTGTTCCTATTTTGTTATGCTTCTGGATGCATGTCTAGTCATGTGATTAGTTCATTTTAATGCTTCAGTTTTATAGGACAACTAAAACTCCATTTGCCTATTTCCCTACTGATCTACAATAAATTATTTCTGAAATTTCAGTATTTATTTGTTTGTTTGTTTGTTTTTGGTTTTTCGAGACAGAGTTTCTCTGTGTAGCTTTGGTGCCTTTCCTGGAACTCACTCNGTAGCCCAGGCTGGCCTCGAACTCACAGAGATCCGCCTGCCTCTGCCTCCCGAGTGCTGGGATTAAAGGCGTGNGCCACCACCGCCCGGCTGAAATTTCAGCATTTAAAATGTATTATAGGTGTCTGTGTACAGGCACCTTATAAATTAGGAGTGGGTACCTTATAAAACATGAGTGCAGAATTTGCCTCTCTGAGACATCAGTGTCAAGAGGTTGTGCCTCAGATCTCTGTTGTGCTGCCCAATTTACGATATTTTTTAATCTATTTTTTTCATATTTAGCTTTACATGCAATTAATTTGTAGATCGAGTAAATGGAAGGATCTGATAATTATTATTTACTTAGTGTATATGCCTGCATGCTGGAGGTTATCTCCCTCCTTCTATCTTATGNGTCCCCAGGATCAGACTCAGGTCATCAGCTTTAGCAGCAAGCCCAGTTTAAAGTCTTAATTGGTGTGAGCTGGTCTGGTGGCACACACCTTTAATTCCTTCCAACACTTCAAGTTCTCTGTTAATTTTTAAATGATTTATTTATTTTTATTTCATGTGAATTGGTGTTTTGCCTGCATGTATGCCTGTATGAGGACATCAGATCCCCTCTAACTAGAGTTACAAACAGTTGCGAGCTGCCATATGGGTGCTGGGAATTAAACCCGGGTCCTCTGAATGAGCAGGAGGTGTTCTTAACTGCTGAGCCATCTCTTCAGCCCTGGTTAAATTCTCTATTAATTTTTTTTAAGATTTATTATTTTTATTTATTTTATTATTTGTTTGTTTATACATTTATTTATTGGTTTTTTTGAGACAGGGTTTTTCTGTGTAGCTTTGGAGCCCTTCCTGGAAATCACTCGGTAGCCCAGGCTGGCCTCGAACTCCCAGGGATCCTCCTGCCTCTGCCTTCCAAGTGCTGGGATTAAAGGCGTGCGCTACCACTACCTGGTTATTATTATTTTTATTTTATGGGTATGAGCGTTCTGATTGGTACATTGTACGTCTGGCACCTACAGAAGCAAGAAAAGGGAACTAGATCACTTAGAGCTGGAGTTAAGGATGGTTGTGAACTATGTGAGTGCTGGGAACAGAATCTGGGCCCTCTGCAAGAATAACCAGTGCTCTTAACTACTGAGCCATCTCTTCAACCCCATAAATCCTCTTAATTATGAGTATACAACAAAACAAAATATTGCACTGTGAAATAAGAACTCCTATAATTAAAAGTCTGACAAGTAAATAAAGAACTCAGCAGAAAAGTGCTGTGGACTAGGGCTCAATGAATAATCAAGATGAAGTCACTCACACTGCAGTTTCACAGCGTCATTCTGAAACTGATCTTTTATGAAATCAGAAGTACTATAATTGCAGAGAGAGAACAGCTAAATTTCTCAAGCAATCCAGTTTCAACTGGCATCATAATTAAGCNCCCTTTGCCTTATCTTTCCACAGAAAGAAAAAGTTATAGAAGTAATCCAATGCTAAGGAATTACTTATTACTTCCTATGCTCTGTCACCCTGTCCAAACCTTACAAGGAATGTAACTTATAAATAACCCATGGCTCCTTGTTTTTCTTTTTTCCTTCGTCAGCCCTTCCTGACTGTAAAACCAACCTTCACTACTAGTCTATGGAATACTTACTCTGTTCCATAGAACAAAGCAAAAGCATTGCCTAATTCTATAGTAGAAAATAATGGCAATTAAAATTTTGTTTTGTTTTGTTTTTCAAAATAGGGTTTCTCTGTGTAGCCTTAGCTATCCTGTAATTTGCTTTGTAAACCAGACTGGCCTCAAATTCAGAGATCTGCCTGCCTCTGTCTCCCAAGTGCTGGGATTAAAGACCTGCCCACCAATGGAAGCTTGAAAGCTGTGTTTTTAGCCGGCATAGTGATGCGCACCTTTCATTCCACTGCTTGGGAAGCAGAGGCAAGCAGATCTCTGTGAATTCAAGGCTAGCCTGGTCTATATAGTGAGTTCCAGGACAGCCAGAGCTACAAAGTGAGACCCTGTCTCTAAATAAATAAATAATACCAAAAAACACACACACAAGAAAGAAAAGAGAAAAAGAAAGCTGTGTCTTACCTCAGTGTCTATACTGGGTGGTATATATGGCTGTGACATTTCATTGGACTATTTCCTTTGTGGAAGGCTACTCTGACNTGGGTCTTCTGCCTAAAGAATATAATCCTGATAGTATTTTAGTGTATAAAGAATGCCTGGAGTTTCAAGAGTTCGTATAAAATTTCACTTAATAACTTACTTGGTCAGGCATTTTAGCTGTAGTACTCTTACCTTTAATTCCTTGTGGCATCCTATAGTAGAGGACCAGTTTAACTCTGTCTCAAGTANATATAGCCAGTCTTCAGCTTTAGTTGTGGATGAGCATTGCTGCCTACAGAAAATTGGAGAGGACTGCTTCAACTGCTTTTTCCTCTGTATATTTTAAAATAAATTCTATGGTTATATTTAAGGTATAGGGATATTTGGTGGTAAGTATGCCTAGTAGAATGGTTACCATGATAAAACATAACCATATTCTCACAGTAGCATCTTTTCCTCCACAACATAAACAGTTATAATCTGCTCATTTACCAAAAATTCTAATATGCTATTATTTACTGTGTTCTAACTTTAATTTTTGTTTGTTTTTTTCAAGACAAGGTTTCTCTATGTAGCTCTGTCTGTCCTGGAACTAGCTCTGTAGACCAGACTGGCCTCAAACTCGGAGATCTGCCTGCCTCAGCCTCCCAAGTTATGAATTAAAGGTGTGCACCATCACACCCTGCTTTGTTTTTTATTGCATTTATTTATATATGTATATGTGTTTGTGAAGGTCGGAGGACAACTTTGGAAGTCAGTTCCCTCCTTCTGTGTGGGCCCTGGGGATTGAACTCAGGTCCTCAGACTTGGTGGCAAGCATCCTTACATGCCGAGCCAACCTGCCAGCCTGTCTTTTTAAAACCAGACTTTCAGATAATCTGTCTTTGGTCCTACTTTGAAAGGTATAGATATCTGGTATTGCTAGTTATTTAAAGCCGTTTAGGGTTCTTTGATGTAGAGTGATTTATTTCTGAGTTAACCATTCTCTTTCCTTGGGTCAAGTAGATGAAGAACCTATCTTACCCATCAGCTTTCTGATTTACTTTCCTCCCTCCCTTCCTCCCTCCCTTCCTTAGCTTCTTTCTTGTTCTTTTTCCTTTTTTGAGGCATATTCTCAAGAGGATTGTCCTACCTTCCTGAGTGTGTATATGTGTGTGTGTAGGGGAGGGGTGAATACAAGAGTGTGTGTATATGTGTGTGTGTAGGGGAGGGGTGAATACAAGAGTGTGTATATATGTGTGTGTGTAGGGAGGGGTGAATACAAGAGTATGGCACCAAGACCAGCCCTAGCTTGTACATGCTATGGTAGTAAGCTTTTCTCCTTCCTTGCCTGTGTAAGTACGGGTTCTTATTTGTCTCCTTCTGTCTGTGAGGTTTCAAAGTACTAGTGTGGGATCATAGTACAATATAAATAGAACTTAAATATAACTACTAAAAGCTATTGGATATCTTTTTTTGGAGCCTTTTGTCTTTAGGGATATACAAATTACCCAGACCTAAAGTCACTTGAAATATCTTCCCACTCTGTGATTAAGTTACCAAGTTGATATGTAGTTAAATTCCTTGCTTCATATTACTTTTGGTTTCTAGGGATTACTTCTTATTTCTTTTGATTTAATTTTGTTTTATAATTACTTAGTTTCAAACTCAAAACTTAAAAAACAAAGTACATTTATGAAATATATATATATATGTCTTTTTTTAGATTTTATTTTTAATTACTTGTATTTGTAGGTGCAAGAAAGTTGTGCACATGAATGCAGTGCCTGAGGAGGCCAGCCCAGAGTATTGGATCCCATGGATCTAGTGTAACAGACAGTTGTGAGCTGCCAGATGTGGGTGTGGGAACCAAGTGTGGGTCCTCTGGAAGAGCAGTAGATGTTCTTTATCACCGAGCTGTCTCTCTGGCCTCAAGTGTACATTCCTGCCTCCTCTTCCAGTTTCCTTACACAGGGTCTGTCTGTGGTTTTAAGTAGACGCCCATCTCACTCCACTGCTTTTTGTTCACTGCCTTCATTTAGTTTCCAGCCCTCCTGTCACTCCCTGACATTATTTCTCTATATCCCAGAAGTTCTGTGACTTCTAGGCTATAAGTTCATGAGANCTGGACCTGAGATGTTCCAAATAAATGCAGTACTCAATTTCTTATCAGGATCATTCACAGGAGCTTTTGTAACTCCTCTTTGTTTTTGAGCATAGGTTATCAGCATGGTGTTTTTAAAAAAATATATNATTTGNTCAACTGTTATTTAACATCATATAGAATGACATAGGATAATGTGATTAGTGAGTATAACAGTGACAGGCCCGAGTTCTGAACTGTGTGGAACTGACATATATAAAAGATAGATGCAAGTTGAAGTTGGCCTGTGGTATCTGTTACTGNGTTCAAAANAACANTGTCTTATTCAACAAGTTATTCAAAACCTGACAGAGGTATTNTACAAGAACATAGGTACTCCAGCATTCTGTTGAGCTACACTTTGTTTTATAACCAGTTCTGGTATAATATAATGTATATATTCTGTGCAAAATTGTGGGTGAAAGTCACTAAGCCATTAAGAGAATCTGTCTCAAAAAGCCAAGACTGTAAAAGCAAGCTCAGCATGGTGGTATATACCTGAAGTCCCAGATACAGCTTGGAAAGAAAGGCAGCGCAGAAAATGATGTGGGAAGGACCCTTGAGTCTGTGACTTTCGAACTAGTCTGGGCATCATGGTGAGACACATCTCAACAACAAGCTAGAACCACACACACAACACACAATCACCACACACACACAACACATAAAATTACACAAGCCTAGGAAAGGAAAGGAAACCACAGAGCACATGGGCAAAATGATATTGGGGACATAGTATTCAACACTTCTTCTCAGTGATCTATGAAAAGGAACCTGATAAAAATAACACCATGGTCTGTGTACATGGTAAATAGTGAAGAAATACATAAACATAGCAACACATACGGAACTTTAACTCAAAAAAAGATCATGGGCTACGTTGGGTGGTCAGTCCCCAGCCACAGCCTGCAAACACCCAGACAAGAGGATCTTTCTCAGGCCTGCAGTTCAGATTCAGCCAGGAGAAAAAAGTTTTTATAATTTTGAGTGGTGAATTTGTCTAAAGCCATAAAGAAGAACAAGCCCAGAAAGCTGGGCAGTGGTGGCACACTCCTCTAATTCCNGCTCTTGGGAAGCAGAGAGAGGTGGTAAATTGAGGCCAACCCGGTCTACAAAGTGAGACCCTATTTTCAAAACAAACAAACAAGGTTATAGGTTTACTTATTGAGGGTCTGGGTTTTTCAAATGTTGCAGCTTGTGTTTCTGGCTAGGTGCAGTTTTCTGTGTTCACCTGTTTCTCATGGAAGAAATCAAAGCATAAGAATTAGATGGGTATGGTGGCACACACCTTTAATCATGGCATTTGGGGAGGGGAGGCAGAGGCAGATATCTATGAGCTTGAGGCCAGCTTGGTCTACATAATGAGTTCATGGGCAGTCAGATGGAGAGAGACCATGTCTCAAGAAACTAAAATAAATGACCCCCCCCAAAAAAACAACCAAAAAATGGGGAATAAGCTGATATTATATTCAGGTTATTTCTAATCATCATACTGGAAGAGATTCCCATTCTCTAAAGCATATGATAAAACGGAATTGATTCTTTCTCTTCAGATGATATGCCGATGGGGACTGCTGTCAGACGTGCTTCAAATGAATTCTTCATGTGTGGAGGGTATGTTTATATATTTTACCAGAAGAGTTTTCATATTTTGGGCCCGGGGATGTGTTCAGTTGGTAGAATGCTTTCTTTGCTTGCACAGAGCCCTGGGTTCCACTACAGGATCACGTAAATGAATACTGTGACACACCGTTGTAGTCTTAGAACTTGGAAGATCNCGGCAGGATGATCAGAAGTTCAAATTTTAATTGAAGAAACATTTTTCATATTTTGTTATTTTTGTGACTTTATTACATTTTGTTGATTTACACATGTGTACATTCATGTGTATAACATGCATACTATTTTGGGGGTTCTTAGTTTTTGTTTTGTTGTTCATTTGTTTTGAGTAGGTGAGTTGAACCTAGCAACTCAAACATGCTACATAAGCACTCCTATTGAACTGTGTGCCCAGCCTATTACAATTTTTTTTCTTATTTTGAGATAGCATTTTGCTAAGTTGCCTAGGCGGGTCTTGAACTCATGGAAGCCCAAGCTGACTTTGAATTTGCAGTTCTCCTGTCTTAGTCTCTTGAGCAGGCTTGCGCTACTAGAAAAAGCTTTTCTTAAAAGAAAAGATAATACTTTTCCTTTATGTGTTTATGTATGTATTTGCAGTGCTGGAGTAATTAAATCTAGAGCCTTGCACATGTTAGGCAAGTTCTGTACCACTGAGCTGTATTCCCAGCTTATTTTTTGGTTTTCATTTTAAGACAGTTTCTACGTTACCCAGGCAACCTTAAATCTTGCCTCAGCTTCCTAATTAGCTAGGATTACAGCCCTGTGTCACTAAACCCATTAAATCAAATTTTAATTATGATAACAAATGCATAAACTCTCTCCTCTTAACTACGTCAAAGCTTACAGTGCAGTAGGTTAAGTATATTCTCATTATTATGCAGCCTGATTGACCCTGGCACTCAGTCCAGTGACAGATGTTGCAGCTGATTTTCCCACTTCCTGGGAGTATATCTCCCCCCACCTTTGTTTTTTAAAGACAGGGTTTCTCTATGTAGCCCTGGCTGTCATGCAACTTGTAGACCAGACTGGCCTCAAACTCACAGAGATCTACCTGCTTCTGCCTCCTGAGTGTTGGGATTAAAAGTGTGCACCACCACCTGGTAGGAATATATCTTTACTTATATGCTGTGTGCCCATTGACATTGGTTTATAGAAGTTTGTGTTTTTGCCAATTAGATTCTGCACAGCAATTTAAATTTGATTTATAAATCTAATATAATAATGCAGATTCTTCCACATGTTTACCTATACCTTTAGACAAACTCAGGGGAGACAGGCTCTCCCTGGCTGTCCTGGAACTTGATATGTAGTCCAGGCTGGACCCAAATTCACATGGATCCTCCCACCTCTGTCTCCCATGTGCTGGGATTAAAGGTGTGTGCTNACACCCAGGCCAACCTTATATGTTTTTATGGCTTCATATAACTATCTAGTGTCTTTGCAGTTTACAAGCTAGTCTTACTAACTGAACTCCAAAGGCTCTCCTGTCCTTCAATTGCAACTTAAAAAATTTCCCTTTAGTGTAGAGAGGATCTCTAGGCAGTAAATCNCCTCTTTTTTTAAATCAGGAAAAGTCTTTCCTGAACATCTGCATTTGGCGGGGGATTCAAGACAGGATTTCTCTGAGTAGCTTTGGAGCCTCTCCTGGAACTTGCCCTGTAGACCAGGCTGGCCTCAAACTCACAGAGATCTACCTGCCTCTGCCTCCCTAGTGCTGGGATTAAAGGCATGCGCCACCACCACCTGGCTAACATCTACATTTTTTAAAGAGTTACTTACTTGTGTGTGTGCATGCATCGTTCAATAATGAAAGGCATATGAGCAAAATTTGAATGTATGCAGAAAATATAAAAATATTCTTTCATTCTTTCTTTTTCTGGTTTTTTGAGACAGGGTTTCTCTGTGTAGCCCTGGCTGTCCTGGAACTAGCTCTGTAGACCAGACTGGCTTCAAATTCAGAGATCTGCCTGTCTCTACCACCTGAGTGCTGGGATTAAAGGCATGCGCCACCACTGTCTGGCTATAGAAAGCTTTCTTAATGCAATAATGTTAAACTGTTAAAAGTATAGTAAATGGAGTGGGAGTGAGCATAAGAAGCAAAGAAAAAGAGAAGAAACATTGAAGCAGCTCCTTTCTGTACTCTCAGAACTTGGGACCCTGCCAGTTATGTTTGGGGAAGTGGGGGGCAGTTGAACTCTTTTGGACTCCTGTCTTCCTATGGTTTATACTACTGTTGAGCTTGTATTATACAAGTGTCTGTGTCCACTACAGCTGTCTTTACTTTAGTAACTTCTTTGTGTACCAGAGGGCTCAGCTGGCTACCTTTAACTTCATATTCTGTCAACTAGACAGGTTCTGCCCCACAAAAACTCCCCAGATCATACTCTGTGGTGTGACTAAATGTCCTAAGTAGGTGCCATCTCTTCCTGTNTTTATAGTGTGAGAAGTAAGCATAGCACTGAGTTCTATACAGGCAGAAGATCTGCCTTCATACTTTCGAAACNTCCTGAGTGTTGATCACTATGCTGGATGTAGCTTAGATGTCCAGAGTTTTGTTGGTACTTCAGAATTTTTAAACTGCAACAGTGAGCAGCAAACAGTTGGTGACAGAGATTAATTCACCTGTTGACCTCCAGGATTACTTTTGCTTAATGAGATCTTCTCCTGATTCCTGAGGGCAGTGCCACCTTCCCCTGTGCATTTGTACAAACAGGCTTTATATTATTATTTTTTTAACATTTGTGTGTGTGCGTATATATATACATATACATATATATATGCAGATGTCATAGTATACATGTGGAGGTCAGAGAAGAACTTGCTGGAGTGGATTCTGTCTTTCCAGCATCTATTGTCAAATTTGGTAGCCAGTTAGGGCTATACAATGAAACACTTATCTTTTAAAAAAAATGGAGAACAGGAAGCTTCCTGAGGTGCTTGTCCATGTTCCTGTCCAGGTGATTGATAGGCTCACTTGGATTAAATCTTTATATATCTATCTATCTCTCTGTCATCCATCTTTTTATTTCAAGACAGGGTCTCTCTACATAGCCCTGGCTGTCCTGGAACTCACTAGATAGATAAGGCTGGCCTCAAACTCGAAGATCCCCCTGCCTCTGCCTTTGGAGTGCTGGGATTAAAGATGCTTCTTAAGGGAAAGATTGATTGTATGTCTTTTTCTTTACCAGAAATCTTCCAGCTAGGTGGTAGTTTTATGAACTTTTTGGTAGTGTAGATGTCATGTCTCTACCTAAGAACAGAGAGATACAACTCTAAGCCCATTCTTTTGACCAGCAGGTAAAGTCCTGCAGTTGTAGTTCCTGGTTTTCATGCTACTGATTATGAAGAAGATGNTTGTGGTGTTTTAAATGAGAATGGCTGCCATAGGCTTATATGCTTGAATGTTTGCTTCCTAGTTGGTGGACTGTTAGGAAGGATTAGGAGCAAGCATTCCCACATTCTGGGCAGATAGAAGGAAAATGAATAGAAGACTTTCACTATCTTTCATCTGCTAACAAAGATATATGGACACATAAGGAAGTCTGAGATATGACATGATTTAACTGGGAATACCACTATTGTCAATCAGTTTTGAGTTCTATTAGTAAGAAATAATAAGTGAATGAATACTGAAAAATGACTAATAATCTGCTACCCATAAGTTTTTATTTAAATATGAGATACATGGTTCAAAAAGTTCTGAAGTGACTTTAGAGGATGACCATTCAAATGATGAAAAATGTCACCTCTGTACTATAATTGGGAGATGAGATTAATGTGACTTTTTAGAATTACAGAAGGGCAGAATTCTTTATTGATGACTCAATAAAGTCATCTTAAAGTCCCTCATGGTCCCTCATGCAATAAAATGAAAGTGGTTTAAGGGCTTCCTACTTCTGAGTTTATGAAAAGTGAGGAAAGAAGCTGTTCAAGACACTGNGGACTCATGCTTAGCTGCTGCCTCCTGCCAACCGTGTGCTTTGTGGTTTGCATGATACATTTCCACATTGTGAGAGCTCTTCGGGAATGCTTACTTCATGACTTTTTTTCAACATTCTATCATCTTTGCTTTTGGATATTCTGTTCTTTTACTTGGCATAAACTTTTTTTTCTTGTACAGTGCTGAGTAGCAGGATGTGAGTAGATGAAACCATTTTGCCAAAACAGGAGCTTTCTGTTGTTGTA